>JACCHW010000123.1:0-40075 GCA_018907185.1 Platyscapa corneri
GAAAGTATAACAAATATTTTTTATTTCCAAACATAACATTTGTATTATATCTAAATTTTTATTTGTTGTACGAGATGTAATATAACGCAAACTATGAACATTATTCCAAAATATTGTTATCTTTTGTACTTTATTATACAAATCATCTATGGTAAGTGTATTCTCTTTATTTTTTATTTTATCCATTTTATACTGTAAAATAGGAAAATTTTGTAAGCAATAATATATCTCTTGAATATTTCAAATTATTAATAAGTATTTACCCAATAATTTATAAATTTTTTTATATTACTATAAAGTAAAAAAAGATTATAAGAAAATTAAATTTTTTAAATAACAAGGTTAATTTTATAATGCAGTAGGTAGAAATAAATTGTTTCAATTTATAATTATAATTATTTAATTATATCATATTTTTAATGTATACGCTTTCATAAAAAATTTTTTTCATTATATGATATATTTAATACAGAACCTTCATTTAAAATTTTTTATTGATAAATTTAAAAATGTCTAATGTAAATTTTGTAGTATATAAATCAATTTATTTATCAAAATTTAATATGTTTTTTATATTATACATGTAAAAAAGGAAAACTTAAAATATTTTAAAAGTAACTTTGAATTTTATATTTACTATTTTTTAGGTTGGTTAACATAATTTCAATTACAATAATTATGTTAGTAAATTAATTAATAAATAGTTAATTATTTTAATATCAAAACCTCTTAATATTTATAAAATACATATCCTTGAAAATCGAAAAAAATATTTCTGAGTTCATTGTTTTAATAAATTGCAGATTTATTTATCAATCTATATTATTCTAAATGCTATCTAATTGCTAAAAAAAAGTTGTAAATAACGCATTAAAGATATAATAGTCGGTAATGATTATCAGAGTCCATTTTTTTACTGATTATTTTTATTCTCTAGTCAGTCTGTTTTAATAATTGTCGTACCTACATTTATTTAGACTAAAGTATATAAAGTTGAAAGATGGTGCGTGCTTGGTTCATGGACGAGAGTTCAGACGATCGGCAACTACAGCATTACAAAAATCCAACTGAATATTTAAGTTTATCAGAACTTTTTAGATGTACTGGGGTTGAATACTTTGAGGTTAGAAAATGATCTATTGTCTTGAAAAAATGTTTAATGATCGATGTACTATTTTTGCTTTTCGACGTACACAATTATAGATAACTGAAAATAGCAAGAATATTTTTCAATATGACTTTTAATTTTATTGTTCTATTTTAAATTGTATCTTACTTTTATTGCATCATATTCAATTTAAAAAAATATAATTTTAAAGATTTTAGTAAATTGTTTACATTATAATTATTTTTCAAAGTGATTCAAAATAAACAAATTTGAATCTATTTTAATAATTTTTAAATATGCAAAACTTGTTTTTGAAATTATTGTCACTAACATTATTATTATTATTATTTAACACTATTTTTTAATGACATTTCAATATAATAGTTTTAAAAAGAATTATTTTTATTATACATTTATTTTTAGATCATATTCTTAAATTTACTAAAATTTTTGTTTATATTTACAATGTAAATAAATATGCCCAAATTGTAAAATTATATTTGAGTGAAGGTGCCGCTACTTCCTGTTCAATCCATTTTGTTACTTCGCTTTCTAAGCATGCCTATCACCCCCAAACCCTATTTTCTTGTTCTCTTTGTGACATCTTTCCCTTATCACTCCGCCTAAGTCATTTTTGTCCCTGTTCTATTCACATTTTTCCGCATATTGGCCACAGTTTTGACACTAATTTCTTTCTCCAAACTTACACTTGCTTCCTCAGAAACTTTTTCCTGTGATCTCCTTTCACATTGCATTCCGCCATCCTCGCGCTGGTTTTTCGTCCTGCGTCTCTCTGCTTCGCTCTTTTCTCAACGTCCACTCCTTTACTCTTCTTTTCGTTGTCTCTCCATCCGCCTCCCTTCTCTCTCCCCCTCTTTCGTGTTTTCATCCCCATTCATTGGCCTTTATTTCCGCTCCCATCTGTACCACCGCTCATTTGTTCTGTTCCCTTACTGCTTCATCCCATCCTCCGCCCCCTCCCTTTTCTCCCCCTCTCCCCCTCCGCCTCTCTCTTAAATCTTCCCGCTCTTTTTATTCCTACTTGGGCTCTTGGCCCCGTCCCCATGCTTTTTCCCCTAATAAGCAAAATCACTGTCTCAACATGTATGTTAAAACCCCATTTATTCCTTACCCTTCTTCCAATGTTTCATGATAAATCCTTTATTTTAGCTCGACTTAATCAGACTTCTGCCCCCTGCTGAAACTTTTCCAAACCTTAGCCCTGCCCAGCGGTTTCTCCACGATGACGCCCCTAAACTACGTGTTCTAAGCAGGCTGCTCCCCTTCTGCCGGCGACGGGGGCTCCCATTTTCCCTCTCGATGGCTTTCCCCATTTTTCATCTTGCGGCTTTTTTTCTCCCTACACAGGCACCTTTTCCCTGTTCTCGCGGTCCAATCTTTTTCGCCTGAACACTTACATACTGGATGCAGCACTTCGATTAATATTGGATGGGTGCTGGCCTACTTTGATGTTCGCGCTTTGCCCGCTCCGTGGCTTCGCATAGCGTTAACCGCCGGCGATGTAATGAAGGAGTTCCAAGTGGTATTTACATAAGAATTTCTACCCGAGATAGTCTTAATGTGGCCACATGAACTTTTTGCAATAGTGCATTCTACTCACTATTACACCGCCCTTACGCCACCGACCTTTCTAAATTTCGCTGCTACTCCACAATCCTTCTTTTCTTTTTTAAGAGCATATCTCATGTAGTAATGCATCAGTCATTCTTGTAGGCTTCCATCCCCGCGCACCGCTACTTTCCTTGGTGCACCAGTTTGGGGCTTCCTATGCTAGCCAAGTGAGACCACCTGACTATGTCGCCAACAATGTTGAGAACGGGTAGCAACAGGGTGTTTTTCAGTAAACAACTAAACTCAGCGTGCTAGCGGTAGTTGGGTTTCAAACTTACCGATTTTCTATCCTGGGTTTATCTTTACCCTCCCCTCCCATCAGTTTCCCTCTGTTCTTATTATTCTCAAGAAAACTCAATATCTGGCTCATTTGCATATAATCACAATACTAGTATACCTAGCTATATTTTTTTTCTTCTTAACTTTCACCTCTCATCCCATACTTCACTAGGAGTGGATCAGACCTATCCGACTTTTGTAGCTTCTCTCAGTCCCTTACAGTTCCCCCTCATAAAGCCGCAATCCCAAGGCCGACCAAGTCTGTCGGCCGTCCCCTTTCCCCCCTGGCTCTAATTTTATCCAGTCCTCTGTGATCTCGCACGTCATCATTGGTCTCTCCCTCTGCTCCCTTCGACACTAATTGTTCGTGCCTACCATTTGCACTTATTTCCCGTTTGCTCGTTGCTCCAAAGTGACCCACTGATGTTTTTCATCGATTTCCATAATGCTCACATTTTATTCCTAGCTCATGCACTATGGAGCACTAAATTCCTATATGGTAACTTTGCGACATTTATTTCGTCGATTTTGATACAAAAGTTTTTGAGGCACGTTTTTGACCCATCCTTCTACGTCCCTCTCGTCCCAGCCTATTGTTTTTGCTGCTCCCCCATTTTTCACATTGCGTCCATTCGTGGTCAATTTCGGTCGCCCGTGCTTCTATGTCCCCTTAGTTTTCCTTGTTACATCCTCCAACTCCACTACTTTAGGTTACGACATACAGAGCATTCTTCACATAGGTCGCCCCTTTTGCCCCCTGCCTTTCACTCTACCATGTTCCAATCAAATTCGTACTTACCTTTCCCAATGGGACTTCAACTCGTCCTTCGTCGCCCAGGTCGTGTTTTTTTAGTAATTCTTCACTCGATACGTCTTCAAGCCTTCTGCTTCACCACGGTTTGGTGGGTCACTTGAGTTTCACCTCGCCTTCTTTCGATGCACGACCGCCCCCCCTTTTGGTCTTCCCACCCTTCTGTTTCAGCAGCACTGCGGCTTTCTTCTACGGCCCTCGGCTCCATGAACTCAAGGGGCTGTTTCACGCATTACATCCACCCCCAATTCCTTTTTTATTGTGGCCTCTTTTTCTCATCGTCCATTTTATCCCCATTAACCTTCGGGCAGCTCCCTTTTTTTCTCAGAGTGCTTTACCTTTCACCCCCTCCATTGTTCCGCGTTCTTCTGCCCTCTTCTCTTTTCCTTACGCTGTCTTCCTCCCTTTCTGTTTATCCCTCTCCACTTTTTGTCTCCCGCTTTCGCTGTCCTTATTTTCCCGTTCACCATTTCTCCCCTTTGCCCCTCCTCCGTACCCCCCAGTCCGCTGTCTGCCCACCCGTCCGCTCCTAGCCCCCTCCGTTTTCCCCTGCCTTCCATCTCCATTTCTACCGGCACCGCCTCCTCAACCCTTCTTGCTCCCTAACCACGCACTCTGTTCAGCATCGCACACTTCGCTCTTCCGCTGGTTTTTGACCATGGTGAGGGCCTTGCAAACATGCCACGCCCCAGGTAATCCCGCCCACCGCAGTGATGCCTTCCTGGTTACCCCGGATTGCTTGTCGTCCCCCCAGGCGCTCCTCCTCGTCGTGCAGTTTTTAGTTAAAAAAGTAATTACCTCATCTCGTGAAATGAGTTCATTGCTAAATGTTAAACCAGGCATAAGTCCTCTTTTTTTAAGCCAAAAAATGGCAGCAAAACTACCACTAAAAAAAATTCCCTCAACTGCGGAAAAAGCAATCACTCGTTCAGCAAATGTAGCACTGTCATGACTAATCCAGTTTAAAGCCCAATTTGCCTTTTTCGCTACACAAGGCAGAGTTTCAATAGCATTAAATAAAAATTGCCTAAAATATCAATTTATAGTTATTATTTTCGAAAAGTGCAAGGTTTCATTAAAATTATATTATTAATATTAAAATAAATTAAATAAAATAAGAGCATTATTGTCAATTACTAATTTTCATTATTTAGGATGGTCTTGAGCAAATTTATAATTAACTCATTAAATTAAAATATTGATTTTTGACAAAATTTACCTTTCTAATGGATCAGTAATATATGTATCAATTAGAAGGGAGTACATTTCTGAATGAACATTTTCCATTGCTACCTGGAACCCATAAAAGCATCGAGCTTCAGTAACCTGAACTTCCTGACTGAAACGCTCTACAAGATTTTCATTCACAATACCATCAGATGCAGCAAAAAATGCAAGAACATGGGATATAAATTGTCTTTCATTGTCATTTAATCGTTGCCAATCTGACATATCCTTAAAAAATGGGTAATGCAAAATTCAGTTTATTACAATACAATCAAAATATATAAAAAGATAAACATGTATACACTTAATGATTTACCTTGGAAAGATCACCTCTTCTACTGTCCAAAATGAAGCTTCTGCTTTTTTATACATCTGCCAGATGTCAGGCCATTGAATTGGAAAGGACAACAAAACGTCTAGGATTTTCTTTTAAAAGTGGCTCTAATGTGGATCAAAAATTGCATCACCTTCTTCCAATCAATTTTTTTGAAAATTTGGTTTTGTTCATTCTGTAATACAATACATTATTATTTTATATACTTAAAGAAATAATTTTGTAATTTTTATAGAAATAAATAAACTTGCATTTGGTTTTTTTTCCATTTGACATATTGTTGGAGCCACACATTGTTTTTTGGAGATACCTAGAAATAATCGAATTTTAAATAAATAATACATGCTGAGATTTTGTACAAAAATTGATTAAAAATACGATTTTATATATTGCTTTTTATTAAGCAAATATTGTGATTTAAATACTTCATTGTGAGTAATAATTTATCTATAAATATATGAATATATTCACGAATCAATTAATCTATGTATTTCTAATATTTACACATTTTTTTATTTATTCGATTATTTCATTCATTCTAATTATGTAAAATATACATTAAATTATTGTAATGTATTTATTCAATTTAAAAAATGTTATTAAAAAATTAATCAAATAGTAGAGCATTTAAATGGAATTATAATTAAATATTAATATAACACATATTTATAAATAATATGAAACTTAAAGTTTAATTTAAAATTTATTTATTAAAGTATTAAAGTCTTTTTAATAACTTCAAATACCAGAATTATATTAATTAATTTTTTGAGATATTGAGCTGTGAAATATTAAAATTTTTTATAAAATATATTACCTTGTATGATATATACCTCTTTACGAAGTCGAATTGATTAATTCTATACAATATATATATTATAATATTTTATTAAAAAGTATATAATGATTATAAAAAATTTATATAATTATATAATTGAAAATATTCGAAGAGATATTTATTTAAAATAGATTTAGTTTTTGAAGAACTATTTTTTTAATCATTTGATCACTTCTTTATTTTGTATTTATTATGTTTATAAGAAAACTAAGTAAATGACAACTGTTTAGATAAAAATTAAAATCCTAATTCATTTGTATTTAAATCGTATTCTTAATTTGTAATATTTGCTAGAATATAAAATATTGAATAAATTAGTAAATTCACGAAAAAAAGAAAATATTATTTAGAAATTTAAATAATTTAATGAAATGAAAATAAAGAATATTAAATAATTATAATAGATATACAATGCAACATTTTCAAAGTGAATTAATTTTTTTTATAATCGTGAATGGAAATATTTAAATGAAATAAAAAGGTTTAAATTACTAATATCTAGGAGGCAAAGCATAAAAAGTTATTAAAGGAATTATAGGTAGTATGTTATACGTTATAATCGCATAAGAACGCCATTATTACAAAATATACCATTGCTGTACTTTTAAGTATACCTATGTATTACTAGCGTGGATCATTTCCCGCGCTTTTTACTTATAGGCGGGTAACTGCTCGCGACAATATAAAATTATACACTTTTTTCAATATTATACTTCTATTATGTTAAACTTTAAAATAAAGCAATTCCATTTAAAGAATTAAAGTGTTCTTTAGTTGACAATGTAAATATTTTTTTATCCATGTAAATGTGTAAATAAAAAATGGTTTATACACACCTTTAAAGTTTTATTATTTATACACATATTTTATTAATAAGATAAAATTTTTTATGTACGATTAAACCATAAACTTTATATTTGTTATTTATCTATTATCACAATATTTTTTTATTATTGAAAAATAATTTCAACTTTAAAAATATACTACTCAAACGTCAAACTTATATAAATTAATCATTTTTCATGCTCTTACAATTTGTATCTTAATATTATTTAAAGAAATTTTTATTTTAATAATAATATCTAATAACAATGGAAGAAATGTAACAATTAAAAAGTGAAAATAATTTTATTTAATTATAGTTTTATTAATTTAATAAAAAATTATTTTTATCACATGGCAGTGATATTGAAAATGAATAGTAAAAAATTTAAAATACTAGAGAAGAAAATTATAAAAAACTTACATTGCCTTTAAGACTGACGGCTTCAAAAGTTTGGCGCAATACATTTTCTTTCGTCGAAATTTTTAATGCCATTTTGTTAAGCTTTTACTCACTTACGTCTTAATGAAAGTGAAAGTATTACTACCGATATTTGTATAGTGTCCTGTAGATAATGTTAATATCTATATATTGTCCTGTAGACAATATCAATGCTTATATATTATACTCTAGACAAAAAAAAAACAACTCACATATAAAGTTGCTGACTATGCCGAATAAACTAAAATAATTATAGACAGAAGTAAATTTGTTCTCTACTCTTTATTTATACCCACTTCTAACTTATCCAAACAGCTGATGGGATAACACGCGAAAAGGCCAATCACTGTTGGAGTATTGCCGCCAAAGCGAATTCTCACAAAATTTTTAAGTAATTTTGTTATGAAATTATTTATAAATTAAAATTTACACGATATATTAAAATATATCTGTAATTTTGAAACATGGTTGATAGTGCAGTAATTTTGCATTAAAAAATAAATATTCTGATTTGCGCGCGAAATTTTACCTATTTTAGGATTGCTGACAATCGATAAAATTGACATGCTAAAACTAACATACTGTATTTTTTCACAGCACGTTCGTAAAGGATTATACGTAATAATATTTTTAAAATTTATTTGTTACTAAATTTTATTAAAGAAAAAGATTTTTATTTATATAGTACTAATTCAAGAGATTTAAAAAAATTAAAACGGCTTTTTTATTTAAATAAAAAAGTGGTATTTCGATTATTGACGGTCATTTCTAGACAAATTCTTGATAAGATGATCAGAATTATATTGAACCCGGATTTTGTGAAATAAAACCGAGGCATATTTAAAAGGCTTTAACGTGTTATATTATTTTAAGTAAATTAACGAAAAATACAAAATACAGAAATTTAATATAATATTTGTTTTATATATTTAGTTTGTAAATAAATTCATCACTTGAAACAGTAAAATAAAATTTATTTAATTTTATAAAATGAATACGTAAACGATTTAAGAATAACTAAGGATAACGTAGCAACATTATTTAAGTGTCTCATGTGCTCTATGATCCGTTACTTAATCTCACTCTGTTACTCACTCTGTGATCCGTTATTAACGCAAGAAAGATATACGCATAAGAGACACATTAAAAACATCGTGTGATAATAGTTGTATGTATGATATTAAGACTAGTTTTTAAAAGATGGCTTAAACTAATTATATAAAAATGAAGCGACAAATTTTAGTTTTCTAACGTAAAGAAAAAATTAATCGAAAATAAATAAAAATTCTTTAGAAAAAACTAGAGGTGTTGAATCAACTTACAAATGTTATTCATTTATTTACAGTCAAAATTACGCCTTTTCGGTAATAATAGTTTTTGTATAATAAAATATATAAAAGACATATACTTTTATTTTAATTAAATTATAAATAATTGAAATTGAATTGAATTGAAAATCATAATTATCAAATGGTACTTTCAGATTTTTAAAATATCCTTTCTGCGTCTGTTTCGTGATTATCTTTTGTAAAAGTAACTAGATAGTATCTGGGCAAGCCAATTGGTACACGAATTACTCAGCAATTATTCAGCAATTACCACTAAGTCTCTAATAAGAGGACGTTAATTTAAAAATAAGAAAGTTAAAAAATAAATAATTTACTTTAAATTTTTCCTGATTGTTCAATATTTAAAAATACCGAAAAAACTGAAATAAAATTTGATGTTGAGTTGTAAATGCAGAAAATACCTAAACTTTTTAAGTACATTAATACAAGGTATAGGTACTATTGTAATTTGCATTATATGGAATGTGATATATATACATACATGTGATTATATATGTACATTTTTAACAAAGTGTTTACTGGAATACTTTCTCTTGTTAACTTCGTCAGTTTTCTACGAGATGAAGCAATAAATATTGATTTATCACGAAATCTTTAAGTTAAAAATTAATTTTCAATTCCAGTATTTAATTTACTTAACAGGTTAATATTACAAGTAATTAAATTGAAATAAAATAAAATTTTTTATTTCTTAGTTTTGCTGATTATAAATTATTTAAATTTTTTCGTCTGTACCTGGGCATTTGTTACTATGCTCATAAATATTTTTCTGTCTTTTATTTCAGTCCGCATATTCATGAACTAACTTTTACCGATAACTGCTTTTTATTATTTTTAAAATATATATTTTAGTCAACTCTTAATTACACTCAATCAATTCTTTAGTAAATAAATTAAAACGAATAATTATATTTTGAAGAATATAAAAACACATAAATTTATATACTTTAATTTTTTAAATAAATAATTATATTATAACGAAATTTATTAATAATTATTTTTTAATCAAAATTTTTGATTATATATAAAATATATAATTATTAATATATGCACTCAAAACAATAGACAATTAATAATTAGTTAATTAATTTAAAATTATGTAATCTCGTTTGTATTTTTTTGAATATAGAATTCAGTATAAAAAAATATTTTTATTTTATAATTGTATTAGATAATTAAGAAAAAATTATAGTGAATTAATTTTTTTCCAGATATTAGTTAATGATAATTGACAATAATATACAAAATAATTATTGCATTGTCGAGTTTCTATCTAGTTAATTTTAGAATTGTCATAAGTGGAACGCAAAAGAACAATCTGAATATACCATTTGTTAATTATATTATTTTTTATTTTAATCATTATGATTCAATTATAATGAAAAAATATATATTTTGTATTTCACGATGCAAATACTTTTGGTCCAAAAATGCATAACTTCAACAATTAATACACTACAAATGCTATTTATTAATAAATATTAATAAATAATATTTGTAATTTGATCCAAAATACTAAGTTTTTTCTAAAAAATCTAAAAACGCTATTTTAGTAATCGATTTTTTTCACGTTAAAACGCTAAAATTTGTTGCTTCATTTTAATATACTATGTTTTAATTGTCTCTAGAACTAATGGTAATATCACTGAGCCTTTAAGGATATTCAAAATATAAGTAGTTTTAATAAAATATTTCTATCGTGTAGGATGGCGCTCTATAAAATCAGATGTATCGTATTTTTAATAGTATACAAAATCGTAATTTTTTGAGAAACTGAAATTATCGATATTTATTTTCAATTTAAGAAACAAAGAAAAAGTAAATAAAGCAATAAATGAATATCTTATTCACTATACAAATTCACCGGCTATATTTTATTCTCATAATTTTTTAGGTTAGGTTTTGATATAGCGGTATCAGCACAAAATTTGGTTTCTCATCTAACTGTTAAATTACTTTAATTCGTGAGTGTATAAATTAATTGCTAATGCTGTTACTATATTACTATTCAGTTTTTTGCTTTAAACAACTGCAAAAATAGGTCTAAAGTTTAATTGATATTGTATTTGATATTTTATTAATATTTAAATTTAATTAAGTGATTTTGTTTATTTTGTACAGAGTTATGGCTTTGCACAGTGGTCCTCCAAAGAGAAAAGAAATTTACAAATATGAGGCTCCTTGGCCTCTTTATAGTATGAACTGGTCAGTGAGACCTGATAAAAGATTTCGACTTGCTTTAGGTAGTTTTGTTGAGGAATATAATAACAAAGTACAAGTAGTTTCACTTGATGAGGAAACATCAGAGTTCATAGCTAAGAGTACTTTTGATCATCCGTATCCCACAACTAAAATAATGTGGATTCCAGATAGTAAAGGTACAATTAATAAAATTAAGATTTTGTAACTAATTAAGTATATATATATGTGTGTGTACATTATTACATTTTATTTTATTAGTAAAAAAAGAATCAAAATCATGAAGACAATTAAACAAGTAAAGGTTAATCAAATAAAATATTAAAAGATTGGGCAAATTACCAAAAGTATATTGAATATAATATTTATAAATTTTAAAACATGAAATTTGAATTATTTTATATATTTTGTATTAACTTATTTGTAGATTAATACTCCATAATAATAAAAAGAAATTACTATTTTACATTGTTGAATTATTTGTAGGTATAAAAAGGATTAAGATATAAAATTTTAAATGTTTAAAATATATAATTATTAATTAATTATATATTTTATATATATAATTAATTAATTTATATTTTAAATAATAATAAATTATTATGTTTTTAATATTTTATTAATATTTAAAAAAAATTTATGTATTTTTATTAACTACTTTATTAAAGTTAATCATTAATTATATAAAAAAAAAGATATATAATTAGTAAATTGAAATAAAAAATCTGTTATAGGATTATTTCCAGATTTATTAGCTACATCAGGTGATTATCTTCGAGTCTGGAGAGCAAGTGAACCAGAAACTCGAATGGAGTGCGTGTTGAATAATAATAAGAATTCAGACTTTTGTGCACCTTTGACTTCTTTTGATTGGAATGAAATTGATCCTAATCTTATTGGTACTTCTAGCATTGATACAACTTGTACAATTTGGGGTCTTGAAACGGGACAGGTTATTGGTCGAGTAAATTTGGTAACTGGACATGTAAAGACACAGGTAATTTCATGTATAATACAATTTTTATTTTGTAAAACAATTTTAAATAAAGCATGTCGGTATACATTTATTATCTTGTTTAACATTATGATAATTTATGAGGTGAACTGTTTTAATTTTTTAAAAATTAAAATATTTAGAATTAAATTTAATAAATAGATTCAAGTAAATAAAATTGTTAATTTTATTACAATTTTATATTGAATATATAGTAATAATGATGTTATATGTTAATAGTTAAGTTAATATTAAAAATGTGTTTTAAAATATTTTAGTTAAATGATTTGTACATTGAGAAGTAAATGAATATGAAGGAATATATTAATAATATCTCAATTTGTTGTAGAATAAGATAAATAATTTTTTATAAATTGTGTAAAAACTTTAATTAGAATTATTATTAACTAATAAATATTAATAATTTTCAATTTTTAATTACACAAAATATTTTTTTATCAAGCAAGTGAGGTTAGTAATAGAGTCCAATATTAAAGGATGATTTTGTTAACTAAAATTTGTGTGAATATTGATAAACTTTGTAAATTATTCTAACAATTATAGTTATATTATAGTTATTAATAAAATCTTTAAATTATAGGTACAATATAACTATAATTAGATATACTATATTTAATTCCTAATATTAAAAAGTATTTGAATACAAATTTTTCTTTCTATTTAAATATAGCTCATAGCTCATGATAAGGAGGTTTATGACATAGCATTTAGTAGAGCAGGAGGTGGTAGAGATATGTTTGCTTCAGTGGGTGCAGATGGTTCAGTACGCATGTTTGACCTCCGGCATTTAGAACATTCCACAATTATTTATGAAGATCCACAACACACACCATTACTAAGGTTAGCTTGGAACAAACAGGACCCCAATTATTTGGCCACGGTTGCTATGGATGCTTGTGAAGTTATTATATTGGATGTTAGAGTACCATGTACACCTGTTGCTAGATTGAACAATCATAGGTAAAGTTAAAGTTAGCTAATTTCCAATCATGAAAATTAAATTATTAAGTTTATATTTATGTACTTGTAATTGTAAAGTATTATGTTAATTCTAATAAGACTATTGCGATTAATTTGTATATGCAGAGCGAGCGTGAATGGAATTGCGTGGGCGCCGCATTCTTCGTGTCATATTTGTACTGCTGGTGATGATCATCAGGCTTTAATTTGGGACATTCAACAGATGCCTAGAGCCATTGAGGATCCAATTCTAGCGTATACGGCCGCTGAGGGAGAGGTGAATCAAATTCAGTGGGGTGCCACACAGCCAGATTGGATTGCTATTTGCTACAATAAAGCAGCTGAAATCCTCAGAGTGTGAATTTGTATATTTTACTTTACGTGTATTATCTCGCTATATGATAATTATATCATTTTTTTTTACTTTGTTTCCGTTATGAAAAATTTTACCCTTTATTGATGGATAAAATTGCTCAACTTTACTTTCTAATTTTTATGAGATTAGAATTATAATACTTGTCACCCATTGAATTGGATTTGTCCAAATTTTTGTTAACTAATTTTTTATTCATATGCATCTGAAAGATATATACTTATATAACATTTATTCTATAAATTTAAATTAATTAATAGTTTAAAAGAAATCATTTTAGTAATAACCAAATCGAGTGAAGAATATTAATCGCCTATGTACTCGCAAATTAATTTTTGTATAATGTAAAAATATCAAGAGGAGTTAAATTGAAATATCAAAATCTTTTAAGTCGTTTTAACGATTTTAAATTATTCACTTATAACGAATAATGCATTTTATAATAGTTTATTATATAGAAGGATAGTAAAATAGTATTTTAATAAAAGTAAATCATCCGTATAATAATGGTATCTCATAAATTAAAAAAAGTCAAAGACTAGAATTAAAGTTTATAATATAGATTTACATTAAAAGATAGAATGATAACATTCTAGTGTTCCAATAATTTTTCTACAATTTTCTTTTATTTTATATAATCAAAAAAATAAAAATTATAAAAAATTAAAAACAAAGAAATAACATTTTCAAATTGTTGAAAGAACAAAATTAGAAAAAATCAACTGCAAAAGTTGTTGAAAAAGTATATTTAGATATTTTATAATGCAAAGTTTAGTTACTTTTTTTTAATACAAATTTGTATTCATGTACATAGACACTTTAGTTTTATACTCTTATGTTCCCATAGGTAGTAATGTTATCGATTTCGTTTATCTGATTTTATTATTATTTTTTTGTTTATTTTTGTTTATTCGATTATATATATATACACACGTGTGCAACGAGTTAATTAGCAATTAACAGCAAAATTTACCTCTGAGGAAATTTGAGAATTTTGTATCGCAGTTTGTATTGTACTTTATGACTTAAGTTCTTTAGAATGTGTGAATTTAGTTTAGTGACAAAAATGTAAGCTAAAAATTTAATTTTTTGGTATTATGTATGATTTCTGAAAACACTAAGTATTAATAACATTGCAAAGTTTCAAATAATTAAATTCATTAATTGTACGAAGATATTAATTTTTCTGGTATATAATGTGCATCTATATAAAATAATAAAATGATAGTATCTTGTAAAATGTACACAAAATTATTTTCCATTATATTATCAATACTTAAAAATACGGATAAAATTATGACAGAACCGTGAAGAGTAAAAAGATTAAAGGTAACAAGTAAGAATATTTTATATATGTATATACATTTATATATAAGGAAATATTTAACACGTTCTCTTTAAATTTTGCTTTGAACTTCTTCTATGTATGAAATAGTTACGTTTAATAAAATTAAGCTAAAAGAGTTTCTATTCGATTCATCAAAAACATTAAAGATCTGTAAAACATTCAAAAACCTTTCCTTTAATTTTTTTTATTTCTTTGTTTAATACACTTTTTAACATATAAATTGAATCAACTGTCTTGATGTTCATAAAATTAAATTGTGTAGTATTACATCTATTTATTTATTTCTTTAATATTTCTGAGTAAATATTGTAAATATCATCAGTAAGTATGATACCTCTATAATTCCTTGTTTGATGTAGGTACAAATATATCTATATTCTTGTCTTTACCATTTCTCTCTGTTTAATAACATGCTAAGTTTTTTCTTTTATATTTTTAAATCTCATTTGATATATCATCTTCTCGAATACTTTTTTCTTTCATAATAATGATTATTTTTTCTATTTCTATAATTCTTACCCTTATGTACTTTTTACTTTAATTTTTCCATTCTTTTTTTTTAAATGTTTTTCTGAAATATTTCAATCGTTCATCTTTCATTATACTTTTTTGCATTTCTTTGCTATTTATTTATTTATTTATTAAGTTTCAAAATGCTTTGTTAATAATTTTTTTATTTTTCTATCTTTTTTCTTACTTCAATTCTTAATATATTTTTTGTTTTTTTTTTAGTTATTTTAAACTCTCAACTTATTCCTTTTGTAAAGAAGTCAGGACGTAAAGGTTATCAAAATTGCTTTTTTATGTATTAAATTTAAAAATCTTATTTATTTAAAAGAGTTATAACTTTAATTTTTACAATTTAATATAAAAATTTGCTCAATTGAAATAGAATTTGCAAATATTAAATTGTCAACGCCGAAAGTTAGAGGTTAGATGCATAATATCGAAATGATTAATGCTGAATGTTGCTCCAGTAAGGTAGTTAGGTGTTTTTATAAGATTTAATTATGATTGACAAAGTTCGGATTACGTAGTTACATATTCTTTCCTACAAAGGTAATCGAAATAATTTGAAAATGTAAGATTTACAGTATCTAACATTACTTTTCGGTACGTATAAAATCTAGAGGTTTTGATAGGACACAATGAATAAAGTGAACAGTCATAGCATTATAGCTGTTCGTTCGCGAAATTAGTAAAACTAAGCTTCGGTAAAATATATAAACAGATTTTGATATGAAAGTACGTATTCATAACACAATAGCTGTATGTATAAAATTAGTGGATAAACTTTCGGAACAAATGAATATATCGATAAAGAGATTTAGGCGTTCGTGGTGTAGTAACCGTATTTATGCTTTTTCCTAGAGTCATAATTTTATTGCTTGTAGCTATTTCAATTGCGTGTGTTTTGTGATCAGTGGGGGACAGTCGATGCTTTATAGCTGAATACGCGTCACAGAGTAAGAACGCACAGGCCTAAAAAGCTCACTCGGTGGAAGGCGAGAGCGTTAGCATAGCCGTATAGATAGATATGTTTTGTATGTGTGAATGATTGTATGATGAGTGGCGTAGAGTGCCTCGGTACGTTACACTTTTTTAACCTTTATTTCTATTTAATTATTTTTTATCACAGCCTTATTCATTCTAGTTCATAGTTATTCACACGTTTCCATTACATTCATATTTATAAGTCTTTTTTATTGCATTTCTTTGTTTTTTTCAATAAATTTAATTCCTATAGTTGGTGATAATTATAAATAATACATTTGTTTTCTTCGTTTCATTTCTATATTCTTTATATTTGATACTGCTTCTTTATTTAAATTTATATAGTCAATCAGATAATATAAATAAAAAATTAAAATAAAAAATCATGGTGGGATGAAGAAATCTAGAAAGGAAAAAAAGAGGTAAAAGAAGAAAACAAAATATGGAAAAGATTCAGATTCGATAAAGAAACATATAGAAGCAAATTCAGAGAAGACAAAAGTATAGGAAATTAATAAATATGAAGAAAATGAATAATAAAAAAATTAAAGAGGGCAAGTATTTTGAAAATTAATTAATAAAGGGAAAAAAAAAGAAATAATTAGAAACAACGTAAATAATGAGGAATGGAAAGAGTATTATAAAAAACTATACGATGGAATGGAACATGAATTAATAAATAAAGAAGAAACGAACTATAGAGAAAAAACAAGAGAGACAGAAAAACAATAGTTAAAATAAAAGAGATAGAAATCAAAAATATAATCACGAAATGGAAAAAAAATACCCAGGAAAAGATGAAATCACGTATGAAATGTGGATATATGAAGGAGAGATAGTGATAAAGAAAATGATAAAAATAATAAAAGAAGCAACAAAACATCAGAAAATACCAAACAAATGGAAAAGCGATATAGTTGTAACCGATGCGCTCATCCGTAAGATTAACATAAAATAATAAACCAAGCAATTATATCCTAATAGTGTTTATGATACTAATAAAGAGAAAAACAAATGGCGATCGCGTCGTACCAGAGTAAGTATATGCGATACGGATGGGCGTAATTAAATAGAAGACACTAATCGTTAGAAATATTGTAAATAAAAAAAAATATCTGCGAATCGTAAGGTACGTAAGTACAAACAAGGCGTCCAAATTCCCTTTCCTATTGCCTACTCCCCACTCTTATTCCATTTCTCTTGTTCTAGCTCGCCGCTCATCGAGCATTCTTCGCCTGCTCTTTCCCTCTCTCCCTCACTCTCACGCGTTCGGTCCTCGTTTCTTCTCTCTCGCTCTCACGCTCTATGCCCCGCGCCGTTCCTTCTCTCTCGCCCTCACGCGCAATAAAATTATTCCGAAAAGATACGATAGTTGCCTCTTCACGAACAGGTCGAATTTCCGAGTGCAACGACTTATAGATTTCGTGAAACAAAATCTTGTAAAAAGAATCTAGATGTTAAAGAGCTGCGCTAGACGACTTGGCAGCTGTCCTGCCAGATCCGTTGAACTGGAACGTCCTATTATAAATAAATTGAGCCTAAATTAAAAATTATTTTGTTAGATTATTATTATTGTCCCTTCATAAATAACGAGTATCACTGCTACGTGTCGCGATCGCGTACAATAGTAATCCCCATTTATAAAAAAGGTGACACAAACTTGCCTAGTAATTACACAGGGATTTTCCTACTGGATACTGGATATAAAATACTATCAGAAGTTCTTAAAAATAAAATCGAAAAAGTTATAAAACTAAAAACAGAGCTAGAAAAGATGGAACAAATGGGCTTCAAAAAGAAAGGTATAAAAATACGGCTGAAGTAATATACTTCCTAAAACAGCTATAGATTCACAATTAAAGAAATAAAAAGAAGAAATTTACGTCTACTTCGCCGATATTAAAGCGGCTTTCGATAACCTGAAGAGAGAGTCAATACGGAAAGTAATGGAGAAAATGAAATTAGAAAAATATATAATAAATAGTGTAAATAAAACTATACATAGGTTTAAGGATGAAAAATAAAAATAGGGAACCAAGTAATTGCAAAAATGAACATAAATAAAGGAGAAAAACAAGGCTGCCCTTTGACTTCAATAGTATTTAATATCGCCATATAGGCATCGAAAGTTCATTAAAAAAATCCAGAACATCAGGAGTTAAAATTGAAAATAAAAAAATTGGATCGATTTTCTATGCAGATGACATAGTATTAATCACTAAAAGCGAAACTGAATTCAAATAATTCTTATGAATACTTAGAAAAAATCTAGAAAAGAAAGGTCTGGACCTGAATGCTCAAAAGATAAAAATTATGAGGAAATCCCAAAGGGCGAAAGAAAAAAATAATAATCAGTTAGAAAGAAGATATAATTGAAACGGTTAAAGCTTACAATTACTTAGGATATATAATCAGTAGCAATAACAAAGATGAAGAACATAAAAAATATCTAAAAAAAACAAATTTAAAAATGGGTAAAATCTGAAATCTAAGTGAAAAGTGGTTTAAAGAAGATTTAAGAAAAAAATTCAAAATTTTTGAGGGCATAATAAATGGAGTTGCAATGTATGGATCAGAAATATGAGGATGACAAGTTTACAATTAGAAAAATACAAAAAAATTCATAAAATGGACCCTAGGTATTGAAAAAAATACACCTGATGCCATCCTGATGTTAGGCACAAAAAAAAAAAAAAAATAACCTGAGCATCGAGGCAGCCAAGAGCAAAATATATTTTGATAAGAAAATAACCCAGAACAACGAGATTGATATACTAAAATAACGCTTGAAAACTACCTTGAAAGATGGAAACGAATATGAGAGAAATAAAAAAAGGAATTTGAGATAGACAGAAACACTAGGAAAAAAAGAATGAAATTTTGGAACAATATCAGATGATCTTAAAGATTATGGAAGACAAAAATAGAAAACAGAAATGGCATCTGGAAGGAAACAGAAAATAATCTAATTGGACAACAGCAACAAAAATTGATAGCAAAATTAGAAACATTTAAATATGACAAAGAAAATAAAAACATTATCTTAGAAGGCCTTAGGCAAATAAAAAGTATAGATGAAAAAAACCGGAAGAATAAATAAAACAGGGATGAAAACACTTGCAAGATTCCGAATCTGGAATGAAGCTAGGAACAACACATACTGGTTAAAGGAGGAAGAAAAAAGTGTAGACTATGCAAGAAAAGTAATAAAACAACCAAGCAAATTATCGAAGACTGTGATTTTACAGGTAATACAGAGTCACCGTGGCAGAAAATTATAAAAGGCAAAAAACAAGACAAGACATAGACAAGCTAAAAAAATCCTAAAAGAAAGAAAAAGAGAGAGAGAAAAATTTATAACTACTAGAAAGGAACAAATAACAGAAGAAAAACGTAAACAAGAACATAAGAAGAAAGGAAAGAAAAGTTTTAAAATTCATATCAACATCTATAACAACCTAAATAAAATTAATAGTAATAACAAAAAAAAAAAAACTAAACTGTAAAATAACTATAAAAATGTGAATATTGTTAAATAAAAGATATATCTGTCTATATCTATCTATAGTCAACCAAAAAAAGCTAATTTGCCATTATAAGTGAATAACAAATCTTTTTCGCTCTTTTTGCTAGTTAAAATATTTTTTCCGTTCAATTTATAATTTCATTTGCCTTATTCTTAAAATAATGTAACTAAAATAAAAATACTTTACATAAATTTTTTATATTTTAATAACTTTAGATTAACTGAATAAAGTTATAAAAGCTTTATTATGAGAACTAAGATAAAAATCACAAACAAAGAAAAGGGAAACTAAACATGTGTGAAAAATTCAGAAGTTATATAAATAAATATTTTTAAAATTTAGAAGTCACTTATGTATTTATTAAAAATATTAATAATGTCAGAAGCCATTTATATATTTTTAAGAATATTAAAAAAAAACTTTCAAAAATTACATAAACAGATAAACCAGAACATTTTTAAGACTATCAGACTGTCATTTATTTTACAGTCTGATAGTCAATAAATAGGTAGACAATAAATACAGTGGAAAACTGTTATTGACCGCATTAAAATATATAAATTATTATACTTATAAATTTTCTTTTTCTTTTCTTTTTCTTCAAAGAGCAATAAACAAATTTAGAAAAGAAAAATATATCTTATGATATAAAAATATCAAAAATTAAAATTTTAAAAATTAAATTAAAAATTTAAATAAAATTATAGAACAACTGAAAATATAAGAGCTTGATCAAATAAATGAATCGATGAATGAACGAACAAATCAACTATTTCAAGCTTAAATTCAAAATATAGGCGAAGTTGTGGAACAATTCGTGAAATCTTTTGTGGAAAAATTGGATATATCTATAACTAACATGCATGCATTCATAGAAGAAAATAAAAAACAACAGGCAGTAATTCATCTACAAATTGCAGAAAATCAAAATATATGCAGCAGATGTTAAATTTAGTTAAAAAATTAATTTATATAGTTTGCTCTATTATACAAAAAGTAATTAGTGGATATAAATATTTTCTTGAATTAAAAAAGTCAAAGATTCAACAAAATATTAAAAACATCATTGAACATCAAGAGGAATAATACATAGGTAATTACGCTCATCAATTGCAGATTAAACAAAATGCGACTAACATTATTACCTGTCCAACAAAAATTTAACCATACATTAAAATTATATTAGGTCAGCAAATAATAAGTTTACGGACATTGAGCGAGAAGGGAAATTAACTTTATATCAACACGAAGACAATCCAATTAAACTTACACACGTGATGACTGCTAGAGATATTAGCAACAATATTCTGTCGTTGAGAAAATTAGCTCAAACCAGACTCAGAATCATATTAGACATTTATAACATTAAAATATATAAGAAGAAGATAAATAAAAGAATACTAAAAGAGTTTTATGAAAAACCGATTTGGATCATAAGACTAAAAATATAATCGGATAACAGAAACAGAGTGCACAGCAGCTGCACTGTACTTGTGTAATGCAATGATTGTCAACAATGCAGATGATAATAAATAAACCATCATCTGGTCGGGGGGAGAATGAGAATCTCAAGATGAGAATCAGATGAAGTTTAGCGACACGGAAACGAGGAAGTCATGCTATGGCATATAAGACTTAGACATGTTCACTAAACTTCTTACGACTATTAAATACACAATTACAATCACTAGAGGGAGTACAATTTTAAGAGAACATTAAAAAAATATAAACTGTGAATTTTGGTAAAAATGAAGAAACTTCAATTTACAGAAGTCAGATCTAGATGAACAAGACCACTACATACTATTCACACAGATATAAGCTACTCATCTCGCTCGTTTCACATCCAGGTCGTATGAGATACATAATATCGTTCATAGACGATTACTCCAGATAGGCACGAACATACACCATAAAGAATAAGGATGATGGAGCTGACGCTCTAGAAACATTCGTAATATCTACAAGAAATTTGTTAAATAAAGATGAAAAGATTTGCTATATAGGGTCAGACCAAGCCACAGTGTATATGTGAGGTAGGTTCTAAAAAAATTACTACAAATAGAAAATATCGAGCTAGATTCATCTCCACCATATACTCTAATATAACGGTTTAGTAAAAAGGTTAAACAGCACATTGCTAATAAAAACAAGATCTCTGAATTACTTACTGAATTCTGGATCACCTCCTAAAATGTGGGATTTATCTACAGAAGCTGGTCTTTATATTTACAAGCATACATTTCACAGCAATATTAGATGCGGCCTTTTAAAATTATGACCAATGTACTCAAGATAAATTATAAAAAAGAAAAAGAGGAAAAAGAAGAAGAAGCTGCGTATCTTTTTTGGCAACGATCGATTACGACACAACAACATACGCAGAATCAATGACAAGCAAAGTGCAGCATTATTCGAAGCATGTTGTTGAGAAAGAGTTAGAATAAATGTCTAAAAATAGTGTGGAAAATTGTAACAAAAAACCTAATATTATAGATTCAAAGTGGGTATTTAAGAACAAGATGGACTCAAATGTATAAGTAAAATAAAAGACTCGTCTGATAATTCATGGCTTCAAAGACAAAATAACTTACAATATCAAAGGAACGTATGTTCCTGTACTAAGATTACCTTTCATAAGTACGCTTATGTCCATTGCATTTAAGCATCATCTTTGTCAGATGGATGAAAAAAAGCATTTTTGAACAACCTCTTAAAAGAAACAATATTTACGAAAAGTGGTACAAATGATACGCTGATTAAGCTCGTAAATTAGGTTTAAAAATGATACAAATGAACCGTGTTTACATACTTGGAAAAAGGAAGCTAGATTAAAAACTCTTCTTCTTTATTTAGATGATATACTTCTTGCTAGCAGCGGTAAATTACATCTAGAAAAAGATTAAAACTTATTTAAGTAAAGTCTTAAAAATGAAAGACTTAGATGAATCTTAAATGAAGTGCTTCCCTGGAATAGATATTAAATGAGACATAGAAAATAACATCATGTACTGTAACTGTATTGAAGTAAAAAGAATATTCAATTTCAAAGAGGATTTCGTGGCGAAGCCAAGTCGAATATCTGGTAATGAGCGAGTGTTGTCAAGAATTGATATCCTTTTACCAAGTGATTAGATACATTATCGACCTGACTTACTATCCTACCATGATCTGGTGTGATAATAAAATCGTCGTAGACTGCAGTAAAATGGTAGAACACCATAAATTGAAATGTTTGATGACTCCGTAGAGGCGATAAAACAAAGAGACAAAACAGACATGAATTTCCGGTAACTAAAATATATGGGTGCTATATAAAAGAGTGCATTAATGAAAGTATGGTCATAGTCTGTTGACTGACATTTAAGTACCATGTAACGGACATAATGACAAAGTGCATTCTCTTAATCAACACAAACACTTGAAAATTAAATTAAGACACTGAATGGCGAGATCTCTTCATGATATTTCTATTTCTGTTTAAGGTAAAAAATAAAATAAAAATTAAGAAATAATCAAGAATGTAACGGCTAACCCCGAAGGGATGGAGTATTAAAAGAACAGCATGGCTATCAGTATAACCCGTTACATTGCGTAATTATTTTACTCCTTTGCTAAACAATAGCACAAGTGTTCTTTTGTTATATTACATATATATATAATTTCACGTGCCAAAATTTTTCGAATGTTTAGTATGTATTAACGACGCAATCGTCTCACAAATAAAACGTTGACATTGATAAGCTATGCATAAAAGTATAAATAGTTGCGAGAACCGCAGACCTAAACATTAAAAGCGCGGGTAAAAAATATAATGAAAACCGCTTTATTTAAATACAAGTTCTTAAACAAAAAGTTTTGAGAAAAGGACTTTTCGGAAAAATATAGCGCGATGTAAGAGACGTTCTGGAAGAGAGAAAACTACGTTAAAAAGATTTTCATGCTGGGTGCGCAGGGAAATGTAACCGTAAGCGTCAAACCTAGGTCTACCCCCTCTCCTTCTTTAGCTACGGTGTCACGGATTCAACAGTTGACATAACTACTTTGCACCTCTTTACTCTCTCTCTCTCTCTCTCTCTCTCTCTCTCTCTCTCTCGCCTCTTTAGTTATAGGGACCTGTATATAGCTGGGCCTCGATAGGACTAAGCTCCAGAACTACTTAGAATAATTTAGGAATGTATGACTTTTTCCCTTTACAACACGCCAGAGGATTTTTTATGCTTAACATCTAGTATTGAGTAATTTTAGGAATAAATTAGAAGTTAACGCAATAGTCCATGAGATCTAAAACATGATTTTATAACTGAAAGCGATAAGTTTATAATTTAGAATAAATGCAATAGTTTATATTCTAAAGAAACTAAAATTAAATTAACTAAAATAACCGAATAGAAAATTTAAACATAAAATGAAATAAATAAAAGGAAATAATAGTTTTAAACATAAGGATAAACAATAAGGATAAGTCTATAGTTTCATAGTTTCAATATATATAAGTAAATGATAAATAATAATTTTTTTCTTAAACAGAATTATAAAAGAGAAAGAGAGAAGCACCAGAGAAAAAGGTATAAAAGCGAGCATAAAGGGTGATATTTAGTCTAATAGTATTTCAACAGATCTACTAATCAAAGAGCTATCGCTAGTGTTATAAAAATAAAGAATTAATAATTAAAATTTAACACAACACCATTATTCATTTAGCCCGTTACCACATGCGATATCCGGATCAAGAGTAAACACTCCTATGAGATTAGTTGTTGCTAATTGATCTTATGTCTTTACACAGTCAATTTCTTTAGATTTTATAAAACTGTATTTTTTCTATTAAGAGTTAGTTACATTTACACAGTCTGTTAACTTGCATAATATATTCAGAATCGTATTCACTTGTATTTATATATTTAAATAATATTCAAAATTAAAATTGTTCAATTATATATTATAAAATTCATTACGTTATAATTCATATATATATATATATAAGAATAACGTAACTATCGTAGGTTTGCATGAAGAAGAATATATACGGATGAAGATATAAGTGAATTATTAAGTAATAGAGTAGGAATAAAGTAATTATAGAAGTGAAGCCAATGTGATCATAGATGGTGGGATTCAGAAATAGACAACAAAGAATAAAATTATGTTAAAAAAAGCAAAATTCAAGGATTTCAATTACTATATAAACTACGGTGAGACTTATAAGGAGAAATAGGTAAGAAGAATGGTAAAATCGAAATGCAATGAGAGAAGATGAAGGGGACGGGGATTGGTACTATTTAAGAAAAAAAATTATTGGAGATAAAGAATGTGGGTATGCTTTAAAAAGAAAAGGGATTATTTAAAAAAATAAGAACAAAAGAGAGGTACGATTTGTTCAGTCAAGAGTTGTATATCATCTTAAAAAGAACAAAAGAGTTACGAGAGTGATTACATAAATTAAATAAAAGTTTAGATGATAGTTTAAAAATTAAATTTTAAAATCAAATCATACAAGACCATACACGAACTAAAGGAAGAAAGAATTACAAGCGAGAAACAAACCAAGTATAAAGTAGAAAGGTTTAAAGTTTAAAGAATAAAAGGATTCATAGGCTTACTAACATAGAAAAAAGTAATAAAAGATACAAGCAGACCAGATAAGATTTAATAGAATACAGGAATAGAGTTAAATTAAAAGAAAAAGTTGGAAAGGAGGAGGATAAAATGATAGAGAAATAAGAGGAACATAAGAAAGAAGAAAAAATATGGAGATATATAAAACATATAGTTTAAATTAATTAAGTGATGAAAATTATATTATATAAAAATTAAGCACATAAGATTATAATATATACAAATAATAATGTAATATATTGTTCTTAAATAAATCTAACCTAATTTATATATATATATATATATATATATATATATATATATATATATATATTTGTTATTATTTATTAAACCAAATTCGTATACTCAGATACCGTTTAGGCTCTGCTGTTATAATTATAATAGGGCTACACGTTTAATTTATCTTCAGACACTATTTCTTCTACTGTTCTAGTATTATAAATACCTTCTATAATTACTGTTTTCTTTATCTTTAGTAATTGTTCCAATTTATGTGATAAATTTGTTTATTTATCCACAATCACTATACCTATGTATATAAACTTTATAGAACATGTAATTACTTATGCACATTCATCGATTTTTCAAAATTTCTGTCACTATAATTTTCTTCGATTGTCGCCCTTACTTTTTGTCTTGTTCTATTTGTGTTGTGATCCTTATGCTGCTTATATTTTTATAACCCAGCCAGATTAAAAAAATTCTAAAAATCATAATACTTATCCTATGGTTTTTATTATTTTTTTATTATATTTTATATAATTTTTATTATTTAAGTTATTTTTAAAATTTAATTAAAATTACTTTAGATTCTGTGCAAGACTTGCGATTATCTTTTGATTGTTTCCAAATTGTACCGCAAAAGAATTACTGGAGAAAAAAATCTTTATAATTTTAGTGCTACTAAATATCTTTAAAAAATTAAAATCCTATATTTTTCATTTTCATATTTATATAAAATATTGATATCAATAGTTAAAGTATAAAAAATATAATGTTAATCCTTTTTAGGAAAAAATGTTTAAATTTAATGCATGTAATATTTACAAAAAATAGTATATGAAAGATTTTCAACACTTTTTTATAAATTATTTAATAAAAAAAAAATATTTCCTTTATCTCATTATTCCTTACTTATAATAATTCCCTTCTCCAGCCACTTGTCCAGCGTTTTCCTGATTACGCTTTCATCTTGCGATGATACCCTCCTTGGTCGGCAAGCAACTGGTGTCTGGTTATTTAGCTCAATCCTCAAGGTTACAAGAGATTCTGCTTGTTTTTGTGGATTATAGTTCTTGAGAAACTCTAACACTTTCCCACGAAGCTATTCGCTGATGCGTTCCACGAGCTCCGTGAACACATCCTTCACCTGTACGTAGAAGATGTAATCATTGACAATCAAAGGCACTATTACAGATCCTTCCTTGCTTAATTGGACTATCATCAGGTCAAGCAATGGGTCGCCGACCAGCACCATGGATGGTAAGTTGTCCCGTGGCACCAGTTACAACCTATAAAGTATGTTGTAACTGGCGCCATTTATGATCTGAGGCATCTACTACGCCGAGCGTCCTTATCGATCTCTTTGAAGCTTTTAAGGTAGTTCCTTCGTTATTTAGGTGGAACTCTCCATTGAAATTGATCTCATTGAAGGCGTTCTCTCGTAAGATGTTTTTGTTTGCGCCACTGTGGTTGACCTTAGGTTTTTTGGCTGAAGCTGGAGGTGCTTTAGTTGGAGTTTCCTTTTTTGGAAAGGATTTCGCTGTGTTCGCTTTCCTGTAAATAAAACACTCACTTTTGACTGTTTGTGGATAATCTTTCGGCAGATGACCCATTCCTCTGTAAACGTAGCATGTTCTAGAATCTGCCTTCCCTGAGCCGTGTCTTTTTTTCAGGTCTAATACTTTGCACCCGCTCCTGGGTCGCGAGCATATCCACTAGCTGCGTCCTCGATGATGCTCCCATGAGCAGTATCCGTAGCTGGGTTTTCGTTGTATAGCTACACGCGATGTATCTCCGCACTTCTTCAGTGGCTATACCTGCCTGGACTTCGAGAAACTCTATCTCCTAGACGTATGCCAGGATTGTTTCGTCATTTTTTTCCTTGTGTGCATGTGGTTGTATATCTCCGTTATGAACACCTGGTTCCCGAAGGCTTCGTCCAAGCCTCTTTTTAAGCCCGGGCAGGAAATCAGGCCTCTCAGGGTGTCGAGCCCTCGGCGCGCTGTGCCAATATGTGCCTACTTTACTGTCAGAAAGGTCTCGTCTCGTTCCACCCATAAAGGTTTGCGTCCTCCATTACGCGCTCACACCACATCGTCACCAGTTACATGGCGTCCTCTGCGGAAAATCTCGGCGATTCATCCATGGTAACGGCGAATGGCAGTTCCCCACGTCGGTGTTGGCCAGGGAGCGAGCTCCTATCGTATATGGCGTCTCCGACGCGTGTTGCGTTCCCCAACTCGCGCAAACGAGTCCATAATGACTCCATTTCTTGTTGTCTATTAGACCGAGCACTTAACCTCTCAGCCTCCAGGCGCAGACGCTCTTCGTGCTCACGCTGCCGTTTATCAGTTTCTTCGCGTTCTAGAATCTGCTGATCATTTCTCATTTCAGCATTTAGCCTTTTGGCATTTTCCGCCCTTTGCCGGAATTCTGTATTTTACTCCCGCAGTTCTTGCATCTGCACTTGCATTACGCCGAATGCAGACTGCATTTCTGCGAGATGTCTCTCCGTTTCAGCACGCTGACGTTCTTCGCTTGCTTCAGACATTACGCTCAGTTTAAGTGTAAGATTTCTGGTTCTTTTTTTACCTCTGCTCCTAACGATATAGCACAGAACTTTTAGCAGTTCCGTTGGCTGCAAACACGTCAGTACTTTCTTCTTGGTCTCCGTAGTCATACGTATCTCCGTACGTAAACCAGTATATAAATTTTTCTCTTATTTAGAGAGAAAAAAAGATTAAATAAAAATTGTTGGTATTCCATATTACACTAAGCTCCCAGTGTTTTGTCGGCGTAAAAGAAATAAGAGTCTGTTTTAAAAGTACAAAAAATTAAATAAAAAACCAAATACTTTCAATTGAAAATTATGTATTTAACTTATTGAAAAAATCTCAATAATCATTTTATTTGATTTGCTCTGAAACTAGATGATCGTTAGATCATTGCTCAATCAACTGATTAGAGTTACAAAAAAATATCGTACCACTTAGCCTAAACACTTACGCTTGCACGATAATGTATTGTTAAGCACCGCCGGCCCGTCACTGCTGGTTGGCGTGCCACAATTCCCTTTCTCGGCAGCTCTTTCTTCTGTGCTGCGCTTAACTTCTTAATGCTTCGCCGTATTTCACTTTTGCACTGAATTTTTGCTTTAATTTCCTAACATAATTTCACCTAGAAATTTATAGTTTTACACAATACTTTCACACAAACAATTTTTTAGATTCACATAGAGTTTTTCATTTTACTCAGTACAATTGTTTATACAGCACAGTTGTTTATGGAATACAATTGTTCACACAGAACATGTCTCGCATCGCACAATTGTTTATGCCGCACATTTGTTCGCACAAAAATTATCACACACAGCACGAAAAAAAACGATTTCTTCCACTGAAGTCTTATTATATCCCAGTTGAGCCACCAAATTGTAGGATAAGATAAAGAATGATAGAAGAAGATGTAAGAGGGTAGCTTAATAATTTCACAAACGTAATAACTAAATGCAAGCTAACTAGTATAATTAAGAGTGTATACGCAGTTAATTCGATAATAGCTTGATACGAAAGTCAGGTAGGCCTCCCCCGGACTGATGGGGCGGCAAGGGGTCCGACTGTAGGGACGTCCCTCCACTTCCCAAACGAATACCACTCCGCACGTGCGCACGCATACATATTGTTCTGCTCTTTCTCTCTCTTTCACACACTCTTACTCTCTCTCTCTCTCTCTCTCTCTCTCTCTCTCTCTTCACGTACTCTCAATCCTTACAATAATAAAGAATATACTTTCTTACGCTTTTAAAATTTTTTAATTACTCTTAGTTAATAAGAATATTATTTATATATCTATTAATAATCTTAAAAATTACATTTTATTACAGTATTAATGTAGTGATAATTATTAGCGGAATGGTAATAATTATAATTAAATAGAAATTAAATTAAATATTGTATAATTTAAATTAGTTTTTTATAGTTGCTCAATTAGTTATGAAAAGATATTGAAAATATATATTTAACAAATTTAATTGGTTATTCATAGGTATTAATATTTCATTAGGTAATACATTTTTATATGCAAATACCTACTTTTCGAATGAGATTTTTTTTATTGAAATGTAAAAAAATTAATAAATCTGTATACAAGGATGTATAAATAATTACCTGATTTGATGGAGAAAGATAATATCAATGAAAGTTGGCGGTATACGTCGCCACCTTTCAAACGATGTCATAAAAATGTTGTACATTATGTTTAGCTTTAATATCCGCATCAACTGTATTAAACAAGTTTGGTATTTTTAATACGATGGATAAACAGTATTGATCTGTGATTTATTTTTTGATCTACTGTGATCTACTTTTATGAAAAGTGCTCAATCTAATCTACTTAGCTGATGTGATTATTAGGAAATTATTGAACAGGTCTAGGACATGATTCTTTCTAATTCCTAAGCAAAAGTGTGCGAAGTTGCAAAGATCGTGACACTTTATCACTCAGTAATCAACATAATACAAAATAAGTTAAAAATGAGAAGCTATATCCTTCATAAATATTGTAATTTCTTATTGAGAATAATTAGGGCTACAAATTTCTAATCTGACTACGATCTCTTTAAGTTAAATCTATAGGTATCGAAATGTTGCCACTTATAAAACCTGAATCCAATGTCTTGTCCGTATGTCAGAGACCAATCAACAATTAAAACAAGGACTACGCCGATTTATTTAACAAAGACTAAAATTTATTGGCTAATTATTATTTAATTTAACGGAATAATTTCGCTGGATTTTTTGGACAAATAAAGAATAATGCAGCCTATAATAATAGTGAATTAATAAATCGATTCAAAGAAACATTTAAAATGATACAAACTATTTGGCAAAGCAAAAAGTGCTATTCTACCAGGATAGCATACAAGTTCACTTATTCATAACGTTAACGATAAATGTATTTTAATATTTTTTTATAATTTGTATTATATTAAAATTTAGTCGCCATTCATTTTTTAACTTATTTAAGGGTCAGAACTTGAGATTTTTGGTTTTAATAAACTTGTTTTGTTTTAGTAATAAAAATAATTATTTATTTCACTTAATATTTAAGTAATAATATTTTTTACGTGATATTTCTTACAATTTATTATAACACAGAGTTATAATGAATAATATAAGCGATTATTTCTCGGCGTAGCAAAATACTTGTCAGATAGCTGACTAAGACTGACACTTAGAACTGACTTAGTAAAATTAGAAACTGCCACAGTGAAAATGAAAGTGAGTCAGTCAAAGATATAAAAAGAGTGCATTGCTGCGAAAACGGAGGAGTTTTTACGTGCTAGAAAAGTCAATTGTAATAATGTTTAAGCTTCGAAGAAAATAGATGGATATCGGAAGGTTCAAAAAATAATTTTTTGCAAGACAGTTTGTGCAACGATAAATGAAATTCAGCTGTGCAGTGGTTTTCGGTAAAAGTGCATATTTTTAGATTGTGATTGAAATATTGTTTAATTTTCGGAAAAAAATAGATAGGTATCGGAAAATTTAAATGAATGATGAAAGGAATTTGTTTGTGAAAAATTAAAAAAAGAAAAAAAGAAACTTAGGCGCATTTTAAAAAGTATAGAAAATTCAGGTATAAACAAATATCGGTACAGAGAGCAATGCATTGAAAAGTGCATAGTAGTAGAGGCGTATATTTTTTTAGTACAGAGTATCGAAACGTAGAAAGTGCTGGTACGGAGGGCTTCTTCGTAGAGCTAGGGCAGGCGCATAGAGACAGATGTCGTGTGAGACGTAGCAGGTATATGCGTACATTAACTTATTATCAATTTTATAAGATATCACACAAAAAGCATTTACACATATGATTTACGTCTAGATTTTGATTTATTTATTATGGAATCGTCTTCAATTATACAATACCAAATTAGACCTTGGTTAAGCAGCCGTACAGATACCGAAAAATCTTATTTCCATAAAGCCGTCCCATGCCAACATTTTTGGAACTTGAAATGTAAATATGTGCGGAGAACTTTACTGAAAGTATCACTTACTTTAGAAAAGTAATATTGTCGATAGGATATAATATAAATAATATACATATTTTGTATATGTAGTTTTACTTTACACATCCAGATTTTTAAATCATCTCTTTGCCGGATTAATCTGAAATTACAGGCTTCTATCTTTATGTAATAATAAACGAATTATTGTTATTTCTGTGCAAGGAACCCTGATAAATCATAAAAGTAAACGTGAAGAAATACACAAAACACAGCCTTAAATACAACTGAATACGAATTCTCTTCTAGTTACCGTAATAAGCTAAAACGAAAAAGTTAAAGAAAAGAAGATCATTGATTTGGAATTTTTAAATCAAAATTATGTTTTTATATTGTATGGATGCTTGAAGAGACAATTCATTTACGAGAAAATTACGTATAATAATTTTGCAAATCGCTTTTCACAGTTATAAAAAAATAAGTAGAACTTTAGAAATAAAAAAGCTCTTTTTAGATGAAAAAAGATTCTTCATCTTTTTTCGGTTGTTTTTTCTTGCACTTTTTGCCGGTATATCCTAATTTAGGGTTTTTTTAAGTAATACTCATTTAATCGCTCGAAACCCAGATTGGAACGAAATTGACTTATGACGTATATTCATAAAAATAAAAGTACATAAGAGATATTGCTGTTGGAGGAACGATTACTTTCATGGTTAAAAGGTAAAATAATTAATTTTTGTAATTTATATAGAAATGTTTTTTTAATCAATTAATGATTCAATAAATAAATACAAATAGATATATAATTTTCACAATATATAAAGGAAAATCAATTCAAATTATCAAATTAGTTAAAATTATTCATTTATAACGAATAATGTAATTTATAATAGTGTATTATATAAAAGAAGGATAGTAAAGTAGTATTATAGTAAAATAATATATTATAATAGTAAAACAGTATTTTAATAAAAGTAAATTATCCATATATTAATAGTGTCTCTACATTCAAAGATGGAACGACAGTATTATAATGTTCCAATAATTTTTCTACAATTAGTTTTTACTTTTATTTTGTCTTTTCGACAAAATTAGAAAAAAAAAATAAACTGCAAAAGTTCTGTTAAAAAAGTATATTTAGATATTTTGTAATGCAAATTTTAGTTACTTTTTTAATACAAATTGATATTTATGTGTGTAGAAACTTTTTAATTTTATACTCATATATTCCCATAGGTAGTCATATTATCGATTTGGTTTATTTTATTTTATTATTATTTTTTTTTAGTTTTTTTCGATTATACATATACATGTGTGCAACGACTTGAATAAAAATTAACAACAAAATTTATCTCTGAACAAATTTGGGTATCTCGTGATGCAGATAATATTGTACCTTGTGACTTAACTTGCTTAGAATATATGAATTTATTTTAGTGTCAAAGTTATAAGATAAAAATTTGATATTGTGCAGGATTTCCGAAAACATTACGTAAGTATTAATAATATTGCAAAATTTCAGATAATTAAATTCATTAATTGTACAAAGATATTAATTGTTTGGTGTATAATGTGCAACTATATAAAACAATAAAACGATAGTATATTATAAAATGTACATAAAATTATTTTCCATTGTGTTATCAATACTTAAAAGTACGCGTACAATTATGACAGAAACGTGAAGAGTGAAAAGATTAATAGTAACAATTAAGAACATTCTATATAAATATATATATATATATTTTAGAGCGTAAACTAATTTTATTACTCTTATCCGCTCATGCTATTGTATGAATATAACATAATAAATATTGGTACAGTTGAATGGAGTTAATTCTGTAATTGAAGAAGAAAAATTGGTTGTGATTATGTATATATTAGAAGAATATATTAGAAATAGGTGAATAGAATTAAGGAAGTAATGCAGTATAATAAGATAGTTATAAAAAAAGAAGTACTTTATTTACAAGAGAATTTGAATAAGTAGTTTCATAGAGAAATATTAAAGTACATCTAAATAAAAAGCTCAAAGAAAAAAGAAAATTGGAACAGGGGAAATATAATATTGTTTTCTACAATATTACCAGCATGGGCAGAATAGGAAAAGAAGAATAGAGATTCTTCATTCTGACAAAGTCGAAAAACAAAGAAATTTCATTTAGATTAATGCTATAGAACTCATATACAACTACCACAAACTTAAATCAAAGAAAGAATAGAAAAAAACACCAGAAGGGTACAACATATCAAGTGTTTGTGCAAAAACGAATATAAAAATGGCAGAGTGAAATGACATATAATAATAACTACCAAGAAAAATAAAAATATTATAATAAAAGAGATGAATGAAAAAATCCAAAAACAAACTTAAGGATTGATAAATATTAATTTAAAAGTAAATAGAGAAAGAATATTTATAGGTATATTGTATATAGAAGAACGTATAAGCTAAAGTACGAAAAGTTAAAAGATTATGTATATTTACCAAAAATAAAAGAAGCACTATAATATTAGGGCAAGAATTTAACGTTAGAACTATTGCGAGTAGAAATATAATTAATAGATATATAAGTGAAAAGTTAATAAAATTAAAGAAAATAAAAAAGAGAAAGCATAAGAAATGTATAAATAAATGAAGAAATTAGGGCTATATGTATACTAAACGACCGATGAAACGAAAAAAAGGAGTATATATATATGCATATATGTATATATGTAATATAAATGTAGTCATCGATGATTAACTACATTATCATAAATGAGAGGCAGCATTAAATATTAAAAAATGATAATAAAAAACAGATTAAAGTCAGATTATCAATTATTAAATTTAAATTTGTTGAAAGAAATATATAAAGAAGAATAAAGTAAATAAATTATGATTAAACATAAAAATAGGTTAGAGATTAAATGCAGGAGTTTAAAATTACAAAAGAGATCAAAAGAAAAGCATGCTCAAACCAAATAGCTGGATGAAAAAGTAAAAGTAAATGAGAAATATAATATGAAAAAGACAGAAAAAATTATATTGAGTAAAGAATAATATATGAAAAATGCATTAAACAAATATAGGAATAATAAAAATAAAAGTATACGAACAATAATAAACTAGAATGAGTATCTAAAATATATTTGTAGTATCTTATAAAGAAGAACGAAAGGAAAAAATGTATAGAAAGAGTAATAAAGTTATAAAAAGAAAAGAAATGTAGGAAGAAATAAGAGATACAGAAATAGAAATAATTAATAAAATGAAAAAACTTGAAAAACCAGATATTTAAAATAAAATGGCAACTTAAAAGGAAAAGAGATGGTACGTGTAAGGAAGAGTATAGTTGATATATTTAGAATATATTTAGAGAAGCGAGTATTAGTAAAGATTATAAAGTTTCATACAATTATTAATAAAAAGAATACAGAAACAATATTTACGTAAGATTTATACAACACATTTTAGAAATAACGCTTTTTATTTCATTGAAAAGACACTTTGCAACATAATAAAGTACTTTTTGTCAAATTTTTCGAGTTTGACGCATATTATTTGAGTATATACTTTTATATTTGTAACGCTATTAAGAGATGCATCTATATAAACATAGCCGTAAATTTCAACTAATTTTATCCACGGATTTCTGGATATTTTGACCACATTTTAAAGTTTATAATTATATTATTAAATTCAAACAACCAAATAGTGTCATTGCCGATTGGTAACTATCAATAGTTGCAAAAATCTGTTTTGTGCTTACACTAGATAATCTTTCGGTAATTTTTATTTTCTCTAAGCGTTTATAGAATCTATTTTATGTATTGTATAAAAATCAGAAATAGTATGGATAACTTTTACACGATGGATATTCATTTATTTGCTTAGATATAATACAGAGAGATACTAACTAACAACTAAAAATTGAATGCGGTGTATCCAGACGTCAAATTGTTTTAATCACTGTTGTGTAACGTTAAACAATTAGACACAAGACAACGTGGCTTACTATTTAATGTGATGAAAGTATAGTCTAAACCAGGTCGTGTAATTTCTACAAATTCGGTAAGTAGACAATAGTTTGCTGTATCTAAGATGACAACTTTTTTCAATTGTCTTAACAAAAATTTTAGTAATGTCAGTGAATCTAGAACCTGCTGACTTTTTAGAAACAAAATAAATAAATTTTAATTAACGAAAAAAATTGCACTGACTATAACTTTTGAAAATACTGAATGAAGCCTAACGTTAAGTGTTAATTTTATTGTCCGATACAATGAAATTAATATTTTAATTACAAAGATAAATTAAAATACTGTTTTTAAGATAATTCATTTTATTATCAAAATCAGTTATAAAAAGGCGTCGCAGCTGAATCTTCGACGTTCGCTTTCATCAGCTTTTATCTATTAAATGGCTCTGAAATCAGTTCAAAGTGATTCACAACTAAGAACAAAGAAGCCTCTCGTCCAAATATTTGGTTGTACAGATCGTATAACAAGTACATTTTTCATTTTTAATGATAAATTCAATGTTAGTCTAGAATGCTTTGGTAAAAACTGTCAATTAAATAATTTACGCAGAAAATTAAAATTTTTGTTTAATTTAAGTTTTGCCAAATGTTCATTTAAAATTTTAGCCTAATTAATGACACTTACCGTGACGATCGAATGTGTTATATTTTTTGTTATAATGAAAACAGCATTAGCTAAGTTTAAAATGTTTTAAGAAAAGAATATTATTTAGCAAGAGTTGCAACAATATTGGATGGAATTCGTCTTAAGCATATAGTACTGAACTTTCATCTTTCAAGTAGTAGAACAATAAAATGTAGTAAGTGCCGAAGAAATATATTTTGTTTGTGGTTAGTTATGATAATCTTATTGAACTTATTTTTCAGCTTAATAGACAGTTTGCCGCTTTACGAGACATTGTTCCCATCTTTACGGTGAATTCACTCGTAGAAAAGCAGTAATGAATCATCCGAATTCGTATTTTCGAGTACTGGATGTAAATTATCTTTAAAAAAATTATATGATAAACTTTAAAAAAATTATAAAAAAGTGGCTTCAATAAAAAATACAACTGAAAAAATTTTTAATTAAAAATCAGGCCGTTGTCGTTAAAAAATGAAAGTTCTTCACTTCGAATTTTTAATTTTAACATCAAATGGAAAATTTGTCCAATGCTCAATTTCTTAAAAAATAACAAGCATATTGTGCTGTCTACAAAACAAAAGAAACTAGAATAAAAAACATCTCTATATTTTATACTTTCAGAATCTTGTTCTATACTGTTCAGCCGGCACATTTAATAACGGTAGCAGCGGTACTTTGTGTGACTTCGGCTTTGTTATCAAGTTCTGAAAAGACGAGTCATTTGGCCACTGGACGCCCACACTCTCGACTCACATCTTTCGTCTACCTAGCCTCTTTCATCGTACACTGTGGTTCCCAAATATGGATGACTTTTGTTTCCGGTAAGTTTTTTTTTATTTGATCTCTCTCCTTCATCTTTATCTCTTTGGTTGAGTTTTGTAGAACCATTTCAGGAAGCTAAAAAAACTAATCTTTGTTCTTGTTATACTTTAGTTTTATAATTTGCGCTGAATAGTATACATATAAAAATTTTCTAATAATTTTACAAATTATTAAAGATAAAAAGTAACATTAAGTTTGTTCTAATAAAATAGGCAAATATTTTTCAGGATTTTTGTTGAAAATATATTCGCTTGTATAGTTTATTCCAGGACTTTATTCAATTAAACATTCATAATGACGTAAGTAAAATCTAAATATTTATTTTATATTTTTATTTAAAATTCAGAATAAGTACGTAAAGATTGTACAATAAGTTACAAAAATAAAGAGATAACGAATTTAATTTTAAAAAATTTTGTATATATTTTATAGAATAATAATTATTTTTATCAATTAAATTCCACTTTCTATTTGATGTAAAAACGCTAAAAATAGCGTAAAAGTGCAAGATCTTTGGAATTTGAGAGTAAAAATTTACCATTATAGTTTTTCTACTTTTGTTCATTTTATTAATAATTTTATATTTAATAAATACAGTATTTATACTTATTGGTATTTTTACTTTTTTTTTTAATTATCTACAACAGAGTATATAATTCAAAATTTTTTGTCTTTACTTTCTAAAATATTTCTAATAAATTATAACAAAATTATCCGGTAAAGCAAAGTCCAATTCCTATTCGGATTGTTCCTTTGATTCCTTTCCTTTAAATTTATTTATTTGTTTTAGTATGAGTTTTTTTATTGTCTACTTACTACTTTAATTACTATAATATTACTTATAATTCTACAAAAGCAAAATAATATTCAATAACTATTATGAAATAACGCAAAATGTATTTACATCTACTCGAACAGTATAAATCTTATTTTCGATTAAATATTTGTATAAGTTTTTGTTAAATGTACATAGCTTTAATAATTGTTTGAAATTTTATTTATATTATTGATTATATTATTTTTTTCTTTATTATCTATAGTATTTTCAAATTGTTTAATAAATGATTATATTGACATAAGTAGTCTAGATATTATGTATAAGTTGCAAAGACTTGACTGTATTATTTATATTTAGCTCACCTACAAATTCTTTTAATTAATATTGAATTATCATAGACGAATTATCAAGTAAACAAATCTAACAATTAAAGATATTTATTAATCATATCAACTAGAACTCGACTATAATTGCTCGTATCTTTTAATTTTTTTAAATAAAAAATGAACTTAGACGTAATATTTTCCGTAACTGCTAAATGGATTAAGTAATTGAGTAATTCTTAAGGAACCAGGCGATAATGTCGTTCGAATTTCATTGTAATAATGTTTCTTTTTAATTTTAAGCCTTACTATTTAGTTTACTTACCGAAGTCATGCGTGTATGAAACTTTTTGTTATTGCAGTAGTTTCACTTAAAAATATCTAATTTTAAATTTTAAGAATATATTATTTATAAACCTACTAGTGAATACGCAGTTTAATTAAATTCATTTGATTAAAAGAATTAAAAATAATATTCAACTAGTAAGTTCAGGAATTTTACTCAAACTAACGCTTGTTCATAATTTCATTATCTCTCTACTAATTTTAACAATTGAATCATGTTTTTTTTTAATTCTCTAATTCGTATGTTTATTATTCTATGAAACATTTGAAAAACTTCATTATTTTAAAACTAATTGTCAAAATCTAGTAAAAGTTCGGTATTATATAATCATAATTGTTTTTTAATTTTGCAATATAGCTTAGAATTATTCAAAATTTTCTAAATAATACTTAAATATTACAATTTTTTGAATTTAGGAAAGCGCAAATATTAATACACCTTCTGTACAATGTTAATATTAATTTGGAATAAGTTACAAATATATAATATATATTGATGTAAAAATATAATAATATAATAATTATGATATAATGTTAATATTATTAAAATATTTCTATTTATAAAAACAAATATTTGAATATATTATATATATATGTCATATTTAAGCTAAAACCAATCTATTTTTAAGATTCAAAATTTTTACTGAAATACTATTATAAGCTTCTATAAATGTAATGTATAAAAATAAAATTTCATATTAATTTTAATGTTTTCATTTTTATGAAAAGCATTTTTAAAAGCATAGATAACTTTACTTTAATTTTATAAACTTTACCGATATTAATTACGTCTATGTAATTTATAGAACTTACAAGCAAGGCTAAATAAGATGTGTCCATGTTAAGAATGAAGTCACAAATTTTTTACAAAAACTTTTTAACATAATCTCCTTTAAGACAAAATACTTTTCTCAATGTTTTATCTAGAGATACGATTTCTTAAACTTTTTACTACCTTGGCAATAATTAATTTCATATAAATTTTTTCCCACGAGTCGTGTTGTGCAATAAAAAGAAGTTGTCAGTAGCTAGATCGAAACGACTATGGTAGATGCAATAGTAATTTGTAACGTATTCGTGCCCTCGCGATGATTCTAAAGGAGTGAGGTGATGCGTTATCATGTTTGTTTTTTGTTTTTGTCATTGTCAAAAACATTTTTTTTTGACAAATAACACCGAATGTTCCTTTCAATTTCCTATTAAATTATACTAATAATTCGCTGTAGTGCACTATGATTTTGCTTTCATTTTTCAAAAAGTCCATTAAGATTATTTTTTTCGAATCGTAAAATATTGTAGCAATGACCTGTCCAACAGATGAAACCAAACTTTCTTCTTCAAAACACATCCATCTGAAAAATCTATTTTTTTAATTGACGCTTGATGATAAATTAAAAATATCAATTTAGATATTCACAAATATTTCAAATGCCTAATTTCTATATAAATTGGATATTTTTATAATTGTATAATTGATACATTTATATAATCAATTGTATTATATATTTATTGATATTATATAATACTTGATTATTGACATATTCTATTGCA
>JACCHW010000123.1:44383-388660 GCA_018907185.1 Platyscapa corneri
GTATTCTATTGAACAATATATACAGTCGTGCGCCGCGCGTCGGCGACGGGCCGGCGCGCGTTATTATTAAATAGTCGCACGCGCAATAACAGATCGGGTAACGTCCAACGGTTTTTTAATTTTCCGCGAAAGTTAAAAAACCGTTGAAGTTCCCGATCTATAAAAACGGGAGGAAGGATTCGCGATACATCCATTTTTCCCCGGGCCACGCTTACGTACCCTCCGTACCTCAATCCCGTACTCTCGAATTTTTTTTTCCTATACCCCCCCCCTCTTCCTACATCCCTTGACAGTAGTTCTTGCAAAATGGTAAGAACTCGTCAATACATTGTTATTCCATTTTGCATAGTTATTTTATACATTTGTTTATATATGTCATTTATATTTAATATCTTACATATCTATTTTATAAATGTTTGAATATATATTTATTTGCTTTACATTGTTATTAAAATTATCTATATACAATATATTCTCAAATTTGATTTTTATTCGCTTATATTTTTTATTTTTTAACTGGATTACCATTTCTTGTACACAACTGAAGCTTATATTAATATTATTTTTACATTTTATATACTGAATTTACTCTTTCCATATTCTTAGAAATCTTTCTATTTTTAACATTTATATTTCCTGAAATTATTTAATTTTGATGTTGATTTTTCGTTCATCTTGTTTATCTTCATTATATTTTAATGCTTTTTATCTTTTGACTATTTATATTATTGATATTATACTTATTAAATCTTAATATATCCAAATTGGTCAAATTTTACTATTTATATCAATTTTAATTTATCTATACATAACTTGCTTGAGATATGTGGATGTTTTAAATTATTATAGTTTTCTTGTAGCTAGCTAACTTATATCAAGTACTTTATGTTTATTTATGTTAATTTATTATTACTAATGTTCTCTAAATTATATTTTAAATCCCTATTTACTTTAACCACTGTTGTTCTCTATTTATTAACTTTCTTTTTTCTACCCTTATATACTCATTTTTTTCTAAATCTCTCCTCTTTATTCTTTCTTATTGATTCTGTTCTCTTTCTTTTTCCTATAGTCTCAACCAGTGTTATGCTGTATAGTCTGTTTGATTCTTTTTTCTGTCCTTTCATACAGTTCTTCTAATCAAATTCTTTATCTTTTACCTCTTTGCATTCTTGGAAAATGTGTTTGAGTGTTTTTTTATTTTCTTTGCAAGTTCTACATATTTTTTCCTCTTCTGCTAGCCAGTGTTGATTTGCTTTGCTTTCATTACCCATTCAATACTTTGCTAAGATCTTCATACGGTTTCTTTTCTGTTTTCCTTCCTTTTTTCATATATACACTCTTTGGACATAAGCTGTCTAGAACTATTTGCTTAATTTCATCTGTATATATTGATTTTTCTAACTGATTTATTCATCGTTGAATCAGTTGTCCTTATTTTATGCAGTTAACTTCTTCCCAAAGCGTCTCTATATTTTCTACCTTTGTTCTCCACATGCCATCCTCCATAACCATCCTATCTCCTGCCAGAAACTCAATCTATCTGCTGTATAATCTTTTTCTTGGTTTCTTCGTATTTTATTGTTTTCTCTTGCCCTTCCATCTTCAATTCTATTTTTTAAGCATTATATTGCTACCATGGTTTAACTATTTAATATTTTGTCTTCAAATTTAATTGCTCTCTTTGCTGCTTTCATTTCTATTCTATTCCTGTTCGTTTCCAGCATTAATACGCTGTCCGCTGTATTAACATTTAAACCCATTAACATTTAGGAATCTTTTCTGCACTCTTTCTATCTCCTCACTACCTTCTCATCCCCAAACCTCTGTTCCTTAAAGCATCACGCATTCTATTAATGAATCAAAAAGCTTCATTTTCACCTTCAAATCCTTGTTTAACAAATATTCCTCAATTCCCCAAGTTTTATCTATTATACAGTTTACTCTTCTTACTATCATTTTTTTATGATCTTCATCTCTGTTGTTCTCAATAAAAATATAACCTAAATATGAAAATTGTTTAACCATTTCTATTATATTTTCATTCCATCTGAATATTATTGCTTTACTTCTTCCATTTCTTTTGCAGTGCAAAATTTTTGTTTTTTTCTGTGTTTGACTCCAGCCCTTTCCTCTGTAGATATTTGCCGAAAATTCTTAGTAGCTCCCTCATATCAGTCTCGTATTTAGCTAGTATCACCAGATCATCTGCATATGATAACGATCTAATACTTGACTTTCTTATTTTTATGCCTGAAGTTCGTGATATCTTAAGCTCATCCTCTATTCCATTTAGGATATAAACTCCTCTTTTCTCTATCCATTTCAGCAGCCTCCTTCCCTCTTTATTTACTATTTTATCTTTTGAGATTCTTCTTTCTTTCCCCCATACACTTATCCATTCCCCCTCTTTGCCTGCGCGAGCATTGAAGTCTCTCCCAATTATTATTTTTTCTCTTTGGCCTTCTTTTATCAACCTGTCTAGTTCTTTAAAGTTTTCTTTTATTTTACTTCTCATGTAAACTACTGCTATGCTGTATATTGATTCCCTTATTTTTATCTTTGCTTTTATAACTCTTTTGTATAACTCTTTTGTAACTGTGTCTATACTTATAATTTTTATATCTTTGTTTTTTCTGATTGCTAATATCATCCTCCCTTGCCCTTCCTTTGTTTTTCTCTTTTTCCGCATGACTATATCCTATTTCATAATCTGTTAAATTCTTTTTTATTATTTCTGTTTTTTTCTGTAATCCATGTTTCTTCAATTCCTATTATATCCCAAATTTTTATTACTTCCCACCCCTTTCTATTAATTTTATATAACCTGGCTACGTTACAAAAACCTAATTTTATTCCTCCATTCTTTTCATATATCTTTTGTTTTTTTACTGTTTTCTGTTTAAATCTTATTGTTTGTGAATTTCCGAAACCATTCATCCTTGTTTTCAGTATAAATTCAGTATTCATCTTTGCCTTTTATTCTGTTTCTTTTTATGTAGCAACTGCCTCCCCCTTTTTTTAATGTTTTGTATTTTTCTGTTACTTTCCTTCTATTTTCTCTTTCTTTAAAAGTTAAATCCCTGTTTATGTAAACTTTTGAATCTTTAAGTAGATTTTTCTTCTTCGTTATCGTGTTTACGTTATCTTCATCTTCTAAAGTTACCCTCCACAATTTTAAGTTTTTTCAAATTCCCTTCCATATTTTGTTTATTCCTACCTTAATTTTTAACTCCTTCTCCAACCAATTCTTCATATCACTTTTTATTTTAATCTCATTTTCCTCTAAGCCTGTCATTAAATATTATTTTTCTTACTTTCTCTCTCTTTTGTTTCCAATCTCCATTCTCTGTTTTTGATTTCTTGTTCTCTCTCTTGCTCTTTTGTATCTATGTTGTTGTTTATCTCCTCTATTTGCCTTTCCTTTCCTTTTTTACTATTAAAGACCATTCTTCCGTGATTTCTTCCCTTTCTGTCATTCTTCTCTCCCATTCATAGTATTTTTTTTCTATTTTTTCAGTTTTATTAATGTCACTTTCTAACTTATTATTTTTCTCTTCCCATTCCTTATGCCATTTTTTTATTTCGCTTCTCTACTCCTCCCTCTCTATGTCCAAGTTTTTTTTGTATTTTTTTAGTTTGCGTATAATTATTTCTATATTTTTATCACTTTCACTTTTCTTTATTCTTTTCGGTGTTGCCAGTATTTTTTTTCCTATAACCTTTCCTTTTGCTTGCTATTTTCTTTTACTTTTATTTCCGTTGGTGATATTATTTTTCTTTTTTGTCCCCTGTCTATTATGAAATTTCCCATTCTCTTCGTATTTCCTTCTTCATTCTACTGCTTTTCCCCGTTTATTTTCTTTCTGCGTACGCCGTATTACTCATTATTACTCTCTCTTGCAATCACCCTCACTTTTGATTTTACGCATGTGCTACGTTCCTTCTGATGTTTTTGGCTTTTTCACATTTACCGGCTTTCCCGTTACTTCCACGTGTCTTCACTTGATTTACTATTTTGTTTCCTATCGTTTCTTCAATTCTATATGATTTTTCCCAACCTCACTTTTTTCACTTATTTTATTTTGTATTATTTAGTTTTATCACTTCCATCTTAATTACTTCTAACAAACTTTTATTCACAATATACTTCTGCACCACTTACATTTACACTTTTACACTTTAGCGTAACTGTAAACACTAATAATTTGATTATCACTCGCATACAACTTTCTTCCCTCCTTTTTTCAACCTCCTTTTCACACGAGCGAGATACATCATAGATAATACAAGTGAAAATAAAGAAGGTCGTTTGGACCAAAGAAAAAGTAAAGGATCAAGAAGAGAAATTGAGAAAAGGAGGTGATATAGAGTATTGAAAGGAAATGAATTAAAATAATAGGATACATGAACTTAAAGAGCTGACGCACAAAGGAGCACAAGACGGAAGAATGGTGACATCAAGAGTGTTGAGACAAGAAGAAAATGATGATAGAAAAATACAAGAGGTGAAAGGAAATAGATAGATAAGAAGTTAGAGAAAATGATACAATAGAATGAAAAAAGTATAGAGAAATTTTAAAAAGCAGAATAAGGAAAGATACAGGGAGGAAAAAATTGGGAAAATCTTTCTTGGAAATTAGTTAATAACGAAAGAATAAATTAGAGAATGAATTAGCAGAATTAAAAACAAAGGCACAAGAAACATTTTGAAAGAATATATGAGTGAACGAAGTTAATGAGAGTGAGCGAAAAATTGATATAGATGGATAGAAGGAAGTAGAAGAGATTAGGAAGAAAGAGACACAAAATATAATAAAAAGAATTAAGTTAAAAGTCTAGAAGATGGTGAAAAATCGAACTAAATGTTAAAGTTTGGAGGCAAAACGGTTAAAAAAGAAATGGTCAAGATATTAATTAAATGTTAAGAAAATGAGAAAATATCGGAAGATAAGTGGCATAGTGGTGCCAATTTCAAAAGAAAGGGTGAGGAAAGACACGTAAACCTACAGAGACTATGCTTTTGGATTCTGAATACATTTTGGTTAAAATTGGAACAAACCAAATTGATGAATATATGGAAGAAAAGAAATAATATGGCGGTAATAGACGTTCAGGTAAAAAAGGGAGATATACATTTACTTTGCACATATAAAAACAGCATTTCATACTAAACAGACATATGTACATATATATATACATCTTGATGTATTTGGAATATTAGCATACAAATAATTCTTTACAAATTTTTCGTAGTAAAACTTCCTACGTAATAAATTAAAAAATGATTTATACATACATATGTGTGTGTATGTGATGTTTCTTATACATAATTAACATGTAATTAATATGTGACATAGATAATATAATATATTTAATATTCTTTAAAATGTGCATTATACTTCTTTAAAATTTAATGTTTCAGAATGTTTTATGTTTGTGTCTCATTTCTACAAATTATATTGTTTTAATTTCTATGTTGTATTATATTAATAATTATTAAATCTACAATCAATGAAATAAATTTATACTAATATTATAAATTTATAATATTATTTTTAATAATGAATTAATTTTCTAAGCATTAAGGGAAAGAAGACCCGCATACCACCGTCCTCTTTACGTATTCGAATTATGTCGTCATCTTCTATCGTCATGCAGAGTCCCGCGCGACCCGTGTTAATGAAACTATTCTTATGGGTTAACTTATTAATTTATAACTATGTACTATCGGTACATTTTTTATTAACCTTATTTTTTCAATTTTTGAATAGAGGTGATAAAAGGGAGTAGTACGTCAGAGAATAACGTACGCATAATCAACACGACACAAGGAAAAACTTACCTCGACTTGTTTGACGAGTCGGTGTACATTAATCACCGCTGGCATGCGTCCGATATCGTTTCATATATTGAAGCGGCCAATACGAAGTTAAGCATACCTCGACTTATTTTGGCAAATCAATGTACATCAATCGCCCCTGGCATCAAAAAATCTTTCATATACGTCGAAGTAACAGATAATTGTTAATATTAAATATATTGACAATTTTTTTAAATGTTGTGAATAGTAAATCTATACTTTCGCATCTATAAAATGTTATACGATTGCACATATTGGTAAATTTAAATTATTAAAATTAATTATTTAATTAATTATGTTTAGATACAGATATTTTAGTTGAAAATTTCTTATTATTTATTTTCTAAACGAAAAATTTAATTTTTAAATTTGTCATTTTCCCATCATTATTAAGTATTTCAATTTTTTTTGTTTAATAATATAAAAATAATTTCATTAAATGAATATAAATGAAAGCATAATTAAATCTATATATATATAATGTATCACAATATGTCATACAATTAATAAAACATAAGAGATGAAATATAATCATATAAATCTTACGTTGGGGTTACACTATCTACAGATCAATATAAGATTAATTAATTTACAAGTGACTTTTTTATTTTTCAATCCATTCCATAAAAATTTTTTATATTCTATTCAATTCTATTTAATGAAAATTTTTTAGTTGTTTTTAAGACAGCAACAGTAAAATTATTAAACTCATGTTCTGAAAAAATAAAGTACTTGTTATCCGTATTAATTATTATATTCGATAAATTAGTGAGATTCATATAACGATTATCATATTACGATTTACATATTATAATTTACTTTTATATCTTAGAGAAATAATTCATATTTTTTTTCTGTTCAATTCACATCAAAGTTTAAAGTGAATTTTCATTACCTTACCATTTTAATTAAAAACATCGAGGGAGTCATTATTTTATAAATTATATTAATTTGCCAAATAAAAAATTAAATAACATATCATCTTTTATATTAAAGAGGTCAAAATATAATTCATTTTTACATTCATAATAATACTAAAAATCTTACAGCTTTTACACTAAAATAGAATCAGTCTAATAAAACGAAGCCAATAATTTCAAACACACTCATAAAGTTCAAAAATCATTCATAAAAAAAATTATTTGTTTCAAAGTAAAAAAACAAATTATTATTAATTTGAAATAAGAAAACATTTAGTATTGTTTTAGCTTTTGTTGCGATAATAAAATTTATTAGCTACTTAAACATGTTTACATGGAATAGGAAAGAATACAAAATTTTCATAATATCTGTGTTTGAGAAATGATAAGATAATTCAATCGGTATTATATCGATTAAGTTAATTGTTATGTCCTCATTAGTCAAATTTCCTTTTATCTATATCAGTCTGTTATTATTTAAAACATTATAAAATCTTTACGTGACATTTTTAGTAAAATAAGAATGGATTGCAAGTTATAAGTTTGAAAGAACTTTAGATATCAGAGTGATAATGGATTTGAAAAAAAAACTCCATATCTACAACAATCATGGTTAAGCACAATCCGTTATAATCACAAGATATTTTCAAAAATATATTTAAATTTAATTAAAAACTAATCGTTGGTTAAAGTGGAAAGTTTTCTCTCATCACAAATTTTATAAACAAAAAGAAGAATTCATGACATAAGTTTGAGTATCAAGGTGCGAAGAAAATTATAAGGAAAGGGTTCAATTAGAGTACGCATAACTTGTTGGCGATATAGTAAAGATGGAAGATGGTGCAACCCATACTGAGCATGTTCCCCACGGCGATTGTCATATGAATTCTACGAAAAGTTCGGTGAATCTGGAGATAGTGGGGGCAGTGTTTGAGAGGCCCGGGTTCATGACGTCCTATCTCTGTACCAACACCTGCCGTGCGTTCCAAGTTCGTTTTCAAATCGATGAGCTTCAGTAGTGGTGGCGTCAAGTAAAGACGAATTAGTAACTCTAAAAAAAAGGCACCACCCATGCCAATGACCTGCAAAAACAAATATTTTTAATTTAATTTTTTATTAAAGCTTAAGAAATTATCGAAATGAATTTGCCTGTACAAAAAAATACGTTTCGATTATTTTTTATTTTTATCAATGAGAATCGCTACAAAACAACTATAACAAGATATAATTTCAAGATTCGTAATCTTTTACATTTTATAATGAAAAAAATTGCAACCAACTAAGTATCTTAAGGTTATTAAATAAATTTTCACGTTAAGTCCGATATATTTTTAATGATAAATACTTCATATATATTATTGTCGTTTCTTTTTATTCTACAGTGACAAAGTAAACTAACATAAATTAAATAGAATATAAGGTATAAAATAATATAAAAATAGTATTGTATAATATAAATATAGTATTGTATGTATTATATTAAATAAATTGGTTATTAATTGGATAATTTTATAAAATCAAAATTAATATTTGTAAACATTAGCCATGTATCATATAAAATATGTAGTAAAACATATTTATAATACTTTATATATGTTTATTTTACGTTGCAGGAATCTTGAACACACTTATATAAATTATTAAAAAATGCTAAATTAAGTTCAAAGTTTATTGATATCATTGAAAAGAAATAAAATATTGAAAACTATAGAATACTTTATAATCTGTCTTAATTAAGACTGTTGCGAAGGACAAAATATACTAAGAACAAGATTTAAGAACGATTAAATTTTAAATATAAGAACGTTGTGTACAATATCCATTAAATTTATTTAAATTAATATATTTTAGTATCTATTTTATTCTATACTTTTTTATTTTTTTTTCTCTATTGATTGTTTTTCAAAAAACTTTGCACATTATAATATTTTCTGCTTTACTTAATACTCTGATTTAACTTTAAACATATATCCATTATGCACATTTTCGTTACGTTTTATTTGCATTCTTCGCATTTGCAAATTTAGTTAAACTTATTTTTTTTATAATAGTGTTATTTTATTTTCGAATTCATTTCCTGTTTCTATATTACTAAAATTTTTTACCTTTTGTAAATTTTAATTATTTCCCTGCCCAAACAATCATTTCAATTTGTTACCTTAGGATCTCTATATTTCCAATCCCTATATTCATATTTATACTGACTTACACTTACTTATCATGCGATAAGTTGGCGAGCGCTAGAATTACCATTAAACCCCGCGCAATCCAAGTAAATTATTGTTATCCTGTAGTTAGTACAAATTCCATTAAATTTATTAAATTTAATAATTTAATGCTTAACAATAATTTTTATTTTATTTTATTTTATTATTATTTAATCAATATTTTAATTTTTTAAAATATATTAAATGAGTTTTGTAGAAAATGTTGAAAATTTTATAAAACAAATCATAACACAAAACACGAAAAGAAATTTCAAGCTAAAGTTCTTAAATTTTATTTTAAGTGATTAAATTATTCAGATTTTATTAAATTTCAGCACTTCGCTAGTGACGAGTTATTCGCTACAACAGTTATAAAAATATAATTCAAAATTTTTATTTCATATTGAAAAGATGATACTTTTATCGATTAAATACATTCACTACATGAATTGTAATTTTTCAATATTTACTTTTTTGTGACACATATATTTTCGCAATAAAAAAATTATTTAATTGCGGTAAATATTTTTATAATAATATTTTATGAGTATTGACGTACAAGAAGATCATATATAAGTTGTTAAATTATATGTTTTATTATGGTAATTTAATTCATATTTTATGGAATTATTTGAAATTACATAAATAATAAATAAATACTGTTGGATTTTGTTAATAAACTGCAACGTGCTATTTTTTTACTCGATACTTTTTATTTCTCTATTTAGTTCTTCTTCTATTTAGTTCTAACTAGATTTCTTGTAACTCAAGAAAAAAATACTGTAATCTTTACTTTGTATTGTATTTTTTTTATGTTATTTTTTAATTTAAAAATTGATGGTTTAATTAAAAATTAAAAATTAGCGAAATATTAACTTAATTCAAATTGAATACTAATAAATGTCAGAGCTTTCAATGAAAGGTAATAATTTCATGTTTCCAAATTTCAAAATATTTAAAAAAATATGAATTAATTAATATGTACTGTATAATCACACAAATCAGATTAGTTTTTTGTTTTGAAGTCGTTAACCAAATAAAATGATTACCATTCGTATTAAAATTATAAGAGCGTTATTAAATATTTTTAAGTTATTCGATAAAAGTGGATTATAGATTTCCTTTAAGAACAAACTTATCTTTAATATTTGTGTGGAGGATTAATAGATCGACAACTTTGCACAATAAAAATTTTCAATATGAATGATACACTAGAAGTACAACGTTAAGATAAGATTGGGTTAAAAAAAAGGGGCAGACAGCACTTAACTGACCTGAATTGCAATTTCGGCATCCCAGCTATCGGCCGGATGATGTTTCACATAGATGAGAAGTGTGGTTAAGCTGAGGCAGGCATTGAGCGTGAAGTAACGAGGAAACAGGATGCGTTGAACTTCACCGAAAGTATGTCGGGGTAGAGCGAAATACAAGGACAAACCTAGACAAAAACAAAATTAAGATAAATTTTTTTCTCCGATTTCCTTTTTAAAATTTGAGAACAAAGATATTTTATTCAACTTAACTAAAGTTTAAGATATGAGAAAAAGACTATTATTATTATTATTATAGTTATTATTCGAAGATATTATTATTATTATATTAAGACTATTGTTGCTATTATTATTATTATTATTATTATATTATTATAGTTATTATTCAGTATCATAAATAATTGTACCTTTATTACTAGTACCAATATTTTTCAATCCTGTGATTAATATATAAAGGAGGTAAGTAAGTAACCCCTTTCAATTAATCACATAGTGATTAGCATTTTAAACGTAGATTTAGTATTTTGTCGATACAGATTCACTACCGGTATTTTTTATATATGAAATTACAAGCCAATATATGAAATTTATAAACTCAATTATTTTATTTCGTTAGTTCGATTACATTGACACTAATAATAGATGATAAAACTAATTTAAAATAGAAAATTTTTTACTTCGAATAATAGATGCAGTAATATCATTTAAAAGAAAATAAACTTTAAAAGAAATTTAAAGATAATTGTGTACTGAAACTTAACATCTTCATTTGAAGTTAAGATTTTATTTTTAGCTATATCTTCATTGCTTTAGAATACCTATTTAAAATTTGTTTTAAAAACAAACCATAATGATAATAAATTATATAAAAATATAATATTTCATTAATTGTATTGTATCATATCTTTAATTATGATGATAACTTAATTTTGTATATCGTGAATTTTAATTTATACTTGTTGATTAAGATTAGTTTAATAAATAAGAATCATTTGATATTTACTGTTCATTTAAGAGAAAAGTAACGATTAATTTATTTTTATTCAATGAGAACATATTTTTATATAATTTTTAATAAATTATAATGTATTTTATGAATACACACAATAATAATGTTGCATTAGTAATTATTAATAACCATGAACTATACATGATTCATATCATAAATTGACCTGAGAATTTTTAAAAGTTTGTTGTTATATTAATAAAAGATTGTTAATATAACGATATAAGATTCTGATGTAATAAAGAAGATTTCAACATAGAATAATCTGATAAAGTTAAGTAATTAGTTATAAAAACTTGATTTAATTTAATGCGTCAAAAACAGCACTATATTATGTTTACAAATTTTACAAAATGAAAATATTAATTTTTTAGTTTTTAATTAATAAAAATTTAAAAGTAAGAGAGACGTATAATTACTATTTAATATTTTTTATAAATGCTAAATTAATATTTAATAGAGATTAAATAATAAAATGTATTAAATTAATCATTAAATTTGTGAATATATTACGAGTCAAGCATAATTTTGTAAATATATAAGTTGATTTATAAAATTATAAGGATTTATAAGACTTTATAATATTAAATATTATATAATATAATAGTGTTTCTGTAAATAATATCATATAGATAAGAAATATTAGTATGTAATTATGTGTATATTATATCAAAATAAAATTATTGATAATAAATTTAAAATATCAATTTAGATACGCAAAATATTTAAAAATATCTAATGTATATATAAATGATATATACGTATAGTTACGAAGGTGGATCAGTAAGTACCCTCATTTTAAGAAAAACATAGCATTTAAAATGGGTTCATAGTTTAGTTTTTTTTATTTGACAGCCATTTAAATTAAACGAGTTTCAAGTTTATTGATAGAATGAAAAATTAACAATATCCATCTTCACTTGTTTTTTTATGGAAAAATTTGCTCAAAAATAAGAGCGTAATTCCTACCTATGCCTTGTCATCATTTTTCATGATATGAGATGTTGATTCCATGAATTTAAATAATTCCATCCGTCTGTATTTGATTAGAAGGGTTTAGGCTTACCCGCATATATGTTTACGGAAAAAATTGTTGAACAGGTTCAAGACCGAAATTCTTGCTGATAGGCAATCGGAAACACGTGATAAGAAAATAATAAAAGCTATGTATACGATTCAGAAATTAATATTTGATTTGAAAAATTTAGGAATGAGAAAGATGTCTATCCAAGGAATACTTCGATTTCTCACTTGAAAAATAAATGGATACGACTCTTAATTTCGAAGTATTACTTGAATCTCTTTATTGTAACCCACTAGATTTTTTGCGCCCAGTCAATGCGATCAAGACTTGGATGCAATAGAATATGTCAATAATCAAGTATTATATAATATCAATAAATATATAATACAATTGATTATATAAATGTATCAATTATACAATTATAAAAATATCCAATTTATATAGAAATTAGGCATTTGAAATATTTGTGAATATCTAAATTGATATTTTTAATTTATCATCAAGCGTCAATTAAAAAAATAGATTTTTCAGATGGATGTGTTTTGAAGAAGAAAGTTTGGTTTCATCTGTTGGACAGGTCATTGCTACAATATTTTACGATTCGAAAAAAATAATCTTAATGGACTTTTTGAAAAATGAAAGCAAAATCATAGTGCACTACAGCGAATTATTAGTATAATTTAATAGGAAATTGAAAGGAACATTCGGTGTTATTTGTCAAAAAAAATGTTTTTGACAATGACAAAAACAAAAACAAACATGATAACGCATCACCTCACTCCTTTAGAATCATCGCGAGGGCACGAATACGTTACAAATTACTATTGCATCTACCATAGTCGTTTCGATCTAGCTACTGACAACTTCTTTTTATTGCACAACACGACTCGTGGGAAAAAATTTATATGAAATTAATTATTGCCAAGGTAGTAAAAGTTTAAGAAATCGTATCTCTAGATAAAACATTGAGAAAAGTATTTTGTCTTAAAGGAGATTATGTTAAAAGTTTTTGTAAAAAATTTGTGACTTCATTCTTAACATGGACACATCTTATTTAGCCTTGCTTGTAAGTTCTATAAATTACATAGACGTAATTAATATCGGTAAAGTTTATAAAATTAAAGTAAAGTTATCTATGCTTTTAAAAATGCTTTTCATAAAAATGAAAACATTAAAATTAATATGAAATTTTATTTTTATACATTACATTTATAGAAGCTTATAATAGTATTTCAGTAAAAATTTTGAATCTTAAAATAGATTGGTTTTAGCTTAAATATGACATATATATATAATATATTCAAATATTTGTTTTTATAAATAGAAATATTTTAATAATATTAACATTATATCATAATTATTATATTATTATATTTTTACATCAATATATATTATATTTTGTAACTTATTCCAAATTAATATTAACATTGTACAGAAGGTGTATTAATATTTGCGCTTTCCTAAATTCAAAAAAATTGTAATATTTAAGTATTATTAGAAAATTTTGAATAATTCTAAGCTATATTGCAAAATTAAAAAACAATTATGATTATATAATACCGAACTTTTACTAGATTTTGACAATTAGTTTTAAAATAATGAAGTTTTTCAAATGTTTCATAGAATAATAAACATACGAATTAGAGAATTAAAAAAAAACATGATTCAATTGTTAAAATTAGTAGAGAGATAATGAAATTATGAACAAGCGTTAGTTTGAGTAAAATTCCTGAACTTACTAGTTGAATATTATTTTTAATTCTTTTAATCAAATGAATTTAATTAAACTGCGTATTCACTAGTAGGTTTATAAATAATATATTCTTAAAATTTAAAATTAGATATTTTTAAGTGAAACTACTGCAATAACAAAAAGTTTCATACACGCATGACTTCGGTAAGTAAACTAAATAGTAAGGCTTAAAATTAAAAAGAAACATTATTACAATGAAATTCGAACGACATTATCGCCTGGTTCCTTAAGAATTACTCAATTACTTAATCCATTTAGCAGTTACGGAAAATATTACGTCTAAGTTCATTTTTTATTTAAAAAAATTAAAAGATACGAGCAATTATAGTCGAGTTCTAGTTGATATGATTAATAAATATCTTTAATTGTTAGATTTGTTTACTTGATAATTCGTCTATGATAATTCAATATTAATTAAAAGAATTTGTAGGTGAGCTAAATATAAATAATACAGTCAAGTCTTTGCAACTTATACATAATATCTAGACTACTTATGTCAATATAATCATTTATTAAACAATTTGAAAATACTATAGATAATAAAGAAAAAAATAATATAATCAATAATATAAATAAAATTTCAAACAATTATTAAAGCTATGTACATTTAACAAAAACTTATACAAATATTTAATCGAAAATAAGATTTATACTGTTCGAGTAGATGTAAATACATTTTGCGTTATTTCATAATAGTTATTGAATATTATTTTGCTTTTGTAGAATTATAAGTAATATTATAGTAATTAAAGTAGTAAGTAGACACTAAAAAAACTCATACTAAAACAAATAAATAAATTTAAAGGAAAGGAATCAAAGGAACAATCCGAATAGGAATTGGACTTTGCTTTACCGGATAATTTTGTTATAATTTATTAGAAATATTTTAGAAAGTAAAGACAAAAATTTTGAATTATATACTCTGTTGTAGATAATTAAAAAAAAAAGTAAAAATACCAATAAGTATAAATACTGTATTTATTAAATATAAAATTATTAATAAAATGAACAAAAGTAGAAAAACTATAATGGTAAATTTTTACTCTCAAATTCCAAAGATCTTGCACTTTTACGCTATTTTTAGCGTTTTTTACATCAAATAGAAAGTGGACTTAATTGATAAAATAATTATTATTCTATAAAATATATACAAAATTTTTTAAAATTAAATTCGTTATCTCTTTATTTTTGTAACTTATTGTACAATCTTTACGTACTTATTCTGAATTTTAAATAAAAATATAAAATAAATATTTAGATTTTACTTACGTCATTATGAATGTTTAATTGAATAAAGTCCTGGAATAAACTATACAAGCGAATATATTTTCAACAAAATCCTGAAAAATATTTGCCTATTTTATTAGAACAAACTTAATGTTACTTTTTATCTTTAATAATTTGTAAAATTATTAGAAAATTTTTATATGTATACTATTCAGCGCAAATTATAAAACTAAAGTATAACAAGAACAAAGATTAGTTTTTTTAGCTTCCTGAAATGGTTCTACAAAACTCAACCAAAGAGATAAAGATGAAGGAGAGAGATCAAATAAAAAAAAACTTACCGGAAACAAAAGTCATCCATATTTGGGAACCACAGTGTACGATGAAAGAGGCTAGGTAGACGAAAGATGTGAGTCGAGAGTGTGGGCGTCCAGTGGCCAAATGACTCGTCTTTTCAGAACTTGATAACAAAGCCGAAGTCACACAAAGTACCGCTGCTACCGTTATTAAATGTGCCGGCTGAACAGTATAGAACAAGATTCTGAAAGTATAAAATATAGAGATGTTTTTTATTCTAGTTTCTTTTGTTTTGTAGACAGCACAATATGCTTGTTATTTTTTAAGAAATTGAGCATTGGACAAATTTTCCATTTGATGTTAAAATTAAAAATTCGAAGTGAAGAACTTTCATTTTTTAACGACAACGGCCTGATTTTTAATTAAAAATTTTTTCAGTTGTATTTTTTATTGAAGCCACTTTTTTATAATTTTTTTAAAGTTTATCATATAATTTTTTTAAAGATAATTTACATCCAGTACTCGAAAATACGAATTCGGATGATTCATTACTGCTTTTCTACGAGTGAATTCACCGTAAAGATGGGAACAATGTCTCGTAAAGCGGCAAACTGTCTATTAAGCTGAAAATAAGTTCAATAAGATTATCATAACTAACCACAAACAAAATATATTTCTTCGGCACTTACTACATTTTATTGTTCTACTACTTGAAAGATGAAAGTTCAGTACTATATGCTTAAGACGAATTCCATCCAATATTGTTGCAACTCTTGCTAAATAATATTCTTTTCTTAAAACATTTTAAACTTAGCTAATGCTGTTTTCATTATAACAAAAAATATAACACATTCGATCGTCACGGTAAGTGTCATTAATTAGGCTAAAATTTTAAATGAACATTTGGCAAAACTTAAATTAAACAAAAATTTTAATTTTCTGCGTAAATTATTTAATTGACAGTTTTTACCAAAGCATTCTAGACTAACATTGAATTTATCATTAAAAATGAAAAATGTACTTGTTATACGATCTGTACAACCAAATATTTGACGAGAGGCTTCTTTGTTCTTAGTTGTGAATCACTTTGAACTGATTTCAGAGCCATTTAATAGATAAAAGCTGATGAAAGCGAACGTCGAAGATTCAGCTGCGACGCCTTTTTATAACTGATTTGATAATAAAATGAATTATCTTAAAAACAGTATTTTAATTTATCTTTGTAATTAAAATAGTAATTTCATTGTATCGGACAATAAAATTAACACTTAACGTTAGGCTTCATTCAGTATTTCAAAAGTTTAGTCAGTGCAATTTTTTTCGTTAATTAAAATTTATTTATTTTGTTTCTAAAAAGTCAGCAGGTTCTAGATTCACTGACATTACTAAATTTTTGTTTAAGACAATTGAAAAAAGTTGTCATCTTAGATACAGCAAACTATTGTCTACTTACCGAATTTGTAGAAATTACACGACCTGGTTTAGACTATACTTTCATCACATTAAATAGTAAGCCACGTGTCTTGTGTCTAATTGTTTAACGTTACAACAACAGTGATTAAAACAATTTGACGTCTGGATACACCGCATTCAATTTTTTAGTTGTTAGTTAGTATCTCTCTGTATTATATCTAAGCAAATAAATGAATATCCATCGTGTAAAAGGTTATCCATACTATTTCTAGATTTTTATACAATACAGTAAAATAGATTCTATAAACGCTTAGAGAAAATAAAAATTACCGAAAGATTATCTAGTGTAAGCACAAAACAGATTTTTGCACTAGTGATAGTTACCAATCGGCAATGACACTATTTGGTTGTTTGAATTTAATAATATAATTATAAACTTTAAAATGTGGTCAAAATATCCAGAAATCCGTGGATAAAATTAGTTGAAATTTACGGCTATGTTTATATAGATGCATCTCTTAATAGCGTTACAAATATAAAAGTATATACTCAAATAATATGCGTCAAACTCGAAAAATTTGACAAAAAGTACTTTATTATGTTGCAAAGTGTCTTTTCAATGAAATAAAAAGCGTTATTTCTAAAATGTGTTGTATAAATCTTACGTAAATATTGTTTCTGTATTCTTTTATTAATAATTGTATGAAACTTTATAATCTTTACTAATACTCGCTTCTCTAAATATATTCTAAATATATCAACTATACTCTTCCTTACACGTACCATCTCTTTTCCTTTTAAGTTGCCATTTTATTTTAAATATCTGGTTTTTTCAAGTTTTTTCATTTTATTAATTATTTCTATTTCTGTATCTCTTAGTTCTTCCTACATTTCTTTTCTTTTTATAACTTTATTACTCTTTCTATACATTTTTCCTTTCGTTCTTCTTTATAAGATACTACAAATATATTTTAGATACTCATTCTAGTTTATTATTGTTCGTATACTTTTATTTTTATTATTCCTATATTTGTTTAATGCATTTTTCATATATTATTCTTTACTCAATATAATTTTTTCTGTCTTTTTCATATTATATTTCTCATTTACTTTTACTTTTTCATCCAGCTATTTGGTTTGAGCATGCTTTTCTTTTGATCTCTTTTGTAATTTTAAACTCCTGCATTTAATCTCTAACCTATTTTTATGTTTAATCATAATTATTTACTTTATTCTTCTTTATATATTTCTTTCAACAATTTAAATTTAATAATTGATAATCTGACTTTAATCTGTTTTTTATTATCATTTTTTAATATTTAATGCTGCCTCTCATTTATGATAATGTAGTTAATCATCGATGACTACATTATATTACATATATACATATATGCATATATATATACTCCTTTTTTTCGTTTCATCGGTCGTTTAGTATACATATAGCCCTAATTTCTTCATTTATTTATACATTTCTTATGCTTTCTCTTTTTTATTTTCTTTAATTTTATTAACTTTTCACTTATATATCTATTAATTATATTTCTACTCGCAATAGTTCTAACGTTAAATTCTTGCCCTAATATTATAGTGCTTCTTTTATTTTTGGTAAATATACATAATCTTTTAACTTTTCGTACTTTAGCTTATACGTTCTTCTATATACAATATACCTATAAATATTCTTTCTCTATTTACTTTTAAATTAATATTTATCAATCCTTAAGTTTGTTTTTGGATTTTTTCATTCATCTCTTTTATTATAATATTTTTATTTTTCTTGGTAGTTATTATTATATGTCATTTCACTCTGCCATTTTTATATTCGTTTTTGCACAAACACTTGATATGTTGTACCCTTCTGGTGTTTTTTTCTATTCTTTCTTTGATTTAAGTTTGTGGTAGTTGTATATGAGTTCTATAGCATTAATCTAAATGAAATTTCTTTGTTTTTCGACTTTGTCAGAATGAAGAATCTCTATTCTTCTTTTCCTATTCTGCCCATGCTGGTAATATTGTAGAAAACAATATTATATTTCCCCTGTTCCAATTTTCTTTTTTCTTTGAGCTTTTTATTTAGATGTACTTTAATATTTCTCTATGAAACTACTTATTCAAATTCTCTTGTAAATAAAGTACTTCTTTTTTTATAACTATCTTATTATACTGCATTACTTCCTTAATTCTATTCACCTATTTCTAATATATTCTTCTAATATATACATAATCACAACCAATTTTTCTTCTTCAATTACAGAATTAACTCCATTCAACTGTACCAATATTTATTATGTTATATTCATACAATAGCATGAGCGGATAAGAGTAATAAAATTAGTTTACGCTCTAAAATATATATATATATATTTATATAGAATGTTCTTAATTGTTACTATTATCTTTTCACTCTTCACGTTTCTGTCATAATTGTACGCGTACTTTTAAGTATTGATAACACAATGGAAAATAATTTTATGTACCTTTTATAATATACTATCGTTTTATTGTTTTATATAGTTGCACATGATACACCAAACAATTAATATCTTTGTACAATTAAGGAATTTAATTATCTAATTTTGCAATATTATTAATACTTACGTAATGTTTTCGGAAATCCTGCACATAATCAAATTTTTATCTTATAACTTTGACACTAAAATAAATTCATATATTCTAAGCAGTTAAGTCACAAGGTACAATATTATCTGCATCACGAGATACCCAAATTTGTTCAGAGATAAATTTTGTATGTTAATTTTTATTCAAGTCGTTGCACAATGTATATGTATAATCGAAAAAAATAAAAAAAAATAATAATAAAATAAAATAAACCAAATCGATAATATGACTACCTATGGGAATATAATGAGTATAAAATTAAAAAAGTTTCTACACACATACATATCAATTGTATTAAAAAGTAACTAAAAATTTGCATTACAAAATATCTAAATATACTTTTTTAACAGAACTTTGCAGTTTATTTGTTTTTTTTTTTGCTAATTGGGTCGAAAAGACAAATAAAAGTAAAAACTAATTGTAGAAAAATTTATGGGAAACAGTATAATACGGTCGTGCCATCTTTTGAATGTAGAGACACTATTAAGTGCTCGGATAATTTACTTTTATTAATACTAGGTTTTGACTATTATTACTTATATTATTTTACGATAATACTACGTTACTATCCTTCTTTATATAATACCACTCTTATAAATTACATTATTCGTTATAATTGATAATTTTAACTAATTTGAAATTTGAATTGATTTGCCTTTATATCTTGTGAAAATTATATATCTATTTGTATTTATTATTGACTCATTATTGATTAAAAAAACATTTCTATAATAAATTACAAAATTAATTATTTACCTTTTAACATGAAGTAATCGTTCCTCCAACAGCAATATCTCTTATGTACTTTTATTTTTATGAATATATACGTCATAAGTCAATTTCGTTCCACTCTGGGTTCGAGCGATTAAATGAGTATTACTTAAAAAAACCCTAAATTAGGATATACCGGCAAAAAGTGCAAGAGAAAAAACAACCGAAAAAAGATGAAGAATCTTTTTCATCTAAAAAGAGCTTTTTATTCTAAAAGTTCTACTTATTTTTTTATAACTGTGAAAAGCGATTTGCAAAATTATTATACGTAATTTTCTCGTAAATGAATTGTCTCTTCAAGCATCCATACAATATAAAAACATAATTTTGATTTAAAAATTCCAAATCAATGATCTTCTTTTCTTTAACTTTTTCGTTTTAGCTTATTACGGTAACTAGAAGAGAATTCGTATTCAGTTGTATTTAAGGCTGTGTTTTGTGTATTTCTTCACGTTTACTTTTATGATTTATCAGGGTTCCTTGCACAGAAATAACAATAATTCGTTTATTATTACATAAAGATAGAAGCCTGTAATTTCAGATTAATCCGGCAAAGAGATGATTTAAAAATCTGGATGTGTAAAGTAAAACTACATATACAAAATATGTATATTATTTATATTATATCCTATCGACAATATTACTTTTCTAAAGTAAGTGATACTTTCAGTAAAGTTCTCCGCACATATTTACATTTCAAGTTCCAAAAATGTTGGCATGGGACGGCTTTATGGAAATAAGATTTTTCGGTATCTGTACGGCTGCTTAACCAAGGTCTAATTTGGTATTGTATAATTGAAGACGATTCCATAATAAATAAATCAAAATCTAGACGTAAATCATATGTGTAAATGCTTTTTGTGTGATATCTTATAAAATTGATAATAAGTGTAATGTACGCATATACCTGCTACGTCTCACACGACATCTGTCTACTATGCGCCTGCCCTAGCCTCTACCGAGAAGCCCTCCGTACCAGCACTTTCTACGTTTCGAACTCTGTACTAAAAAAATATACGCCTCTACTACTATGCACTTTCAATGCATTGCTCTCTGTACCGATATTTGTTTATACCTGAATTTTCTATACTTTTAAAATGCGCCTAAGTTTCTTTTTTTCTTTTTTTAATTTTTCACAAACAAATTCCTTTCATCATTCATTTAAATTTTCCGATACCTATCTATTTTTTCCGAAAATTAAACAATATTTCAATCACATCTAAAAATATGCACTTTTACCGAAAACCACTGCACAGCTGAATTTCATTTATCGTTGCACAAACTGTCTTGCAAAAAATTATTTTTTGAACCTTCCGATATCCATCTATTTTCTTCGAAGCTTAAACATTATTACAATTGACTTTTCTAGCACGTAAAAACTCCTCCGTTTTCGCAGCAATGCACTCTTTTTTATATCTTTGACTGACTCACTTTCATTTTCACTGTGCAGTTCTAATTTTACTAAGTCAGTTCTAAGTGTCAGTCTTAGTCAGCTATCTGACAAGTATTTTGCTACGCCGAGAAATAATCGCTTATATTATTCATTATAACTCTGTGTTATAATAAATTGTAAGAAATATCACGTAAAAAATATTATTACTTAAATATTAAGTGAAATAAATAATTATTTTTATTACTAAAACAAAACAAGTTTATTAAAACCAAAAATCTCAAGTTCTGACCCTTAAATAAGTTAAAAAATGAATGGCGACTAAATTTTAATATAATACAAATTATAAAAAAATATTAAAATACATTTATCGTTAACGTTATGAATAAGTGAACTTGTATGCTATCTGGTAGAATAGCACTTTTTGCTTTGCCAAATGTTTGTATCATTTTAAATGTTTCTTTGAATCGATTTATTAATTCACTATTATTATAGGCTGCATTATCTTTATTTGTCTCAAAAAATCCAGCGCGAAATTATTCCGTTTAAATTAAATAATAATTAGCCAATAAATTTTAGTCTTGTTAATAAATCGGCGTAGTCCTTGTTTTAATTGTTGATTGGTCTCTGACATACGGACAAGACATTGGATTCAGGTTTTATAAGTGGCAACATTTCGATACCTATAGATTTAACTTAAGAGATCGTAGTCAGATTAGAAATTTGTAGCCCTAATTATTCTCAATAAGAAATTACAATATTTATGAAGGATATAGCTTCTCATTTTTAACTTATTTTGTATTATGTTGATTACTGAGTGATAAAGTGTCACGATCTTTGCAACTTCGCACACTTTTGCTTAGGAATTAGAAAGAATCATGTCCTAGACCTGTTCAATAATTTCCTAATAATCACATCAGCTAAGTAGATTAGATTGAGCCTTTTCATAAAAGTAGATCACAAGTAGATCAAAAAATAATCACAAGATCAATAACTGTTTATCCATCGTATTAAAAATACCAAACTTGTTTTAATACAGTTGATGCGGATATTAAGGCTAAACATAATGTACAACATTTTATGACATCGTTGAAAGGTGGCGACGTATACCGCCAACTTTCATTGATATTATCTTTCTCCATCAAATCAGGTAATTATTTATACATCCTTGTATACAGATTTATTAATTTTTTTACATTTCAATAAAAAAAATCTCATTCGAAAAGTAGGTATTTGCATATAAAAATGTATTACCTAATGAAATATTAATACCTATGAATAACCAATTAAATTTGTTAAATATATATTTTCAATATCTTTTCATAACTAATTGAGCAACTATAAAAAACTAATTTAAATTTATACAATATTTAATTTAATTCTATTTAATTATAATTATTACCATTCCGCTAATAATTATCACTACATTAATACTGTAATAAAATGTAATTTTTAAGATTATTAATAGATATATAAAATAATATTCTTATTAACTAAGAGTAATTAAAAAATTTTAAAAAGCGTAAGAAAGTATATTCTTTATTATTGTAGGATTGAGAGTACGTGAAAGAGAGAGAGAGAGAGAGAGAGAGAGAGAGAGAGTAAGAGTGTGTGAAAGAGAGAGAAAGAGCAGCACAATATGGTATGCGTGCGCACGTGCGGAGTGGTATTCGTTGGGAAGTGGAGGGACGTCCCTACAGTCGGACCCCTTGCCGCCCCATCAGTCCGGGGGAGGCCTACCTGACTTTCGTATCAAGCTATTATCGAATTAACTGCGTATACACTCTTAATTATACTAGTTAGCTTGCATTTAGTTATTACGTTTGTGAAATTATTAAGCTACCCTCTTACATCTTCTTCTATCATTCTTTATCTTATCCTACAATTTGGTGGCTCAACTGGGATATAATAAGACTTCAGTGGAAGAAATCGTTTTTTTTCGTGCTGTGTGTGATAATTTTTGTGCGAACAAATGTGCGGCATAAACAATTGTGCGATGCGAGACATGTTCTGTGTGAACAATTGTATTCCATAAACAACTGTGCTGTATAAACAATTGTACTGAGTAAAATGAAAAACTCTATGTGAATCTAAAAAATTGTTTGTGTGAAAGTATTGTGTAAAACTATAAATTTCTAGGTGAAATTATGTTAGGAAATTAAAGCAAAAATTCAGTGCAAAAGTGAAATACGGCGAAGCATTAAGAAGTTAAGCGCAGCACAGAAGAAAGAGCTGCCGAGAAAGGGAATTGTGGCACGCCAACCAGCAGTGACGGGCCGGCGGTGCTTAACAATACATTATCGTGCAAGCGTAAGTGTTTAGGCTAAGTGGTACGATATTTTTTTGTAACTCTAATCAGTTGATTGAGCAATGATCTAACGATCATCTAGTTTCAGAGCAAATCAAATAAAATGATTATTGAGATTTTTTCAATAAGTTAAATACATAATTTTCAATTGAAAGTATTTGGTTTTTTATTTAATTTTTTGTACTTTTAAAACAGACTCTTATTTCTTTTACGCCGACAAAACACTGGGAGCTTAGTGTAATATGGAATACCAACAATTTTTATTTAATCTTTTTTTCTCTCTAAATAAGAGAAAAATTTATATACTGGTTTACGTACGGAGATACGTATGACTACGGAGACCAAGAAGAAAGTACTGACGTGTTTGCAGCCAACGGAACTGCTAAAAGTTCTGTGCTATATCGTTAGGAGCAGAGGTAAAAAAAGAACCAGAAATCTTACACTTAAACTGAGCGTAATGTCTGAAGCAAGCGAAGAACGTCAGCGTGCTGAAACGGAGAGACATCTCGCAGAAATGCAGTCTGCATTCGGCGTAATGCAAGTGCAGATGCAAGAACTGCGGGAGTAAAATACAGAATTCCGGCAAAGGGCGGAAAATGCCAAAAGGCTAAATGCTGAAATGAGAAATGATCAGCAGATTCTAGAACGCGAAGAAACTGATAAACGGCAGCGTGAGCACGAAGAGCGTCTGCGCCTGGAGGCTGAGAGGTTAAGTGCTCGGTCTAATAGACAACAAGAAATGGAGTCATTATGGACTCGTTTGCGCGAGTTGGGGAACGCAACACGCGTCGGAGACGCCATATACGATAGGAGCTCGCTCCCTGGCCAACACCGACGTGGGGAACTGCCATTCGCCGTTACCATGGATGAATCGCCGAGATTTTCCGCAGAGGACGCCATGTAAATGGTGACGATGTGGTGTGAGCGCGTAATGGAGGACGCAAACCTTTATGGGTGGAACGAGACGAGACCTTTCTGACAGTAAAGTAGGCACATATTGGCACAGCGCGCCGAGGGCTCGACACCCTGAGAGGCCTGATTTCCTGCCCGGGCTTAAAAAGAGGCTTGGACGAAGCCTTCGGGAACCAGGTGTTCATAACGGAGATATACAACCACATGCACACAAGGAAAAAAATGACGAAACAATCCTGGCATACGTCTAGGAGATAGAGTTTCTCGAAGTCCAGGCAGGTATAGCCACTGAAGAAGTGCGGAGATACATCGCGTGTAGCTATACAACGAAAACCCAGCTACGGATACTGCTCATGGGAGCATCATCGAGGACGCAGCTAGTGGATATGCTCGCGACCCAGGAGCGGGTGCAAAGTATTAGACCTGAAAAAAGACACGGCTCAGGGAAGGCAGATTCTAGAACATGCTACGTTTACAGAGGAATGGGTCATCTGCCGAAAGATTATCCACAAACAGTCAAAAGTGAGTGTTTTATTTACAGGAAAAGCGAACACAGCGAAATCCTTTCCAAAAAAGGAAACTCCAACTAAAGCACCTCCAGCTTCAGCCAAAAAACCTAAGGTCAACCACAGTGGCGCAAACAAAAACATCTTACGAGAGAACGCCTTCAATGAGATCAATTTCAATGGAGAGTTCCACCTAAATAACGAAGGAACTACCTTAAAAGCTTCAAAGAGATCGATAAGGACGCTCGGCGTAGTAGATGCCTCAGATCATAAATGGCGCCAGTTACAACATACTTTATAGGTTGTAACTGGTGCCACGGGACAACTTACCATCCATGGTGCTGGTCGGCGACCCATTGCTTGACCTGATGATAGTCCAATTAAGCAAGGAAGGATCTGTAATAGTGCCTTTGATTGTCAATGATTACATCTTCTACGTACAGGTGAAGGATGTGTTCACGGAGCTCGTGGAACGCATCAGCGAATAGCTTCGTGGGAAAGTGTTAGAGTTTCTCAAGAACTATAATCCACAAAAACAAGCAGAATCTCTTGTAACCTTGAGGATTGAGCTAAATAACCAGACACCAGTTGCTTGCCGACCAAGGAGGGTATCATCGCAAGATGAAAGCGTAATCAGGAAAACGCTGGACAAGTGGCTGGAGAAGGGAATTATTATAAAAAGCAACTCTGAGTGGGCAAGTCGGATACTTACATCACGCAAAAAGGACGGCACCCTTAGGATTTGCATAACTATGTAATGGCAAATTGGAAAGTAAAGAAGAGACATTTCCCCCACGACTGGAGGACGTACTAGAATCGACTGTGGGCTCCTTATTGAGCTCGGTACTTCAATTAACTGGTCGATTTTTTCACGTGCTGGTGAAGGAGTAAAGCCGCAAGATCCTGGCTTTTGTGGTGCCGTGGGGTTAATACGAACTCACGGTAGCACCCTTTGGCTTCTGTAACTCTCCGGTTATTTTCCAGGTTACGTGGCAAGATTTTTCGAGGTCCTGGTCAGAAAAAAAGTCCTTGTGATATTCATTGCTGATATATTTATCAAGGCAAAGGAAGTCGCAGATAATGAGGAAACGTGTGTATTACATTGGGTACATCATCGAGAGCAGCACCGATTTACCAGGTCTAGGGTGGTTCAAGGCTGTCGAGAGTTGACAAGAGCCAACAACTATAAAAAAGTTGCAATTATTCCTCGGCCTGGCGGGCACTTTCCGCAGGTTCATACGGGATTAATCTCTCATCTCAAGGCCGCTCACGGACCTAGTGAAGACGGAAGATAAATTTAAATTTTGTGAGCAGCAAAAAGAGGCTTTCAAGCGGTTGAAACCAGCCTTGATATCAGCTCCGGTGTTACACCTGTACAACAAGACCAGAGAGCTTGAATTGCATACGGAAGCATGCTAGGATGGATACGGCGCCATTATTCTACGATGTCCAGAGTATCAGCAAATGCACCAATCTACTTCATAACAGGAAACCTTAAGAAACTGAGAAAAACTATGATAGTTATAAACTAGAGGCATTGGCAGTAGTTAAGACCTTGCAGAAGTTTGAAGTCTACCTTCGAGGAATACAATTTAAAATAATTACAGACTGCGCGGCCTTTCAACAGACCATGAGCTAGAGCTATTTATAGAGCTTGAGACTCAGGGTACTTCGATGGGCTATGTTAATCGAGATGTATGACTACAAGATCAAGCACAGGACAGAAAACAGGATGAGGCACGTGGATGCGTCAAGTCGTAAATATAGCGTCATGGTTTTATGTGATCCGCTCATCGAAAGTCTGTGACGTGCTCAAAAGTTGTACGGAAGACTCGAGGCGCTAAGGGCACTATTAGAGAAAGGACCATTCAAGCAATTCGTGATTGAGAACGACCTCATCTTCAAGGAGACAACACAGGAAAGCAGCTGATCATATCGAAGGGACTGCAAGTTGAGGTGAAAAGAATAGCACACGAAAATGATCACTTCGGTGTTAGAAAGGCGTTAGAGGCTGTCCAACAGCAATACAGTATCGAGGACGCAAGAAAATGAGTGGAGGCAGTAATTGTCAATTGTTTGCCGTGTATTCTAGCAGTATGCAAGCAAGGCAAGCCGGAAGGTAAACTTAATGCTATTCCTAAGGAAGGAGTTCACGATCGGTACGTGATAGAGAAAATAGGGGATGGTGAAGGGCTAGCGACCAGTAATACTGGCGCCAATTTCATAAAGCCATGGACCGGCCACAAGGACGACATCGAAAAATGCGATCTAACCGCTATAGAATTGGAAGACGAAGACTAAACCGGCATCACACGAGGTTGTGTGATGGGTTAAGAGCGGCCGAATGTAGGAATGAGAGTAAGAGTGTGCAAGAGAGAGTAGGAGAATATGGTATGCATGCGCACAAGCGGAGTGGCGTTCGGCGGCGAGGGAAGGGACGTCCCCCCAACAGTCGGACCCCTTGCCGGCCCATCAGTCCGGGAGAGGCCTGTCTGACTTTCGCATCAAGCTATTATCAAATTAACTACGTATACACTCTTAACTATACTTGCAAGCTTACATTTAGATATTATGTTTGGGAAATCATTAAACTACCCTCTTCCATCCCTCACCTGATTATACATTATTTAAATATATAAATAATATTATTAAATTATATTATAATTTAAATTTATATTTATATTTATAAAAATAAAAAAGATATTTTTTTAGTTAAAAACCATATTTGATATTATAACTGTGAGAATTACATTTCTTTAAGAGATATTAAATATAAACTTATGAATGTAATATTTTATTTTTGCTATATTATTAGTACTATGTGTTTGTAAATATTGAGAAATTTAATCTATTTACTATATTATTATTATTATATAGTAATTAATTATAGTTAAAAATTAAGCTTACTTAATTTTTTAGATTATTGCAGATTAAATTTAATTTAATAATAAATGTTAATGCAATTTAATACTATATAGAAAATAAAATCCATTGCTATTATTATTGTAATTATTTCTATTATTATTATTATTTTTGTTGTTGTTCCTGCTGCTGATTTTATTGTTATAATTAATAATAATAATAATAATAATAATAATAATAATAATTGTAGTTGTTATTATCATTATCATGATCATCATTATTATTATTATTATATTTGGTTTATAATGTGTAGTAGGTAAAAGATAATTTACACTCTATTTTATAAAAATATTTATTTCAATAATTTTAATTATATAGAAGGTGAATATCTATATATATATATATTTAGAAAAACTATTGACTTAATACTTTATAAAAGAAAACTAAGGATGCCATATATTCAATTATTACTATGAAAAATTATTTCAGAAGAATAATTCTGTTAATTATGTATGTAAATAATGGTTATTTAATTGTAGGAATAAGTATCTTATGAGAATTTCGTAGTAGAACTTCTACGTAATTATATAATGCGTATGAGCAACTTTACAATAGTCTTCGACCAGAGCAGAGATCTATTTTCAACATCATCCAAAACCATACTTTCAGTGAGTGTTGCGACCTACCAAGTATGTAACCTCTTTATTTTTCTGCATCTTTTGTTTCTTTTTTTCTAAGTAAAAAAATTGTATTATTCTTTTAACAATCCATTGTAGCTGCTAAAAATGGCCTTTTTAAGTACTATAAAAATGAAATTCGACTAGTTTTATGCAAATAATAATATATCGGTATTTTGTCTTCTTTTATAAAAGACATTCGTTTCAATGATTCAAATTGAATTAATATTCGCAAGGCTTCGATTAATTTACCCTAAATATCATTTGAAAATTATGAAAAGCTGTAATTTTTTTAATATTGTCGATAATGTTTGCATTATATGCAATAATTATATAAATTTTTTTATTTAATTGTGAATAATTGTCTATTCCAAAGAATAAAAAAATAAGTAATGAAAAGTATTTTTCTTATAAAGATGAGGTATTGATATTTGATTCAATATCAGATAGACCTGAAAGGTGGCATGATTTTAAACAATTATGATATTATGTCATAGTTGTAATGTGCATAGGTGCTTATGCTAGGGTAATTTGTGTATTTGTATTTTGTTAAATATATTTCTTTTTTGAAGTGAAAGATTGGTAAATAAGAAAAATTCAATTGAAGTATACAACTTTAATATACAAAAAGCATAATTAATATAGGAAAAAAAGAGATCATAAACGAGTTACTTAGGAATAAGGGGAACTCATATCGAGTATCTTTTCACTAGTTATCGATGTTTTTGCTAATTCTACTTAAACTTATGAATGTAATATTTTATTTTTGCTATATTATTAGTACTATGTGTTTGTAAATATTGAGAAATTTAATCTATTTACTATATTATTATTATTATTATATAGTAAGTAGTACTTAAAAATACTTTTTCATTGTATTGTATATCTGTAAATAGTAAGATATAATAAATATAGAATATAGATTTACTTTACGATTGATCACTTGACTTATATAACCTTAAGTCAAATTTACGAATTTTAAGGTAAAACTTTCTTTTCATTGTTATCCTTTTTTTTATTTGAATTAAAAATTTAGAAAATATCGGCTTTACATATGAAAAAGAAAATTATCAAAAAACCAAATTAGATTTATTATAAAAGTTGTTAATTTCAACATATATCATAAAATTTGTAACAATAAATTAATATTTAGTGATATCATATTCGAGATATACAAAAATTGGTTTTTAGGAAAAGTGGTAAAATTAATTGTTTTACATGTGTTTTTTCGACACTATAAGTACGGAATTGTATTTAAAATAAAATTATGATAAAATTAAAAAACCTTTGTGAGTGTATTCTAGAAACAAAATATTGCTCAAGCCATACATTATTTGTGTATATTTTACAAATATACACAAATAATACTAATTAGAATCTATTAATTTATTTACAAGATTTTTTATTGCAATATTGGTTATCTCCCTTATTTTAAAAAAATATTTATTTTAGTAGTCATAAAACTCATACTTATTTGTTGGACAGCTAGAATTAGATTTTATGCTTGAGATTCAATTTTTGTTTCACTATCCGTTGGTCAATTTCCACAACTGAAAATCAATGTTTTTTATTTTCTACTTGTTCAATTTTGAGAATCATTTTAGAAAAAGATTATATTTAGGTTAATTTTATTAAAAGATTTTCTAAGTTAAGAATCATTATACATTTAAGAAGGTAAATACCTATTAGATAATGTTAATATTTTACAAATTAAGAAATTTCAAAGAGAAAGTAATATTAAGTAATTTACAAATTTCTGATTTCAAGAATTTAAGAAAAAAGTAAATTTTAAGTATTTTTACCGTAATCAAATTTTAGTTACAAAATTTCTGTGAATTACCTAATAGGCTTACAATAAAGTTGAATAATACAAGTTTTATATTCAACAATTTTAAAAAAGTTACTTAAGATATTTGCTGAACTTTGAATTTCTGAAACCCTTTTATTTTATTGTTTTCTTGTAAAAAATAATTGTAATTATTACGAAGTATAAAATCATTAATAAATATTTACAATAAATTTAACAAAAAACGCGATTATAGAGTAATGAATTTATATATATTTGTTGAATCTATATCCAACAATCTAGCATTAATTAATATACTAATATTTGACTTACTAAATATAAAATTTACTAAATGTCATATATATATATCTATTTTTTCTAAACATTTTATAAAATTAAACATCTTTATATTATTTAATGGTTTTATATAAAAAAATTAATTTTTATATTAAAATTTTAAAATGTTTAATTTTAAACGTGCATTGTAATTTAAATAAAAAATTTATAATTAATTTTCGCGTTATATTTATTTATAGAATATTAATAAAATTATAATGTATATATTCTATATGTATGTAACTAATTTATACCAGTATGTAATTAATATTAGTAGTATTTTTTTAATTATTATAGCTATATTTTTATTTTGTAAGAATAAAAAAAATATTTGTTATTTACATTTAATTTAAAATAAATTTAAGAAATAATATATTTAAAAGATTTAAAATATTGTTATTTATTGTTAAAATTATTTATTATTGCTTTCTTTCATCTGTTTTTTTTACTATAAATGTTAGATAAATTATATTAAGTAAACAGCATTATAATTTATCATAAAAAATGAATGAAACGGAAAATTTACATATGTACAGAAGTAGATAGTGAGAAATTTTAAATTCTAAATATTATATCTGCTTATACTGAATAAACCCAAACAACTCATTTAAAAAAGCTCTTACTTGTTTACCCTTGTTAACCCAATAAACAATGTTGTCAGTCTCGTAATATTTATTTTCATGTATTACGAAAGGTTATAGTTTATCTATATGATGAGTTTTATATAAATATGTAGGTATAAAATATATAATTATACAATACATTTTTTTACAATTAATAAAAAAATCGTTTATAAACACATAAAAACATCTAAATAATATACATTTGTAAATAGAATTGTATATGAATTTGTATATAAATTTTTTTCAATTAAAAAATATCGTAATAAAGCTAGAATGTAGAGATACATTTTATACTTTGGTGAAAATTTTAGGTAAAAAAATAGATTAAAAGAAACAAATTAAGAAACAGGAGTATGGGAAACAAAATACGAAGAAAAAATTAACGTTGTCATTGATTTATTGGTATTTATGCGTGGTTCGAGCATTGCCAAAAATGGAAGAAAGTTTTTAAATACAGGATTGAAAAAATAAATTTTTTTACCTTTTTTTTTACTGCATTTTAAAAAGCCGGCTGTTAATTATGTTAATGCGATACATTTGATTATAAGTATATAACTTGACTATTTTAATTTTTTTTATGAATCTTACCAAAATTTGCAAAATGTAAAACAAAATTTTTATTTTATTTTATGTTGGTTTTCAGTTTTCTTGTTTTGTCTAACAAAAGAAAAATATAGTTTTTTACAAAGATACTTATATTATTAAAAGCAGCTCAATTTTAATTTATGTAATTATACAGTAGGGTGTATTAATGTTACGTATTCATAAAATAAAAAAATTTTTTTAAATATATCCGTCAGTGATTTTTTTATTAAACTAAGCATATATTATAAAAGTTTAATCAATAGTATAATAATTTAATGCCATCTAGTTTAAAATAAAAAAAATTAAGTATAAATAAGCTTTTTGATATCATTTTTGTTAGAGAAAACGGAAAAAAGGATTCTAAATACATTTATTTATAACTATATTTCAAATTTAGTATAATAAAAATGAATATAATATTTATAACATAATAATAATTATAATTATAATAATATAATAATTATAATAATATATAATAATATAATGAATAATTATATTTTCTTTTTATGAAATTCATTTTTATAAGTTTTGTATACGGGTTTATTGAAAAAGTGAAAGAAGTTGAAAAAGACTTCTTATTTACTTCTTATCATACAAGAGTTGCTAATGCTAGAACGTCCTACTAGATCCTTGATATGCCTTAAACATAAGTATATGTATGGATCATTGAACTCAATATCTCTATCTCGAATTCCTATGTTTCTTCTCACCTTCACAACATTCCAAACGATCATGCAGCGGCCGTTCATGTAATTGTTTCCACGTGTACGAAATTTGTGCTAATTATGAAATTAAAAATTTAATGAAGATAAAAATCAGACGTTTTATCTCGACCACCGATAAAATTAAATAAATAATAAACTTCAATTATTGACAGCTCCTATAATGTCGACATTGAATGTGTATTTAAATATAGAAAAAATTGACAACTGGTTTTGTGAAAGTTAGTTTTAAAATTTTACATTAGAATAGGATTTTTTTACCTGCGATCAACTCCGAATAGATCTATTGTTTATTATAAACATATAGAAACAAGTCTTAATGCTTAATTTTAATTTGAGTTTCAATGTATGAAATAACATTTTGTGAACCAATGTAAAAGAGATTCATACAAGATTGGCATTTGTTTGTTTTATTTTATTAGATGTGTAATTCATAAATTTAACAACTTTACTTCTGCTTCATTTATCTGTATACTAATTATTTATTTGCGCTGTACTTTTAACCATTGAATTAACTGTATATTCAATTAAACATTAGATGTTTATATAACCGAAGTTTTGAAGTATTAAATTTCTTACACATAGGAAATACACGCTCTCAATATTATAAAAATTTTTCTAATAAAATGTCTTTTTAACTGTTTCATAAATTCAAAATATTACCATATTTTTCTAATAAATTTAAAATAATTCAATATAATATAATTTTTATTTACTTTTACTTGTTTTTTGTAATAAGGCAATTTTAGTTATAATACTTTAAAATATTATAACTTTTAAAATGAGATGTGGAAAAAAGAAATTAATTAAATTCTCATATTTACAACTGTAAATATTTTAATTTGATAGATTTTTTTTATAGATTGTAAAGTAGTATTTCTATTTTTCCTAAAAAATTTCTAATATTTTTTTTAATAAAAATAACCTTTTTACAGGAGCAATAACTATAATACAACCGATAATAAAATATTTCTGTATAGATTGAAAATGCTATTCTATATAATACAATTAAATTAATTTTTAGATAAAAAACGATGTATGTTTGTAGAAGTTTAAAATACTTATCGTACCTCGAATAATGTATAAATTTCTTTTATAATTATTGATTAAGATCATGTAAGTTTAAGTAATCTATTTTTATAAATTTTAAAGTTATATATCAATAAAAAATACTTATTATAATTTGTTTTCACTTAATGAATTAATATCGTATTAATTAAATTTAAATTTAATAAGTCTATCATCGAATTATATATTTAAAAATATATTGATACAAATACATACATACGTATATAAAAATATCAACCATCTTTTCAACCACATGACATCGACGCCACGACTTTGAATATATAACGTGTGACCCTGAAATCTACAACCTTCACTTTATACCAAAGCGAATTCCTAAGCATTAAGAATTGAGTGATATGCTTCTGAAACTTAAAATTAACATTTTAACGATTTAATTAACGATTGAATGTATAAAGTTACATTCAAGGATTCAAGGTAATAAACATAACTACATAAACTAATTCAGGTAACAGTAAAAATGAGCTAATACGAAATTCGGAGATTAGATAACTAAATAAATAACTTTCAAAATGATATTATACGAGAAAGAAGATTTTTAGTATATTTTTTCATAGCTTTGAGTAAATTTTGGTGACTCCATTAACTTTATTTGGGATATAACGGATATATTTTAATAAATTAAAGCAACATGGCACTGTCTTCCAATCCTAGTTCATCTAGCGGATAGCCTAGTTTTCCTAGCGGAAAACATCGATAGAGCTAGACATAACATATGGACACTATACTCGTTTACACAGTTACACGTGACATACATCCTTTGTGATAGTATTTTGTTTGGATTAAAAAAAATCAAATATTTATAAATTTTATAAATACAAAGTATTAAATAGTATTTTAATTAAATATTTTTAATGTCAATAAAATATATTTTTAATTATATGCCTCTCATTATAATTTTAAAAAAATATTTTATAACTTATTAAATAGTTATTTTATAACTTATAAAATATGCAATGATGAATTATTAAGATAAAATGTAAAATAAATTCTGTTCTCTTCATATTATTATGTTTATATGTATATTATATTTCCGTAATATTATGAAAATTTTAAATTATATTTATCTCAAAGCGAATAAAAACAATTTAAATAATTTATCGGAGAATTTGTGTATAGCGTTTTAAAAATCTTTACGATTTTGACATGAGTTATGATAATAATAACACTTTTGCAAATTTAAAACCATCTTTAGGATTAAAAATTTGAAATTATACATCGTAATGCAATTAATACTAACTTTTTAACTTTTTTATGCGCAGCATAAAAAAACATGTCCCTGTTGAAAATGAGTTTAACTCTTTAATTAACAATATCTAGTGGTAATGAATATGCATCATTTGCTATAGAAAATGAGATCTTTATATTTATGTATTTAGTATTACTTTATACCGATACTCCAACTTTTTCCTCTCATTGATAAGGCTACAGATTTGATTTTTATAATAACCTCCTCGGTCAAGATAAAAATTCCTGTTGTTTGACCAAGTATTATTTTGTCATTTAAGAAATTCGTACATCTCTTATGAGCGCTTTGATAAAATTGGGGATGAATACTACCATGCATAAAGACTGTCAAAATAATGTAAGCAAAAATATTCAACTTGCTGGTAGCATTAAAACACTTTTTCCTATTTTGCGTTATTTCAACGTAAAATTTTTTGATATATTGATATAAAGTTGTTGGAAACTAATATTGTACATGAACTATATTAGTTTAACTTGAATAACTTGCATGTATTTAATTAATTATTTTAAGTATTATTGATTTATTTTCATTCTTTTATTATTTAATTCAAATTTCAGAAAATTCATTTAAAAAAAATTTTTTTTCAAAAAAAAAGATGAAAAAAATGTAATGAATTATATATTATATATATATATATATATATATATATATTATTGTTAATATATACGTTTTATTTTTATCAAAATTTTATTCGCATACTTATTGGTAATTTCTTTTTAATTGATTATTTAATTCTTATTAAATAATAAGAATGATGTTTCTGGATTTTACAGGAAAATAGTTTACATTAAAACAATAAGTAGAGATAAAAGGTGTATTAATATGTTTAATATTATTTTAATGTAAAATAATCTAACTTAGAGTACCTATATAAACTTATAATTACGTAAATAAGATACATGCGTATTTTATTTATTAACAAACGAATCGCTTTTTCCAAATATAAAATATATAGAATTAAAAGAAAAAAGTAATACATTAAACACAAATTTAAGCAAAATTATTCCAACTTGAAGTAAAGTTTAATATGAACTAGTGTGATATTGGATGCGCTTTGAAAGTTATCATTATATAATCAATAATTGTTTATTTCGTAAATGATATTACTTATCAAAAATTAATATAAATTATAACATATAATTATTATCACAGAATATTTTACTAATTATTAAAAAAAAATTGATATAAGTATTATATGCTTAAATTAGACTAAAAGTATAATTTATTATTTATCAAATATACTATACAATTATGGTTAACATGATTTTTCAATATTCTGTTAAATTTGTTTATGTTATTTTATAATAATATCATAGATTCTAAGTACTTGCTGATCTATCTTCGATCGTTGTAATTTTATAATTCCATTAATATTGAATGTGATATAATAATAATTAGGATTTTAACGGAATTGACTGTTTGTGTAATGTCATATTATCATTCTCGTAATAAACACGGAAATATTTAAATAGAATTATTTCTTGCAAATTAATTCAGTCTTTTTTTATTTATTAGTGTACTAACTAACTTGATTAATACATTATAATTGATAGTTAGTAGATAGTTATATAAGGTAGTTTTGTGTTTATTATCAAAATATTGTAAATCGAAACATCGTCTAAAAATATTTGTAATTAGTTATCAAATGTTTATAAGCTTTAGAAACAAATTTAAATAATTTATTACTTTTTATTGTCAAAAAAATCTCGATAAAATAGGTTTTGTTACTTTTTAAATATTTTTTAACAATTATAAAATTGAACTTTGAACATGTTAATTGTTAATGGTAAATGTATACATAAATTAATTATTTATTATTTTTCAAAAAATCAAATTCTTATATCTTAATCCTTCAAAAAAATTAATTTAATTATATTGTATAATAAATATCGTGTAATTAAATTAGAAGTATTAAATCCAAAGTAATCAAATACATTTTTGCTGTGGACTATATTGAAATTTTTTGGTTAAATCAAGTTCGTAATAAATCAAAGATTATTTACCTTATAATTCAGAAAATGTAATTTTAAAAAGAAATTACATAATATTAGTTAATTTATATATTTTCAAGAATAGTAGAAATTATTATTAGTTATTAAAGAACTTTTAAAAATAATTGGAACTTAGAAGTTAAAATTAAAGTTTAAATATTGTAATTCTAATAGTTGTGTAGATACACATGTACGTCTATTTACATATCTTACTTAAGTACAAATTTATCATGTGTTGATATTCTTTAATCGAGAATATTTATTCTTGTAGTTCCGTGGAAGTACGGAAACAAGTTATTGTGAAAAAATGTTTGTATCTTATCAGTGCATGCATGCTATTTTATAGTTTGCATTTATCTCTGTTAGTATTTATTAATTTTCTTAAAAATGAAATATTAAAAATATATGTAACGTGTAACAAAATATTTTCTATCTTTTTAATTTATGTTTAATTTTAATGTTTGTACTTGTAAATTTTTATGTTATTTTAAATGAAAAAGTATAGTTGATTCTTAGATTAGAAATAAAATATTATAAAATAATCATAAAATAATGATAGAAAAGTCTTTTGATCTTGTTTTTCTATTTATTTATTGATAATTTCTTACACTTCTTTTCCTTATTTTTTAACTCTTACCCTTTTTTGTCGTTTTTTAATTGAATAACTGAAGGTACTATTCTATTATTTTGACTTATCCTCGTCATTTTATCGAAATTTTTCTGTTCTTGCACATACGTCATATTTATTTTTATTTTATTTTTATTTATTTAAATAATTTTTTATTTATAGCGTGTTGATATCCTTCTATTTTTATGTTTTCTGTAATTGATATTATGATTCTTCTATCTATTTTCCGTTTAAGTTTATTCTTACATCACTATTATGTATAAAATTTTAATCTTTCTTATTATATATATTTTTATACTTAAGTTTCTGTTGCATAAATAATTTTTGTCTTGACTATATATTTTTTTGTCTTCATTTTTTCTTAAAACTGCTACATTTAAAAAATTTATCTTCATTTTCTTCTTTCTCTTCTTTCTTTTAACTAATTTTATTTTCCTTTAATTTTCTGTTTCTATTTTTTTCTTCTTATTGAAACTACTTTACATTTTCTAATATTATTATATTTTTTCCTTTTCTTTTTTAATTCTCTATACTTTGTCCGTACCATCCTGTTATTGTATCTTCTTTAAACTTCGGTTTCTTTTCTACTACCGCACCGCTGTCTTTTCATGTGTTTCTTATTACGATTTTTTTCGGCTATTTGAATTCTGTTTTAGTTATTTCTCTAACTTTTATTTTTTTATTGTCACACTTTTTTAATTTTAATTTTTATCTTCTTTTTTTATTAATCAACTTTATATTTTTCTTGATTAAATTTAACTTTTTTTATTAGAGCTTCATTTGCTATGATACTAATTAAAAAAGTAGGATCTATAATGAATTACATAATGAATTTTTGGTAACTATTTTTACTCAGATTTTGTATGTATTATAATTCATAAATATTAAATAGAATAAACTTTATATTAGGAAATACTTTATTTATATTTATTTTACTTTTTATTTTATATTTATTTTACACTATATTTTTTATTTGATATCTAAATTTAAATTCAATTTCCCTTTGCGTAAATAATTTTTTCTTATGAAGATATAAGTTTAATTCATCTTGTAATATCTTAATTGTTAGCTGTTCAATGTCATCAATATTCAAACATTTTTTTTAACAGAACTTTTAATACTAATAATATATTGATTAGAAATTTATACTGCACGGCGAATGATACTTTATTTATAATTAGTTAAACTACTTTCTTAAAGTATTCATGGTATAAATATAATTTTTAATATATTTTAATATAATTAATTCTCTGTAAATTACAAAATCTTTCAATATATCGTAAATCTTTTAATAATTCTATTAATCTACATTTGTTTGTTTACATTTACCAACTAATCATTCATATGATATGATTGCTTTGATTATTTTTTTCTATAAATATTTTTTAAAGGAATTAAAATATTCCTGTAGTTTTATGATTCAAATTAAGTATATAGTGCAAGATCATTTAATTTGTAGGGAAAATATTTAAATTTATGATGATACTCATAAAATCAATTACAAAACCTCAAATAAACATGTAAACATGACTAATATTTTACTGATTAAAACATATATATATTTTAAACTTGATACACTGATGTTAATGTATACATATATATGCATGTGTTTGGTGCTTCTTTTTCTATTGAAAACTTTAAATACTAATTTGAAGCGGTGGAAAAATGGACTTTTCATATAGTTATTAATTAATCTTAACAAGAAAATAATTTTTTATCTTTTAGCGCTTCCCTTTTATTTCCTTAAAATAAGAAGTACAATGTAATAATAATAATAACAATATTAATATTAAATACTAATTACATGAAAAATTTTTCGATTAGTAATAAATCAATTATTTCCATTAGTAACAATGTAACACCGATAAAATTACGATACGAATGTGCAACTAAAATAATTACATTTAATATACCTTAATCTCCTCATTTAATGTGACTAAGAATGTATGAAAAAATATACCTTTTTTTTTATTAAAAAGTGATAAAGTTAGTAAATGTAACGTTGTAAAATTTTTATTTGATTAAAATAATTATTCACTCAAAATAAGGTTTGATTAAATTTATACCAATACTATTAATTTATATGAATTTATGTAGTCTTATTGTAAAATTGTGATGTTTAATCATATATTTATTAAATATTAATACGATATTTAAATTTATAGAAATATGTTTAATGGATTCCAAGCTCTTCCGTGTATATTAGGTTAGAAAAAAATATCTTAATTCGTTTGAAAATAATTTATTAACAAAATATTGTAAATTTTCATAATTTAAAAAATTATTTTTTATTAGTTTTCTTAACATAGTTTTCTTATGAGTAGTATTAATAAGGTATAAACTGAAAAGTAAATATTTATAGTGTATTTTCTATAAATATAATTACCTTGAATCTAGTTTAAAATTAAAAAAAAAACCTAAATGAAATGAAACATACAAAATATGTTATCGACAAAGTATAAAATTATATGGAGAAATTTCTTTAAGTGAAAATTATTCCAAAAAATAAATGGAATTACAAAAGCGTACTATTTATTGAAAATTTTAATATTAAATTATTTATTTTAATTTCACGTATAAAGGAGTAATATTTCGCTTAATTATGTTAGTTGTTCATTATCGATAGGATGAAAAGGCTTCTTATTTCATTTTAAACTAGATTAAAAGTAAGTACACTTATAGTAAATACATTATAAATATTTACTTTTCAGTTTAAATTTTATTATTACTACTCATAGTAAACTATATTAAGAAAGCCAATAAAAATAATTTTAAAAATTATGAAAACTTACATTTTTCTTAAATAAATTATTTTCAATGAATTAAGATATTTTTTCGTGACCTAATATACAAGGAAGAGCTTGGAACGCATTAAACGTATTTCTATAAATTTGAATATCCCATTTAAATTTAAGAATAACGTAGTAGATAAATAAAATAAAAAGCATAAAAAAAATTTAATCAAGAATAAATGGAATTATGTAGTTTTTGATTAAATACTATTATAATGAATAACAAATGTATTTCAATATATACTCATAATCAAAGAAGAAAGACATCACTTAAACTGCAAATCGAAACTAAGTAAAATAGTATTCTAACATTGCCAATGTATATTCTAAATAATATCTTTTGAATCTTATCCTCGAATTATTGAATTTGTTGTTTCAGCAGATTAATTTTTAAAATAGCAGCGATGTATGACTTTATTTTACATGATAATAATTTCGCAATGAAAAATAAAACATACTGTTAGTTTATTTAAGAAGAAATTGTTTTGACAAAAATAATTCATATTTATAAATTTAAAAGAAAACAATAAGTTTCTATTTTGATTGTTACGTTAGATAAACTTAAATATTTAAATGCGATGTGATTAAAGTTCTACAAAATTGAAACCAATTTGTAGTTAATGAAAATGTTTACATATGGTTTCACCTTTTATTATTAAAAATACTATTTGAAAGTTTAAAAACAGTTATTCTGATATAATTATATATTTTTTATTAATATATTATTAATAAAAAAACATTTTATTTTACTTTGATTATTTAGTTGTAATATATTGTCATAGATACTAATTAAAAAACTTAACTTTTATAACCATTGAAATTAAGTCTACAGATTAACAGGTATTAATAAAAATGAAAGCTCATTAAATTAAGTAATTATTAATTATCTTAATTTATAATTCATAATTAATTGAAATACACATAGATCGAATTTATTTTGATTAAAAAATAATTAAATAAAAGTAGTTTTCTAAAAATATATTTTGTATTTATTTGTATATTTTTAATATTATACAAAATGATTATATAAGTGAAATTCAATAAAATATATTAAATATACGAAGGTAAGATATTAATTATAAGAGAATTATATTATTATTATAAAAGAATTGTTGACATAATTTAGTTATTTCACATTAATAATATCTCAAATTTATAAAATAACATAATATCTAATATTTATTAATTATAAGATCATTCTTTCATTTATAGTAATTGTATAATATATTCATGTGAATAATTAATTTTTTAAATAATTATAAGTTAAACGTTATAAAATAAAAAAATGACTTCTCTTGTTTATTTAACCTTATTTATTAGATATATATATACCACCAAAATAGTAGCAAAAAGATGTCTACTATAAAGAATAAATAATGTAATAAATTAATTGTTTAATAAACCAGAAGCTGTATTTTAACATAGGCTCTTCTGTATTCTAAATATTTATTGAACCTTGAAAAGTTTTTGCTGCTGTCAATTAAAAAAAATCAATGTAAAATACTAAATATAAAACTACTTTTACTTCATGAAAAATTATTCTATATATCCACATTTATATATTAAATATAAATTATATATTTATATAATTTGTTTAGATTGTAACTGAAACTTGAGACAATGTACGTTTCATTATTAGATAATTTGAACTATTTTTGATATGAAAGGTAATTCTAAGTCAATTAAATTGTACGTAAATATAATGCAAGAATTTTGATATATAAATACAGTTTTAATTCATTTTAATGCTATTATAATGCATGTATTATATATTGCACGAATTACGAGTTCTAGAAATTACAAATTTAATGCAAATTGAAAAAGTTAACAAAATCGAAGAAAAAAAGTAGAACTTCTTCTTTAAATCTACAATTTAACATAGATACAATCTTAACCATGTATTATATCGGAACATAATGAAGTAGTTTATTTTATAATATATCAATTAAACTTTAATAGAGGTAAAAAGGCAGTGAAATCGTCTCAAAACATCAATATTCAAATATATATCAAACACATATCGAAATATGTAATTATTCAGTTATCCACATTTATGATAGCAAATATCACCTAGAGTCTTACAATAAGATTTTTGAATAGAACTTTTAAACGAAAAACTATTTATATATATTATATGCATTGAAATAAATAGATGTTCAGCTTTTCAGCAATAAATATTATAAATGATATTTTTTGTACTCTTAAATTTATTTTTGCTTTTTTTACATTGAAAAAGCGAATAATTTCCAATAATTTATTGAAATTCGTTTCTTCTATTGATTTTACAATTATTTTTTGCATGTATACATTAATTTAATTAATATTAATAAAAATAATCTCTTAATAACGAAGATATTCCAATAGTTGAAGACCCTACTTATTAATACAAAATATTATCTCTTAATAAAGAATTAAATGACATTGTACAAAGTAATATTATTCACTATATGTTATAAGTTTCGTTTAATTATAATTATAGTAATAGCAATGTATTTGTAAGACTCTAACTGATTCATTACGAGAGAAACTTCATTCCATTAAGTAAATTAAACTTATATCATTAAAATTAGTTATTTATAGATAAATGATTACTCATGCTTAAATTAAAAATTGAGTATTTTATTCGGAATTAAATGATGGGTATATTTAAAATGTATAAATTGAAAAAAATGAACAAACTGAACACGATTAAAAAAAAGAAACATAAATTAATTTAAGAAAATACAAATAATTGAATAAGAATATTTTCTAATATTTCTTATATAGTTTATAGTATTTATTAATTTTTATGCTAAAGTAAAATTAAAATGAGTACATTCTCTACCTATATTAATAGATATTACTCAAATATGTATTTTAATTTTTAATTAACATTAAGATAAATTTATTATATAACGAATATAAAAGATAGTTTATACTTATTATTTTTATTAAGTATTTGATTTAATTGTAATTTATATTTCTTTTTTACATATAACCTTAAATTGAAAACATTCAAAATACAAAATTCAAAATGGAATTTTTTTATAGATTAATTAATCAGATTTAAAGTGAACACGTATTTGAAAATAGTAATTTTTTAAAATAATGTTTGCACAAAAAGTAATTTAATTATATTTAATTTTATATTTTATATACGTAAAAGAATAAACGAAAATTAAGTCACAAACGGTGATTGGTCCTTATAAATTAAAAAAATGATGTATTAACTCAACATCTTTATGCAGTATGGAATTAATTATATCACAAATTATTTGTCTACGGATTAAGCTCAGCATATAACTCTCACAAATAACAATTACAATATAGAATTTTATGAAACAAAATGTATAGGATAAAAAAATACTTAAAGATATTTAATTTATTTTCATAGTATTGGATCAATAGAAAATTTATAAACAAACAAAGAAAGTGTAAAAGAGTAGTGAACAAGAAATAAATTGATTTTTTTCTGAGAGAGGGAGAAAGAGAGGGAAGGGGAACCGGACAGGTTATGCAAATATATTTCACTACTCAATAATTAAGGTCGCAATAATACACACGTGTTTATCACCGATAACATTGGTTGGGTGCGTTTTATCTCCGATTTTTTCTTATCTATGATCAAATACGAAATGTCCACTTGCATTGATAATATACTACTTCCCGCGATATTCATGTAATTAAATATATTTTACTTTCTTTTTAATCTACTTACAGCATTCTAAACTTATTTTACTGAACATATCAATAAATATAAATTTAACTAAATATTTATTTTATATTTAAATTTATTTTATACATATATTTTATATTTTTTACAAACAAAATAAAATTAATTTACTATCATAGTTTATATTAATTACCATTTTTATTACATATTAATACAAAAATGCATTTCATTTATATTTATCAGATACATGAAATTAAATATAGTTAATAACTATATAAACCAATAAATATGATTTTTCTTAAAATTTCAAGATTTATAGGAACAATAGATAAATGAATTGACAAACAAAATCTCATAATTAAAAAATATTTTAATAATATAAAGTATATTTATAAGAATCTATACTTAAGTTTTTTACTGATTTGTACATTTATAAATTTATTTAGTTACTAGGTCAAGGTGAATATTAATAGATTGTTAATATTATTGTTTAATGTATGTGCATATTTAATAAATTTACTTAAGTATAATTTATTATTATATTAATTCAAATCTATATTAATACTATATTATTCCACCTTAAATTAAACATGACTATTAAGTAATTTATTTTCTTCTTTGAATATATTATACTTTCATACATAAATTACTATCACTTGGAAAAATTTTTTTTAAGTCAAATATATAATTTCGTGTATACAATACATTTATAAATAATATTTTGTATTCTCGGCCAAGGATTCATTTATCTATTATTTAATAAAAAGAGTAATTTTTTATTTATATATGTGATTAAAAAGTTAAAGGTTTTTTACCACAATCGGTAAAAATTTAACGATTTTGTTAAGTAGAAAAATATTTGAATTTAAATGTGTCCGGTAAATATTTACACAGAGGTAATAACTTATAAAACATGTCTAAAATATAAAAATATTTTCACATATCCGTTAAAAATAAATGCTTTTATTTGATCTAGTTTACAACTAATATGAGAGAAAAATGTATAACTTAAATGAAATTTAAATATGAAGGAAATAAGTAAACTTTTATTTTAATAAAGTTACCGTTAATAAATTATATTACTAAAACTATTATTAAAATTAAGATAATTAAAAAAAATTATTTATACTTATATATGTAATTAATAATACTGATTTTATCTTTATTAAATTTTCACTTTTTTAAATTAACAACTAATAAGATCAAATTGTATTAGCTCAGAATTTTTCTATATGAATAATATAAATAATGAAAAAATAAAAGTTGTACTTTAAGAAAGAGTATAATGTACTGTTTATAGAATCCTAAACATGATTTTTTTTAACAGATAGTAAAATATTTCTAGAAAATGATTTAAATTTTAAAAATAAAAATGATCACAATAACAATACAATCAGAATATGAAATATACGTAAAGTTAGTTATCGAAGTGTTATGTTTGCTATGCTGAGTACAGTCTTTCAAATTTCTAATTTTTTTGAAAAACATTAGCAATTTAAATTTATCCAATTATGTATTTATCTGATTGTGTGTGTGTGTGTGTGTGTAGTACACGGGTGCGAGGATACGCGAGAGATTGGCGAATGTACCCATATGTATGATTTAGATACATTCATAAATCTATATAGACATATCTTTATATCCACTTCTCTGTTCAAAATATTTTTATTCATAATATCGCACGTTGCATTAAACTTTATAACTAATCTTCATAATTTACGTTCAAATTTTCAAAAAGACAATGAAGTAATAACATCAACTTTTTTAAGAAAATTCTGATTAAGATTATTTTTTTAGCTATTTAAAATATTTTTAAAGATATAAATTCATAGTACTTAAATTTATAATAGGTAATTGATAGCGTGATAGTGATATAAATGGTAAATTACTAAAACTATAACAAAAGAAAGAGAATATATTGTAAATATAAGTAGTTTTATATTTATAAAATTCTTTGAAATAATTAATATATATGAAATACAAAATATTAAAATTTCTTGTTTGTAGAAAACAACTATTTGATGTTTACTTCGAAGCATCTTCATTCATGGATTAAAATGATATAATATTATATTTTTCGTCACAAGATTTTTTAAAATATTAAATACAATAATAAAAATATGTTAAATTAAAATAGAACACCACGGTAAATTTTTCTGTCGATAATTGTAGCATAAATTGGTGGAAACAGAAAGTATAATTTACTTGTAAGAAAAAAATCAAAGAATAGCCATTCATAAGTTTTAATAGTAATTATTAAAACATTATCAATTAATTTAAAATTATAAATACAATAAAATAAGTTTAATAAATAAATTAATATAATAATATAAAATTTTAAACACATTTTCTGGAATTACTTTTATTATTATATATTATATTTATTATTTATTATGTAAGATAAGCTGTCAAAAAATTCCATATAAATTAATCTTTTATTAAAATATATATTTTTATAGTATAATATTTTATTAATAAACTTTGAATAAATTTTTTTTATTATTGAATAAAACCTTATTATTATACAACATCTATCCTTAACATATTAAGGAAGATTTTTAATGTTTGTTTTATTAAAAGAATACTAAATTGTTTTAAAAAATTCCTAAGCAATAACTTTTTGCATTTTGATTATTATTCTCCTTTATTAACAAAAAAATTTATTTTTTTCTATGATTTTTATAAATATATTACATATTTATATATTTATACGTATATATAAACTTGTACTTAATAAATACGTATTAAAATTAAAAAAAATTTATATTTCAATTATTTTCCGATCATTCATAAACAATTAAGAACGTATCAAATAATTTTTTAAAATTTCGTCAAATCAATAACCATTTTTTATAAGCGATGTCAAATTGTAACTGCAACTTATTAAAAGTAGAAACATTATTAAATTTAAGAATTTAATAATATTTTATCAATGATTGTTATAAATATACTGTATTAAGATATTTTTATTAGTTATTTTCATAGAGCATATTTAATTAAAGATGGTCAGTAAAAGTAATAATAAATTACATAATTATGTTTTATTTCCTTACCATATTAGAAAAACCATTTATAATTTGATTTTCATATGTAATATAAATAAAAAATACTACAGTAATATAGCAAAAATAATAATTATTAAAAATTTTATTAAATAATTATCAAAAATTATTTAAATATTATTATATACTTAGAATTTAAATAAGAATTAAAAAATCCTTATTTTTTTTACTTTTTATCGTTTTATTTTGTCGAATTATTTGATTTAATATTATTTCTACGCTATTTATTTGGTTCCTAACATGACTTTATGTCAATAAATATTTATTGTATCATTTATAATACATTTGTTGTTACAATTAATATTTGTACAAATATAATTTGTGAAAGAAGAAGGAAAATTTTTTTTAAATTCTGTTTGATTTATTTAAAATAATTCATATGTACAAAATTTTAAGATATGATTCTCAAATATTTAATTATTCTAATGAAAATTTTATTTGAGATAAAGTTACGCTTATGTTCATAAAATAAATTTTCACTTTTTATGTACAGTACCTAATTTAAATAAAAATATACGATTTCCAACTTCAAGGTCATTTAAGATTTTTTTATAAACTCATAATTTTTAAATTACTTGTATAATGTGGTAATGATTATTTTTAAAATAATTATATCTGAAACTTTGAGTTATTTATCGTATGATCTTCTATAAAACAAATTATATACACTGTGATAATGTAACTTATCTTCCAACTAAATAATTCTCTTTCATTATTAGCAATTTATCTGCAAATTAGTATAGCATTTTTTCTTTGTCTGCATTACACTAAGTAGGGCTCATAAATATTTTTATAATATATTTTTTCAATTTATGAATCATATTTGATACTTATTTAAAATATATAAAATCACATTTTAGAATAAATTTAAAAATTACAGTTACGAAAGTAGAAATAATTTGTTTTATGAGTATATCGATAAATTCTGTGGTAACATATACAGTCCATACTATTTATAGTTTGAGAATTAAGAATTTGTCGTTATCCTAAGCATTTAGATAAAACCTACTTTTATTATAAATAAAAATTATAAAACAATTTGAAAAATTATTTATATATAACAGATATTATAAATAAAATGTACTATATATAATATTGTTTAAACCAGGTTTTCAGAAATATAATTATTTTTTTTAAATTGAAAATATTGTCATTTTTATTTAAATAAATTTAATATAAAACTGAAATAACGGTATGTACTATATGAGAAGAAAATAGATATTATATAAAAATATTAATTATTAGTGAATAAACAAAAATTTCGATATGTGTATGATTTTATTCATTACGTTTTAAATATATAAACAAAATTTATGATTTGATTTCATAAAATCAAATATTTACTGTAAAAAATATTATTATTTAATATGATGATGAAAAATTATTATTTAAAAAAAATATGTTAAAATCAGACAAATTGGAATGAGTAAATAATGTAAACAATGTGATATTACTACTTATTTTTATGAAAAATTGAAATTTTGAAATATTCAATAATATGATTTTATAGTATAAACAGATTAAATTGGGAAATGAATTCGAAATTGTATCGTTAAGTAGTTTATATTTTAGTAGTTACATTATTTTGATATTTTAATTCAATATAGTTTTACTCATATTCGTTATACTTTTAAGAATATAAAATAATAAATAAAGAGTTCAAAATAAATAATCTATAAATGTAATATTATTTGGTTTTTATAAATTTTGTTGATTAGTAGCGTAGTCTCAAACTTTTGAAAAGTTTTTGATAAAAGAGAACTGCAAATATAATTGATAGGAATCATGTGAGAATGTAAGTATTTGCTCCAAATTAATTGAGTATATAGATCAATTTCGATATTTACGTTTGTAAAACGATACTTAATTAGATCAGTAAATTCCTATTCATAAATTCTTGTTCATGAATTAGGGTTATAAGTTTATTAATGCATATAATATGAGTGTAAAAAATAAAATACTTAGTTGAATTGAATTAACTATATAATTAAAAAGTATTTCCTGTAATAACTCTATAATCAATGCATGTGTGCGCAAAATTCGCAGGGGCTGGGACTTTAAACTACTCTTAGCATATTTGCGTTGAAGAAAACGTGTTTATTACCGACCTTAATGTTCAAACTGGCAGAAGCACTTAAAAATTCATCAGGTATGGAAAGAAATTCACATCAGGATTGAAGGACGTACTCGGAAGAAAACCAGGACTTTACGTGACGGAGACTGATTTCACAAAAGCTCAATTTCACTTAGAAAAACACGAAAGCGAAACCAGAAAAGAAGCAGAAGGCCGGTTACTTTTGAGATTTGCAAACTCGAAGACCGGCCCCAAAGCGCGCACTCACTTGTAGAGCTTGGAATTCTGCCAGACATCAAACCAATGGCGGAACTTGTACACAACTTGCGGACATATCGAGGCACTATGGACATCTTCTAACTCGTGACTTAGCATCTTCTCGTATAGACGCATATATCTCTCTTTGGTACGCGTAAGGCCGTTGTTAATTACTTGCGCTTCACTGTGCTGATGCTGCTCGTTGTCTCTGGTTTCAAACGCTGTGCGTACACACATGATCTCGATCCCCAACGTGGGACGTCTTCGCTGTTAGAAAGAAAGTTCAGCACTGGCTTGGCAGTTGCTTCGGATTGAGTTGTCGCGACGAAGTGCGCTACTCATAGTCAGAGCTCTTCCCCTTTATATGCCTGCAAATGTCGGGCGTCTTTCTCCGCCGCGCGCCACAGAAGGGGACGGAACATATCAACGTGATGGTGAATAACTCTACTGACTGTCAACAGGGGATGTCGATCAGCTTCCGTCGTTTACCCTGGTTCTTTTCACTATTTAAAAGCTACACTTACACGCTTATGGTTATCATTATTGAAAATTAATTGCTGTTTACATGTGACATTGTAAGAATTTGTTAAATACAATTATAATTAAATACGTAATCATCGTTTTATACAGATCAAACTATATTCATACTAAATATTCGCTATGATTTGCCGGAGATTTCTTGGAAAATATTTTTTCTTTAGAGAAAATATAAGATATAATTTATTTATTGTTGATTTAAATTTTTTGTATAAAATATAAAACTGTAACTAAAATAAAAATATTGCAAAAACATTTTTTATTATTGTTTTTAATATTGTATTAGTAAAATTCAATCTTAACTAATTTCTGGTAAGATTAATTTAAGTTGAATTTTTAATGCTCGACTTTTTTCCCAAAAAATGATAAAAAATTAAACCATTTAAGCATTATTTTACAACAATATTTCTTTTGGATAAGATTAAGAGTTTTGAAATGAAATAAATTAAAATATTTAATGTATGTAATGAAGATGTAACAATGTATATTCTATTTAATTTAATATTCAATGGTTTAAAACATATTAAATAATGGTTTCGTTGTCCTTAATTATATATTTATCTGCATTAAGGAAAATTTAATTTCGAACTGATGAAAATATATTTAATTGTAATTTTTATAACTGTATAAAATTATTTTTATGTAAGTAATTACTTATTTTCATACTTTCATTATTGTTGGTTATTACTTGGTTTTTTTCGTATATAATAATATTTTTTAAATCTTCAAAAAATTTTGAAGCTGTTAATTTTTCTTAATTCAACAATTTAGTAAGAACTATATTCAAATTTTTTGTTAATTAATATTATAATAAAAATTTATATTCTGATTTCTATTTTTAATTTTTTTTAAAGCTTAATTGATTACAATTGTTGTATTATAGTTTTATTTTAAGTTTTTAGCTACTCAGAATGAAATGTGAAATATGTTTTATACATTTTATTACACTTATTTTATTTTAAAAATATGATTGGCCTGCATTCCTAGTAAAGTTGAATAGCACATGCCTACTTTATACCGAACTATTAAACGCATTAATACTAATCGCAGTTTAAATATTTTAAAAACTATAATAATACTATAATGAAAAAAAACCTGTTATTACGATTAAAGTAATTTTTATGTAAATTTAAAATAAATTATTTTTTTCACTAAAAAATTATTATTCTTTGTATTACTTTTTGTTAAGAAACTTATGCATTAATTGTAATAGTTCATAATTAAATGTTTAGAACAATACATTGCAATATTATATTCGTAAATCTACGTTTTTAAGTGATTCGTTATAATTTACAATGAATTTTTTTTTATTTAAAAAATAACAAGAATTAAAATTGCTTTATATAACATTTTACACAATCCTAAAGCAGAAGTATCATAAAAAATCAATGTCTTGCATCAAATTATGAACTTATATTTTTTAATTTAATTTTTAATTTACATTTAAACATTTTTAAGACTCATAATTCTAATAGAATATATAATTATTTATAATACCATTCAAAATATTATTTAAGCAATCGAAACATAATTTTGTTAAATTTTTAGCTAATAAAATTTGTTTAAAAAATATATAAATACTTTTTTTACAAAATTTTTTAAGTATAAGGTAAGAATTTAGTACTATATAATAATAAGGTCTTATTAACCCTCAAAAATAGTTATATATGTATATGTGTGTGTATATACAATTATAGTTTCTTGCTACTTAAAAGTGTCTTCACAAAATTATTTACCAATGAAAGCATGAACGAGTAATTTGAAACATTTATGTAAAATACGTAGAACCAAGGATGGTACTGGTATAGTAGTATCAGTCAATAAAATTAATACAAATGCATACATTTTTTTAAAAATCAAGTTACTTTGAATTCCATTGTGAAAAGTAAATATGTTACATACTTTATTCTATATACTAAATATTGTCATACTATATTCTTCAGAAGAAAATGAAAAAATTCATCAAAAAAATAGTAGTAACATATTAAATATTACAATACACAAAAAAAATATTAAAATAATTAATTAAAAATCCCAATATATTTTTGATACAGGATTTAACAAAACAGAAGCTAGGTTAACCCAAAAATTTTAAGCTTATTACTTACAATTAATATTAAAATAACGTTATTATTATAAGAATAATTTTTTTTAACGTTACACGTGCCCGTTGTATATATTTAATAAATTGCAGTACTGTAGTATAATGCCAGTTATTTCGTTTCTAGCTAAAACTTCAGTTTTTAAAAATTACTCCTCCCTGCCATATAGCTATCTTGAATTTTTACGTTATAGCTGTATTTGATTTTAGCGCAAGATTCAAATTACTAATCGCAAATTTTTTCGAAGAACCGTAACATTCCGACCACCTTTCTGTCATTAAAGAATTCAAACATATTAGACGTTTAATCAAATGGAAATAAATGCTTGAAATTCACAGCTAGTTCGTTTCCTAGTTTAATCCATGTTACTTTGAAAAGTGCAAGTTTGATTTCGGTAAGTTATTACATGAAGAGATTAAAAATTTAAAGATATAAGAGTTCTGATATTATACATATGTTGCCTATTACAAGTTTCTCCTCTTTCATGTTTTTTATTATACCTTGTTAAAGTTAGCAAGTACAATAATCAATTAGAGATATTCGAATCTGCGCTCTAGAATGACAGACAAAGTTCCAAGCATATCAAACATTAAATTGATTTACATAAATGTCGACTTGTCAACGATGTTCTTTAGTTTACAATATATAATTATGCATACGATGCCGAATGATGCATTCTCTAACGTACGAAGTACTTGAAAATCTTCAAAGAAGAAGTAAACATAATATATACTTATATTCAAACAACCCTAAATGTGTAGGTGTATGTATATTGTTATTCTAAACTATTTTGAAATATTTTTTAATTTAAATACTATTTTTTCAAAGTAATTCATTCGCATATATATACCAATCTTATGATATAATAACATTTAATTTCAGTAAATATATTAATAATTATATTATATTAGTTATAGTATATTAGTATTATATTTTCAATATTAAATACAATGTCAATGTTTTTTAAAAATATTTAACGAACAAAGTATATATATACAATCTTAATTACAAAAATTTTAAAAACGTTGTAGTGTCTATTTTTCTTCGTAATTCAATTAAATATTTGTTTTAACTTCTTTAAAATATTTTTATATTTATTACATGTTATAAGCATAAATTATTATTTTCAATATTCATTAATTTTCAATAATAATATAGGATAATATAAGAACAATTATTTATTGGATATGACAATGTATAATTCTTGTAATACAAATTAAAAATGAATTATATTATGAAACAATAAAAAGTTAAATAAAAATAAAAATTAAATTATCATATTGAAAGTACATTATAAAAAATATAATAAAATTCAATTAATTTAATAAAGATCAATAATAGTAAAATTTTCAGAAATTTAAATACGTACTAAATGAAGTGAAAATTTAAAAACTTATAAAAGCATATTGATTTGTTAGCCAAGATGATTAAAAAAAATTATTATTAAAAAAAGTTGTATCATTACTATCTTCGTATAAAATATTCTATATCTATAAAAATTCTATATAAAAATCTATTTTGAATATATATTATGAAATTTTCTATAATATCGAAACTATAGATTTTATAAGAAATGAAAGATTAAGAATATATAAACTATTTTCAGATTAAAATATATAAATAGCATTTTATTTATTACATATTTCAAGAGATTATAGTTGGAAACGATACAAATAGAAAAAGTAATAATTGGAATTCAATAATTGGAAAGTAATCTATTAGTTTAATACGTTCGTATAAAAGTTTCAAATATTAAATTTTTATGGTAGCGATACGTTTGAAGAGTTTCTTATTTATTGCGAGAAATTTGGGTGATTCTTAGTGTTTCTTTAGTTATTTTCTATTATTATATTATCTATTGTTCCTTTTATTCTTTGATTATATCAGATAACTTTATATTTGGTTACTCCATTGAAATGTATTAGAGAAACTTAATCTTAGGATTTTAGCACAAAAATGAGAACTGAAGTCAGAACATTTAGAAGAGAAGTGTTTTTAGATTTAGAAGAGTAGAACAGAACACTAATTTAGAAAATTAGTGTTGCTGAAGTGTTATTGTAAGGCTTGCTTAACCAACATTTAGAGCGAATAATATAGTAGAATACTCTGAAAAGGCTTATTGTAAAGAAGAGTTCTTCAACCGAATCAAACGCACATATGTTATAATTATTCATCATTTTGATTGAAAATATTTTCAGAAACTACAGCTAACACATTTTAATTTTGACATACTGTGACGGATATACAGTTGTTGGTCGCAAATATTTACCCCTGTTTGTACTTAAGTATCCCAAGAAATATTCTGCAAGCATTAATTGCTTACATCTATATTCATTAAATTCTATATAATTCGATATAATTGATGGAGAATAAGTTAAAATTTTAGATTATTTCTTTAAAAATTTTGCATAAAAATATTTGCATTTATTTATATTAACATTTGTGTTCGTAATCAATTCAAAAAAATAAACAAAAATTATGATAGATACATCAATACATGAATTTTTCAATTTGAATTGAAAATAAAGATGAACCTGAACGTAAGAACTCGCCACCAACGGTAACGGCAAACTGCTAAAAAGTTAAAGCTAAAAAGTACAACCAAAAAAATTATAGAAGATGAATGTAAATAAATAGAGGTTAATCTATAGTACGTTACATGTTTTATAGTTAGTTCCTTCTACATTTGAATTGAAAGCCATGCTAATTATAATAAGCAATAAAGTATGTAAGTAATAAATAACCATAATAATGATAGTTATATAATAATATGTTCTCTACACTCAAAAATTATAAAAAACTAAGTCAGATGTACTTTTAATCGGAAGTAAATGAACATGTATTGCTACTTCACCTTTAACAACGTTGTTACAATGATCTTCCAGTATTACTACGGTATAGCATGACACTTAGAATTCCGAAATAATTTCTTATTTTATTATTCACGCCTCTATATATATTTTTGTTAACACAAATATTAATACATGCATGCTTAGAATTGAAAACACTTTCTCGGTGTTCTATCTTTATTTTTTGATTTTTCTCTAATTCTTATTTTCTTTTTTTTATTTCCTTGTTTGCTTTTATCGCCTATAATTTAAATAACATGTGAACGTTGTTTCTATGAAGACTACTTTGTCGTGGATATCCAAACCTTATGAATATCCCTCCCATTAACTTTATTGATGCGTATAAATCTGTTATAATATTTAACTGCTTACAATTTCTCTTTTAATGTTACAAGGTAAATTATCCTAACCTTCATCTTAGAATATCATTAAATCTTCTCTCAAAGGTAGACTTTCAAAGGTTTCTCCATATCTGTTTGGTTTTTTTAAATATTATTAAAAGCTCTTAACAATCCTTAAACTCCCTCCAAATAATTCGAACGAATGGATTCTTTTGACTAAATCGTATATTTTTATTACTTCAATGTTAGTGCCATATCTATTGTAAAGAACAAACATCCTTGCCAGGCATGATGGTGTACTCTTCATGATTTACCGCAACTTTGGGAATTGTATACTCAGGCGATTCTTTGTTGGAGGAGTTCATCAGAATTCAAATTCAACTCCTCCATGAATACTTTTGTATTTGATTTTCTCTAGAAAAGAATAAGAACTTGACGTCTAAGCACTTTCTAACTTTTCCATTTTAACTATTATAAATATTACTAATATCAAAGCGTCTCTGATTTTTTCATTTCTTAGACAACGAAATCTTATATCTCTATATTGTTGAATTTTTACTAACAAAGAGCATCACAGCTTTTTCTTTTTTTTTTTTTGAATACCTAGCAGTGGTCTTTAATGTTATTCTTCAATTCTTATGTGTTAATACTGTTCAGTGTTAACATATCGACTGGTTATTACTGCGCTATCAACTAAGGATTAGTTGCTAGATATAATCTCTACCCTTCGTCTATTGAAGAAATAAACCACATCCTACTTTATTTCTTAATCTAGCATCCAAAGCCGACCGCAGAAGCGATGTACTCCTTCACCAGTTAATTTTAACCGACTTACCTTTAAAAATCTAAGACGTAATACGGTATAATATTCTTGGACTCATCGATATCATGTCAGACAGTATTAATAAAAATTATGCTAGCTATCTTTCAACTTATTTTTTATTTTTTTAAATCTTTAAACCGAGCTAAGCAATGTGCAACATCGATTTAAACATACTCTTGAATCTATTTTTTCAATTCTTTTTTCAATTTCTTCAAAAATGCTGAACCATGTCCCCATCTCTTTTGATTGTTAAGGTTCCAATCGTATTAATGATCAGAAAACACAATCTTTTACCCAATATATGTGCATAATGTTTTTTTTTACCTCCATTTCGTGCCTTAATTAATATTAAGCACGCATGATAAATAATGACATTACTCGTGCATTTTTAAAATTTCTTCGCCTGTGATAGTCAGTATTAATTGCTAATTATCTGTCTGGCATTATAATAGCATAAAGATTATTCTTATATAATGTTTTATCAGTGATCAAAACTCACTTTTGATAAAAGATTCTTATAAGTCGATAAATATTATTATATTTATTATCACCTTTTAATCTTAATTAATAACTACTTCTATATTAATACTAAAATTTTCAGCATGATATTTATTTCAATTATAAAAAATTTATATTTTTAATTAATTATTTCTTGTACCAAGCCGATTAAAAAAAAAGAGTTTAAAAGTAATAATGGTAATGAAATTTTTTTATGTAAATTTTTTACATAAATATAAATATAAAAACATTATTATTAGCTTACTGTTTAAATCGTTCTTCTATTAGTAGGGAGATGAATAAAAAAATATATAAATAAAAAGTATGTTCTTAAAAAATTAATAAACAGCTCAAAAAATTTTAAACATTACCAAAAAAAAAATAAAAAATCTCATAATCAAAATTTATTAAACTAATGAAATATAAAAAATAAATCCATGTAAATAAAAAAATAAAAACATATATAAGAAATAATTCATCAATGTATAATTATTTGTAATAAAAATCTAAATATATTAATAGTTAATATTTTTATGAAGGATTTATCCTTACAGATAATTTATGTATATTATCGTTAATATCCAGACAAGCGTGAATATTGCAAAAAGCGGTTTCAATAAATAATCTAACTTTATTTTAAAGAAGTATAATACTAATCTAACATCAATTGTTTTATTTCATTTTTTTAGTAAATATAATTAACTAATGCATGTGCAAGTGAAAATATTTTCCTTGAAAGTAATAATTTCCGATTTATCTTTCTTTTGATCTTATTATTTCGAGAATAAAAGTTTTCGATTGTTGATTAAATATGATTATTTCGAATTATACGGAATTTGCATATGGAGCGGTAGATTTGAAAAATTTTTAGCTTTTTAAAATCAAAGCATGCATTACATTTGAAAATTTTTTTAGACTACATTAGTAAGTAGCAGCAGTAAAAACTTCGGTACAGAAATATTGAGCTAAAATTAAAAAAGCCAATGTAGTCTATTTTGATGTGCTTTAATAGAAAAAAAAAAATAATTGTATAACATTAAAAAGTACGAAAAAAGTAAAGTATATATTGTAGTTCGACAGACAGATGAGTGTAAGGTAAAGCTCACAATGCAGGATGCGACGCTTGTGAGTACGACATTAAAATTAATTGCCGGCATCAGTTCCACTCGTCAGAAAGCCAAACCTGCTCATTTGTGCGCGTTATAATTTATAAAGAATGATTCTATGCCTTGAAACTAGGAAACTGCAAGATAAGTTTGCGTTTATGTACAATTTTTTAGATGATTTAATACTCAAATCATATTTTTTTCCTTTTTATTTAAAACTTGCAAAATTTGCTAGTTTTTTACTATTTCATTTTTTTTCAACGTGGATAGAGTTTTATAAATCAATTTTTTTTTAATTTTACTTGTATTTATTTATATTTCATTTATATATTTACTTATTTGATAATTTACTATTTTTATCTATTTATTTATTAATATAATTCCAATAATTGTATGTTATTTGGTGATGAGATCATAATCTAAATGACAGTTTAAAGACCTGTATGAATAGATAAATAAACGTTTTGAAATGTCATCTTAACGATAATATATTTATTTATTATTGGGAAAACATCATATTTAAAAAAAAGAATTTTATGTATTAACACCAAAACTACTGTTTATGGTAAAAAAAAATATTACTTATTCTTATATACTCATTGAAGATCTTTCTAATTTTATACTTTTCTTATACTTTTCAACATAGTAAATATGTTAAAAATGTTACAATTTCATTCAATAATTCAAAAATGATATATAACAGTAATAAACCGCAAACAAAATAAATGACATCTATTGTAGCGTAAATTAAGAGTAATAAAGTATTACATCTTTCCCTATAATAAAGTCGCTTATCTAGTATGCGTGAAATACTTTTGTATTTAAATAATAACTATCGCACCTCAAATGTTAGTGTTATCTTTATTATATACATACCAACATTACTTGTGTTTCTTATATCGAATAATTATTATTAATTATTTCTCTTCTCATAAATTTTGAGTTTTTTATAATCTAAACATTGTTTCATTTTATTACAATAGGGAAGAGTAACAAATTTTTTTTTCGATATCCGCTCACTAACAAAACTTGAATAATGCTATTCAAGAAGATTATCTTCATTTGATTAATGCTATAAATTTTCCAGCGTATTTACAAAATCTATAATTTGTTAAAGTTTAAACGGTTATTTCGATGCTAGATGTACATTTATAAATTAAAATATTGCTATTATGAACAACTGTGGCCATGGAATATTATTAAAATTTCTTTAAGTATACTTTGTTTAATTTTTTAAATATAACCATTTAAAAAGTTAACGTAGAAAGTATTCAATGATCTTTTAAAATAAGACAATTATTTAAATTAGGTCACGATGGAGTATTGGCACTTTTGTCTAATAGCTATTTATATAAATCGTAATTTTCAACCATTTAGAATAGAATTTATTCTAATTAAATGTTAAATCAGCAACAAGTTTTATATTTGATTTCTTTATTAATTCAATATTTTTATTTTAAGATAATGGATATATTTCTAGAAAAACTTCTTAAATTGCTATCTTTCACATTAATATTTATGTAAATGTCTATGGAATTTCATATAAAACGTATCTAAACATTCATTATTTGAAAGCGAGAGACAATTCTTGTTGTTTAGCAGTAGTGTTATTTGGAAAATTATAATGTTCATACATATAAAGTTCATGCAAAATATTATATCAGTGTGTACACGAGAAAGAATTTGGAATCTATTGTTAAAAATTATGTAGTTTCAAAATTAGAAAAATAGAGAAATTGAAAACAAGCAAATACTCCAGATTAATTTTGATTGATAAAAATTACAAAGTAATTTGAACGTGAAATTTATTAGATTAAATACCAATCATAAAGAGTTTTAGTTACTTCTACACTAAATTCTAAAGTAAAATAATTAATTATTCAATTTAAATATAATTAGTATACCAAATTTCACGAAATTGTATATTTTGCCAATTATGTGTTATGTTACCAATTATAAATAAGCACAGAGAATTTCACTTATGAGATTCTATTGGGTCACAATCTTATTATGCAATTTTCAAGCTTATGCATTGTACATGAAGCTGCATTTGTTACTTTTTGATAAAAATTATTGATCGAATCAGTTGAAATTCTTTAAAATAAAAATGGAGCTGTAAAAGACATTGTCGGTGACTTCTCCGTCACCCTGTATAGAAGAAGGTGATAAGGTCCATACACGCACAGATGAATTCGATTGCGCGAAGACGCGACTCCATGTAGACAAAGCAAAATAGCACGTAGTCGCAACCTTTTTTACACAATCAAACATTGGGCCTCGTTCCCGATTTACTTTTTCATCGATGACGTCACCCAAACAATAGTTTGAAGAGTGGAAGTTTCTTTATAATACTTCATTATCTTGCTGATAATCTACATCAATCGAGAATACATCATATTACAATTTTACGAGTAAGGTCTTTCCGATTTATTTTAAATATTAAAATATTAATTATAAAATGGTGTTCAATAATGCAAATTAGATTTATTTTATTTAGTTTTAAAAAAATTAATTTTGATATGCATCTAATAATTAAAAAAGTTGCAAATATTCTTAAATTTTACAAATTATAGATTTTTCTAGTTGCACTTTTTAATTTATCAAATGTTGAATTTTGTTTTAAAAATTTAATTTAAACATGATCAATTTCAGACCAGCCTTCAAATTCTAAATTATTTTATATAGGTTTTTTTTAATATATGATAATAATTTTGGTACAATTAAATAATTAAAAATTTTAATAATTTAATTAACTATTACTAAATTGATTTATAAGCTAAATTACATTAATATTAATTTTTTTATTTTATATATGAATTTTCTTAATATTGACTAAGTTTATTAAAATCTATTATTTTTAGGAAATTATGTTTTATCAATAATGAAAATTAAAAAATTTAACGTTAACTATTATTAATTTATTATATTAACTATTATTATATTAATTTAACGTTACTATTTAATAAATTTAATTTAATTTAACATTAAATAGAGAAATTTTTTATTTTACAATATTGTAGGTAAATGTAAACTTATTTGAAGAAAAATTTTACGTATTCTTTTGTAATGATAAAATTATAAAAGGAAAAAATTTTCCGGGCATTATTTATGTATATTATATAAAAATGTTGAAAAACATTTTTTAAAATATTCTGAAATTCGTTTTAAATGCAATCACCAAATTACTTTAAACAAATTTTTACCTATATAAAATAGAACTTATTTGATTATAACATACTATTATAATATATAAAAATTGAATGCAAATATATGTACATTTTAAAATTATATCTCAGATATCTAAACTAAAATAGGATTAAGTTATAGTAAATTTATGAACAATATTTATAAATTTATAAAAATAACTTTTTAAAGATAAAAATAAAAAAAGAAAAATATATTTTTTTATCAACTATAAAAAATTTTGTCATTAAAAAAAGATTTTTATAATATAGACCAAAGCAAATAAGTACAAATCTTTATAATACTATTTTGAAAATAAAATATTTTAATTAGTTATTTATTGCAAAGATGCTTATTTTCATATGCAAAACATATAATTTATATCGCGGGTTTTATAAATTTTATGTATAATCAGGGTTTAATTTAAGATTAATTTTAAGAATTAAAAAAGAGTATGTTAAAAAAGTTTTTAAATAATTCTTTAACATATTTATTAGTTAAAAAAATTCATGTGAATTTTTAAATTCATTATTAAATAAATAGTTCTCAAATTGTTTTAGATTTTAAAATTTGTAGGTATTCAGTTTGCAACAGTTCTTATAGTTTTCAATTTGATTCGTAAACTAATTTATAGTTTCTTACTTGTTCACATAAAAACTGAATATGTTTCTTAAAGTATATAAAATGACACAAACTTTGTATTTTACTCTTTAAAGTGTTTTAATCAACACAATCATTTAAAGCAAAATGTAAAGCTACTAAAAAATGTATTTGGTCATCTGAAGATGATTGTAAAGAAAAAAAAACTTAACTATAAACAATCATAAAATATATAAAAGCCCGATAAATTTATTTAATTCTCATCCTCCGTGTTTATACAAGCTTTAATGTTAAATATAAATTACATTAACTGAAAGCTATAAATTTATTTTTATTCATATCCTAAAACTCTTGTTTTCGTCCTTTCTGTTGAGTTCATTTGCTTCATGTTTTATTTAAAAATTTTAACTTAATCCAAGATAAAGTATAATCGATGAAAATATAACACGAGCAAATAAGCTATTAATAATTGCATTTTGGTTTATCCTCCTTATGATTCTATTTACTTTATCTCTCCTCGTACCTAGAATGTCTCATGATCGTGGTTGAAGTTAGTAGTAATAATGTACGTAATGTTATCTTTTTCATGACATTGTATCATATATCTTGTGCACAATTGCAATCCATTTTCTCAATTCACCATTTTTTAATAAAGGGAGAATGGTTTAATTACTACACCATCAATGCCTCATTTTTATCAAAATCTTGATGATCACCTCCTCCCTGTGATGAACTATAGAATCATGTTTATGATATTCTTAACTCTGGTCCATGAGACTAATCTCGTTAAGACTTCCACCTATACAATCTTTTTGAATGATTTCAAATAGTGGCTGAAGTTCTGGTGTGGCCTTGATTTGAGCTACAAATTCGCTTAGGGCTGGATTTTTATCTGTAATGAATATTTTAAAGATATTATGAACAAACAACCTTTTTAAGGATTTTATAATTCACGTTTTTGTTTAATTTAACATTCAAATGTTGATTTTCTTCAAACAGATATTATTAACTGATAGATAATCTTTTTGTCAAGACTTTTTTTAATCAAAACCTTTAATTTTAATTTGGTACACCATTAGATATTAGTTATTCAAACATTATGTGATTTTATTCATTTCTTATTTTCTAATAAATATAAGTATCTTTAAATTAAAATTAAAAACTCAACCTACTATTCATGATATTAAATCCCTATTTTATTATTACTTGCTAATAAATTATTAAATAAATTTAAATTTATAAAAAATTGTTATTTTTACAATTTTGCTAGCATTTAGACAGATGATTAATTAAAACTTAATACAATGTTTTTGTATTTATCATTATTAATAATAATAATAATAATAAAAATAACTTAACATTTAAATTCTGTATACAACATAAAAAAATACAAGTACATAACGAGGAAGAAAAGGCATAAATTATATATTTTTAATGTTCTTTTAACTTATTTTTATTATCATCATAACGTATTTAAAAAAATCTGTTTTTATCAGTATATTGATATTTATACGAAACTATTAATTATCTTATAATATCCTAGTCAATAATAAAATTAAAAAATAATTTTTTTTATTCGACTACAAATTTTATTTATATATTAAATACATTTTTAATAACTTTTGTTATCATTTGTAAATCAATATTATTCATAAATATATTTTGTTAAGGAATAATTTTATAATAATCTTATTGCAGTATAATCCAAAGTAAAAAGTAAAAATTAAATTATGAAAAAAATTTAAAAAAAAACACTATGGTAAAATATCTATTACTAACAATATAACGTTTTACTAAGCAATTTATTTGTACTAAATCCGTTTTTACAGATAGTTATTTTTTGTAATTAAATTATGCATTATTTTACAAAATTTAGTATATCAACAGCACGTAAAAAAAATCTCTTTAAGAAATTAAATGAAATATTAAATTATCTACACATTAAACAAATTTAAGAATTTACGATACTAAGAAAATAAGTTAATAATAAAATGCACAAACACGTTTTGAACGCATAACTTTTGACACGTTAAAAATTTATTAAAATGCCTTTTAATATTATCTTCGAAACTTTTCTGTACAATACGTATACAATAATTATAATATATTTTTCTGTATAAGAATGAAAAAAACCAATCATTGAAATAATTAATAATTAAATACAATAAATAATGTAAAATAACATTGATTTACAATAATCTAATTATCACATTTAACTATCGGTATTTCAAATATTTTTACTTACCTGCGTCTGAAATTGTGAGAAGGGCAGCAACAGCACGAAATGCAGATCTTTTCAACTCGTCCTGCTTCTCATATTCTTGTTTGACTGAATTCTGCTTCACTTTCATTGTGCAAGTACTCTTCAATGGCTCTACTAGTCTTTCAAGCCCTTTAAAATAAAATATATATAAAAATTCTTTCCTTTCAGAAAATTAAAAAATATTTAAATATTAAAATATATTAAAAGCACTTTATAATGATTTTTAAATAAAAATATACCTAAAATTATATTAGTATAATGTTATATTTTAATAATAGAAATCGAGTTGCTTTTATCCTAAAAAAAAAGAAATAGAATAAAAATTGAGAATTTAATAATAATTTTTTTATAAAGTCTAGCTGTTTTTTTTTTTAATGAACAGTACACGGCATAATGTTCTGTTTCATTGAATCGAGTTATTGTTCCACATGAACTTCAATTCATGAGCATCAAGCAATTCATAAAATCCTATTCCCCACTCACATTAATCATTTAATTGATATCAGCCAATCACAGAATAAATAAACTTACTATTTATAGAACATTGACTCATAATTCACTATCCTCTTCCACTATTCCTTCCCGCTTTAAAAGAATCCGGTCTTAACCAGTATCTATTTGGACTTTAGGAATGGATGTAAAATTATTTACGTCACGGTGAGTCCATATTTTGACTTAGATATATCACAACCGGGATTCCCGTTATAAAATAAAACCATTGAATTAATTGTATAACAATAAATTTATGTATTAATTAAATATAATATATTTGATCATTCCTAAATATTTTATATTTGAGTATGATTAGTGTATTAATGAAATTTGTTAAATATTATTTTTATATATTTTTAATTATAAAACTGGCTTTGTTTATTTTTGAATGTTATCTGTTTTTAAATAATACACTTTTTCCAACATCCTTAAAGTATATGTAGTATATGTTTATTTTAAATTGTTTAAAATATTTTTGTCTTGACAATGATTTCAGGCGAGTTTAATTTTTTTACACGACCATGTTTATATGTTCAAGAACAGAAAAAAGAACAGTGGATATTGTAAGAATTCGTAGTATAATTCATATAATTTGTCCACGACAATTTTGGATGTGAGAGTTTTGATACGTGTTATGGTAAAACAACATTTCTTTACCAAATAAGGCCATAATTATTTCTTTGTCTTTTCGAATTTATTTAATAATTTATTATTTCTCGAAAATTACATATTCCCTTCGAATCTTAAAAAATCATAGACGTAGCTTTTCTAGTCAAAGAAACTACTCTACATTGGCTTATTTTTAAGGGTAGTTAGTTGAAAAAATTTATTGTTTTTGTTTGTAGCATATAATAATAAATCGATCCAATTTCATAAGCGAAAACAACTCGATATAAAAACTATTGCGATTTCCGCTGAAACAGATCCAGATAATGTCTTGTAGTTGATATCTGATTTACTTAATATGCTCAGAGAATAATAGTAGCACTCATTGGATTGATAACTTTCTCATTCATCATTTATCGTATAACATGTTAATTTCTGCTTCGTACGATAACGCCTACAACCTCTGCTCTTAACATTTTTTTTTCCAATTAGTTAGAATTATGTCCTTCATTTTTTTAAATAATGTCTTCAGTAACTTCAATCAACGACATCTGCTTAGCAAGCTAGATACTTCTTATCAATCAAAAAAACAGATGTACGGCTACGTTTAAAGTTATTGAACCAATAGCTCATGATTATCATAGATATTAAAGGGCTTCATAAAATACGTATGACTTTGGTTTGATTTCTGTTGTTCAATCAAAAAAGCGAATTATAAATTATATTGAAATTATCAAATACGTTTAATATAAATATCTGTAAAGTAAAAACTAAAATATGAACCAATCTAAAATTGTAAAAAATGATTGAAAAAAAAAACATTTTTCATTTAGTAGATGATAATACATGGCGGTAATGGTAACTCTCCTCATTACCACCACATTTCTTCAAATACGGATACTTATCGATCAGACCTCTTACATAGGTATACAAAAATATTGATATTCACTTGCGTGCGTGTGTATAAATGATTTATAGTACTAAACATATATAGATAATATATTATTATAGTAATTATATAATATATTATATTATTATATAGTATATTATATATATGTATATATAGATTATATATATATACACTTACCACACAATTATTAAATTCAAGACTATTGTGTTAAAACCATTACATTAAATCTAAACTTTTCGTTTTTATCAACTACAAAATTAAGAGAAATAATATAGAATTAATAAAATTATATCTTTTTAAAATAATATAACATTGAGTCAAATATTTAATAGTTTTTGGTTTAAAAATAATAATTTTTAACAATGTTTATGAGGATTTAAACAGTATATCACTAAATTTTAGGTACAAAGTAGAAGACTATATACCAAATAATTTAAAATACTAAGCTTTGTTTTAAACTTAATTAAATTTCAATTATACTTTATCAGACAGTTAACTATTTCTTTAAAGCGAATTTATGTTTTATGCAATAAAATTTTGATTACTTTATAAGATATGAAATAGAAAAATATGCACAAAAATTTTTTATTTTCGTAGATTCGCATTCTTTCTTATATTAACACACTTCAAAAATTGTTTTTTATCCTAACTTTAATATTAAAACAGACTATGCTAACTTATTTATCGCTCTCATTGTCTCTCTTCTTTTGTTCTAATGCCTATTCTTGGACAATGAGGAATCGGTAACATGATATTTAGAAGATTTATTTGTATAAAACAAGGTGTCTCACAGGTTCTCCATGAGATCTAATAGAATATAATAATATCCAATTTTTGGTTATTTTTAATGGCTGAAATATAAGTAAATCTTTACAATTAAACAAATTTGGAATTCTGCGGAATTCCAACATTCCTACTTAATTAAAAATTTTTTTTATATTTTCATTTCTATTTATTTTACTTGACACTATTGCAAATACAATAATTTATTGTTCAAACCTTTTATTTCTGAAGCCAATTGCGTATTACATGTTCTTAATTCTTCATATTCCTTTATTTTAGTATCCATTAACTTATTACACTCATATTCTAGGACTTCATTTTAAATTTCTTTTGTTCTAATTCTGTTTCTAAAATATTTTTAGAGTCTATGATTTTCTGCAAAGATTATTTAGATTCTTTTAATTCAATACTTCATTTTGTATGGATTTCTTTTGAATTATTTAACTTCTTACATAAATGTAAGAGTCTTATAATTTTCACATTCACTTTATAATTCTAATGATCGCTGTTCCTCTTCATAAATTTGTGTTTGTAAACTCATTAATTGTCTATTTTTTTTCTTCCAATTCTTGTTAATTTCCTTTGCTTCTGTATATTTTTTGGATAAGTTACTAATTTTTTCGCTTAGGCTTGAATTTTCATCAGCTTTAGCTTTAATTCATGTAGCATTTTTTTATATTATTGTTTTTTCAAAGAAATATTTTTTAGAAAATCTGCCTTTTCAAGTTTATGTTTGCAAAATAACCGTTCACGTTCATTGCTTATTTTATTTCATTCAATCAATTTACTTTGTAATTTTCAATTTCTAATGCAAAATTGATATTTTTGGCTTCCAATTCATTAAAATTTTTTATTTTATCTTCATTTCTGTTATTTCATTATATTTCTCTTTTAATTTTTTTTCTAACTTAATTTTTCATTTTAAATTTGTTCCAACTTTATTATGTTATTACTACAGTGACTTTCAAGCTTTTCTATTGTTTTGGTTTTTTCTGATAATTCAAATTTTTTTTTGCTTTTTTCTAGCTTTATATATTTTTCTTGTAATATTTTCATCTTTACTATTAATTATTGCATGAACATTTATACGAGCCTTTTGTTGATGCCATAATTTCAAATTATTTTTATACGATTCAGCTAAGTTACACAACACTGGTATTTTAATTTTAAAGTTCATTTTAAAAAGACCTGCACATCTTACACCGGCTGATATAAATTGGCATTTATTATCTCTAATTTCACATGCACAATTTACATTAATAATTTACATTTCGTATGCATGAAACGAATACTTTTTTTGATTGATAGCAAGTATGGATAATAAATTTTTTTTAATTCCGAAACAAAAAGCTTTTTTTCTATTTCTCTTTCCATTAATTTTATTTTGACTTTTTCAATAACAATTATTGTGCCTATTCCTTTTGCAGTTAATGTTTGGTTGTTTGCAATTTTAACAAAATAATTTTCACTTATTTTACTCACGGTTGTGAACAAATCTTTTTTTTACGAAATTCCAACAAAATTAAATAAAATGCAACAATTAATATCTAATTAGCTGAATTTACCATATAAGTACACATATCACTTATTTAAATCAATAATTTTTGCATAATACAATACTTTTTTCAAAATTAGAGTATAATATATTTACATAATTTGATTAATAATTTATAATTTAAAAAAAAATAAATAAAACTTACTTTGTAAAACAGCAGTGGGACACAGTTGAGCTAGGCGAGCCGTCATGAGGTAAGTAAGCATTTTAATATCGTAATGATCTCGAAGACCACTTTCAACATGATTTAGAAACTCGAAAACATCCAATCGATCCAGACAAGAGTCAAGAAGCGTATACATACATTCAAATGCAGCTTTTCGCAGATCAAGGCCGTCGTCCACGGTATGTTTGAATGGACCCATTTCTACTTCTCTTATTAATTCTTTCTGAAATTCATAAAAATAAATTTACCTTTGCTAATAATTCTGTTATTTATATTTTTTTACTTACACATTTACTTAGAATATTGTAGTAAACTTTTTTTTTTAATTTCTATTACAATTGATAAAAATTTTGGTAAAAATTAAATAACAAAAACGTCACGTATATTTGGTATTAAAATTTCATTTTATAAATAAAATTACAGTTTTTAATGAAGTCTTTAGTAAATGAAAGTTTAATACCTTAATCTTTGTTTATGAAACGTCATATTTCTTTCCTATTTTTAAAATATACAATTAAAACCTAAATACAAATAATTTAAGTTTTTTTAAATTTATTTGTAATTAACAAATTTAATAAAAAAATTGACATAAATTTAAATTTAATCAAAATTAGTCTAAGATAATCATTAATTTCATTTATAAAAAGTATTTTATCTTAGTTGACTAATTATGTAAGTTATTTTTTAATGTATATTTTCTTATGTCTTCTTTTTAAAAATTTTAATTTATATTAATTACAGTGATATAATTATTAAATATTATATTAATTTAAAAGACTACAAGAAATTGTAGCTAAAATTTAAATAATTTGAGTTTTAAAAAAATTTTTTATTTCAAAGATGAATTGATTTTACTTGAACTTTTGTTCACATTTTACTTCAGAACTAGGAACTGATCAGTCTTGGAAAATTTTTTATGTATAGAAATAAGTCTCTTTTAAATTTTATCTGTTTTTTAATGTTTACATTTTTAGAACATAAGAACGTGTATAGAATTACACAATGTAACTGTAAAGTGGCTTGCTAAAGTTGGCACTAAAAAGTCATAGACATATGTCATGCATTTTATTTAACACATTGCTGCAGTTTAAAAAAAAAACATGTTATGAATTATAAAAGCAAAATACTTATATTCTATTTTTTGCGCCTACTGTTCAGTTATAATGTTTATAGTTGACAATGTAACTAGTATTAAAATAATTATTGTCATATCAGGAATAGAATAAACAATTTTTAATAAAGCTTCAGTTAATAAAATATTTCCTGATCATGTCTAATGTATTCAATTGTAATAACTCATAATTATCACCATACGAACTTATGTCTAATATAGATTTTTTTAATTCTGGTGAAGAAAGGAGATAGAAAATGTATAGAAAAAGGGAGGAAGAATTAATCGACTGGATTGAGGAGAAAGGGTTATATATTTTAAATGGGAAATGGGAGAAGAAGACAATGGATTTTTCTTTAATTGCAAACCTGGCGCATTGGTGATAGAACATGCAATTAAACGAGGAGATTAAACAAAGAGTAAATAAATGAAGATTATCGAAAAGATAAAATTTAACCAAAAACTAATAGTTCTAGAATCTTTAGAAGAGATAGAAGAAAAAGAGAAAATTAAGATCTGTGAGATTAACAAAAGAAATAGAAAAATAACAGAAAGAAAAACAATAGAAAAATAAAAGGATAATATAAGTCATAAACAAAATAAAATTATGGACTAAATTAAAAGAGAAAATGAAAAATGCGATCTAAATACACAAAATAGTCAGATTAGATCATATTAGAGACTTATATATATTTATTACTATAAAAGAGAGATAGTCGGATGATGAGTTTTGGGAGAGTAAGAAAAAAATTGTGGTCGTCTATAAAGGGTAAACATAGAAAAAAGGCTCGGGGAATATACATCAAAGAAAGGAAAATGCAGAGAGTAATAGAGAAAGAAAATTGAGAAAAAAACTAGACATAAATACTTTAAAGAAAGAATGATGGTCACATTTAAAAAAAATTTATAATGAAAAAAAGAAGAAAAAAGTTTGAATGATGAGGATAAAGTAGAAATTATTGAAGAAGTTGAAACAAGAAAGATTATTTGAATAGTGAATAAAATAAAATAGAGACAGAACTCGGAAGAGGATACAGTCACAAATAAAATGTATTAGTACGATGGTAAAAAGATACAGTATACATTAAGAGGTTAGTAAATGGACTTATAAATGCAGAAAGAATATCAGAAGAGTGGATAAGCAGAATTATTGTACCAGTATTAAAAAAAGGTTAGTAAGAAAGATACGAAGAGTTACAGAGGAATAACTGGTTATAAAATATATACACAGATATTAATAAAAGATAGAGGATTTTATGGAAAAATTAAAATAAACAGTGACACTCGATTTGGATTCAAGAGAAAAAAGACACGACTGAAGCTGATATATGTATTGAAACTAACCAGCTATGAATGCATAATTGAAAAAAAGGACAAGTATTCGCATGTTTTGCCTATTTAAAGGCTACATTTGATAGTATTAAAAGAGAGGAAATATGAAAAGGAATGAAAAAGGTTGACATAAAAATATTTAAAATAATGTACAAAAGATATTAATAAAGATACAAAGATCAAAATTAATGAAGATATAATTAAAGAAATGGAAATGAACAGGGTAGTAAGACAAGGTACCATAGTAGTAGTCAAGTCGTACGAGTTCAACTCTTTTCAACATCTGGATGTCACATATAAAGAAAGCGCTAAAAAGATAAAAAATATTAGGTGTATAAATTAGACAGAATAAAAAAACTGTCTATAGTTTATACAGAAGCTATAGTAATAATAACAAAAAATGACCAGATATTAAGAAAAATACTATGAATATTTAGAGTTTATTTAGAGAAAAAAAGTTTAGAATTATATACACAAGAAATTAAAATAAGGAAGTTTAAATAAAAAAGGAGCACGAAGAAAATTATTAATAATATATATATATATATTTATACTGATAATAAATTAAACCAATAATCAAAGTTTTTCACAAATACCATTACTTATCTATGCTATTAAATTTATTAATATTTATTTTTTATTGAATTCAAAATAGATGCGTGTTTGAATGTATTCGTGTTTGGATGTGGATAGGCATACACAAATTTTTAATTGATTTTATTTATTCATTCGTAATATTTTCATTAATCATCTGGAATCATAATGATAATTAAATATTTTTAACAAAATGCAAAATTAAAATTAATTTTTTTATATTTAACTAATTTTAATAAAATAGTATTCTTGGAAAAAAATTTAATATAAGTACAGTCATTTCTTATTATCGACTACTTACAAAAATAATAATAAAATAAACACAATATTTAAATTCAATGCATAAATAAAATATTAATTACATTGATTTTTTATTGATTACGATTATAAATCAAACAAAAATCTTCAAACCATGCAGAACAGAATGAAAATGAATATAAATTAATTTCTCAATTATAATATTATATACTTTAAGAATAATAAATAAAAAAAAAAATTATACATATAAATATCAATAGTAATTGTAATTGTTGACGCTCTAATAAAACATAATTTTTGTGAGAATTAAAAAAAATGATACAGTATTTAATGTATAACATGAACTAAGTTTTACATACCTTAACTTTCGTTTCGGCATAAAGTTGTGGTAACACTTGATCTAGAAGATCTCGCACAAGCATCGGCTTATTATGAGCTGCTGAATTAAACGCAACCAATGCTACCCTTCTTACGTTTAAATCTGGATCTTCTAAAGCTATTAAGAAATTACCCATGCACTGCTTTAACATTACATCAATTGCTTGTGGCTAAGAAAAATAAATGAAAGAATATTTTAAAATTGTATTGCACAAACAAAATAATTTTGATTCAAATTTAATAAAAATATATGATTTAAAAATAAAATTATCGTTATTATATGGCCAAATTGTAATAAAAAACTACTTCATCATATATATTATTAAAAATTAATAGATTTTGAACAATTTTGATAGATTTAAATATAATGGAAATATTTAAAATAATGTTGAAAATTCAGGCTTGATAAACTCAATATTTAGTGTCTAGAATATGTTTGCAAGTTTTTCGTAATTAAATTTATGTTCAATATATAAATTTTGCTTAAAAGATTATTTCAATATTGAATAATCGTAAAATTGAAAAAATAAAATGAAGACATAAAATAAGAATTTTATTTTATATTTTATCTTATTAATGATACCTGATCTGAAATAGTAAACTTAACAGCCGTTACTGTAGTTGTTCTCATAAGCGCGGAGGAGGATTTAACAAGCAGTTCCTGGAGGCGGGGTAATAAATTAGCTGGATCGATGAGTGTCAACTTGCCAAGGCACTCGGCCACGACGTTACGTGTACCCTCTTCTATACACTCGCAATGCCGTTGAAGCAGGATCCAGATAGAAGGCACAAAGTTTTGTAAATGTGTTACACCCAAAAGACTTGACGATTGACATGTAATAATCTAAAATAGAAGCAGAATTTTTAAATATGAAATTAATTTTAATAGTATTAATTATGGAATGACTAGTTTTGCTTATAGTATATATCATGTATTGAATTAATAATTATTTAACTAATAATAATAATTTTATTAATTTAATAATATTTTATTGTAAATCTGTTTCTAAAAAAATTATAAACGATAATTTTTAGAGATCAATTATTTTTTAAAACTTGTTAACGATAAAATTCTTATATTACATTACATAATAATATATTATAAAGAAAGGTAATTAATGTTAAATTACAATTATTGTTTCAAAATTTTATTTTATAAAATTTCATTTTAAATCTAATTTAAATAGTTTGAGTAAATACAAATTTTTTTCAACCTTAATTTTATCCCTAACAATGAGACGCTGCATTTACAGATATGGAAATTTTGAAATAAGATATTTATTATTTTAATTTAGTTCTACAATTACAAAAATAATAATTGAAAATATAAATATTGTATTGTATTCTATATTATTGTATTATATGAAGTTTTGATTTTGTTAAATTTTATTAAATTAAATTTAGCATGCATTATCTGTAGCATACTTGATTACGCATGTAGTAGTATTTTCCACCGGCAGATATATCGGCTTAGAGATTTAGAAGTATCAGGGATTAGTAATTCGAATGCAATTTGCTGCCCTAATTAAGCAGCAGGTAGCATTCTCCGAAAACCTCTGACAGAACCAAGCTAGTGCAGCTCGAAGCTGTCGGCCGGCCGACAGGTAAAAACTGGGACAGGATAAAAGTAAATTATTACGAGGAGAAAACACAGTACACCGAGTGCATCGAAAATAGCAGCCGAATCTATAAACGAAAAGTTGTACTTGCTAAATAAATATATTATTTTTATCTAATATATACAAAGTACACCTTGCGTATTTCAATCCCGCAATCTCCCATTTACCGATCCTGTACATCCGCCAAACGCATATCGACGAACTTTTATACATTTTCAACAAAAATACATCCAATTAATAAACAAAAAGTAAAAGATTTTGTTATGATTATAACACGATTATCCGTAAAAAAATATAAAACAACAAATTTTTTGCTTACCTCTTTTAATGAGTGAAGAAGAAGGTATTGGCGTTTTGGTTGTGCTTCAATTTCATTTAGTATAAATGGAAGGTATTCTGGAAGATTCCCAACAGCTATGTTTCCAAGTGTATAACTAGCTGCAGATTTGACTTCTTCAGATCCCGATGAGAAGGACTCCAAAATAATATGTTTTAATGATTGAATATTACTCAAATCACTATAAAATAAAAAATCATATTTTCAATACGCCTTCATAATAAATAGTCTAGTTTTAATTTAATCTGTACAAAATATGTACTTAACTTTAAATTTATTTAAATAAACTTTAAATAAAACAATTATATTCGAAACGCAACAAAAAAGATCATATTTAACACATTATATGATAATAATTTAGATTATTGATTTAAACCTGGTCGAGTTTACTCATATTATATATTTAATGATAAACTTAATATGCACAAACGTTAATAATGTTGTATAGTTTATTTGATATTGACTTATTTAAAGTTATACTTTGAAAATGAAAGAAAATTCAATCATATATAGTTTTATAGCTATAAAATTATGTAACAAAATACATTTTAGTTAAAAAATGTATATAATATATACATTAAAACAAGTTGTGTTTTAATTAATAAAACTATCCGATATAAAATATTATTAAAAGTATTTATAAAATAAAATCTATACCAATTTTATTGACTCATGTTAATAATGCTCTAACATTAGTAAAATCGATTATTTTCTCATTGAATAATTACAAATAACAATGTTCGTGTTTTGGTTCTTACACATGTCGGCCGATCTCGCCAATAACAAGAAGGGCAAATATGTGCCGTGCGTCATTCAGCTGGCTTTGTACATCCTTAAGGAACTCTTCGACAACCCCTGGGGCTTCTTGGTGCCGAGTTATCGTGAGGGCAGCGGCACATTTTGCCAGTGAGTGATACGCCTGCTTGTGCAGCTGCTGAGTTTGACTGATCGGAGCCACCAACATTGACAGAAGCTCACGATAGCCAAGACCTGGTATTCTAGCTTGCACCAATGCTTGAAAGAATTCTAGCATCGAATTTAATGCTGCCCCTATTTTTGACAATATTTTATTTATTGTTAATTTGTTTATTATAAATATTAGTCAAGATCTTATAAAAACCTATACAAAAAATTGACGTATTAAATTTAATATAATTTTTAATATGAATTTTTGAATGGTACCTTAATGTCATAATGAATTTTGCTACTTTGATATATAGAAAATGCTTTCACAATTTAAGAAAATGAAAAAATTTTTATTTTTTTTATATAAAAATAGTCGCTTTTTATTTAAAAAATATTTTTTTTGAATAAATACAAGTAAGCATTGTATTGGTGATGAATTTTTTTCTATAGAATTGCAATTAAAAATTCCTTCTTTTATAATGATGATTAAAAAATGGTTTTTATTTATTTGCATAAATTCTTTAAATGATTATTCTTTAAATGATATTAATAAAAAATATTATCGTTTATTTCTGCGGAATAGAACAATTCTAAAACAAGAATATATTCATATCTAAAAATCAATCTCTGGTTTTATCGCGAAGAAAATTTTTTATAAATATTAGAATTTATTGAATTTAAGATTATGTTGAAATTTTGAATTGGTTATAATTATTGTTGTCACCAATACAAAATCTTTAAATTTAAGCCAAATATTTGTAAAATTAAAATATTTAAAAAATGAATTGCATTGACAAATCTAGAATGATACCTGCATTTATATTAAAGAAGTCTTAAATTTTAATTATTATGTTATTAAAAATTATATTCATATAGAGTAAAGTTTAAAACTTATTAAACTTTTTTAGAATTTCAAAACAAGTGGATATAATTAAATAGATAAAGACTATTTTATAAAATAACAGTTACACAATATACTAAAAAGTAATTGTGTGTTGTTTTAAATAAATTATTTGTATATAGTTTTACTCATACTATTTTATATTTCAGTAAACTATTAACATAATATATATATATATATATATATGCTTCAAATTATTATTTTTATTTATTAATTTCAGAGTAATTTAACAAAATGGAATAGAAAATTAATTTATAAATTTGTAATCTATGAGTTTTTTTATTATAAAACTAATTTGAAGAATACTAAAATCAATGGTTAAATTGCTTATAAATGTATTAATATAACATCTTTTTTCATAAGTATTTTTTTATTATTTATAAATTGTCTAATACACGTTAGTTTTTCAAATTATAAATTTCAATGTTTAATTAAAATTATTTAATTGATTTAAAAAATTATATTATCTTTCATTGAATGAAACCGGATAAGGATTTGACATGTATAGCAACGAAAAAAATGGAAGAATGATATGGTAATTTTGTAATAAATATAAGTAAAAGATAGTGTATAAGTAGTGTATATTTCAAAATATACGTTTTAAGAACGAGAATTAAATAATAAACTTATTTAATAATTATCGAAATTTTTTAAAATAAAAAGAAATTGTAGTAATTATTTGTTATAATTTTGTAATTAAAAAACTTTATTAAAATAATCACTTCCAGCCATGATATCTTTAATATTAAATACAATAATATGCCCGGATAGCTCAGTCGGTAGAGCATCAGACTTTTAATCTGAGGGTCCAGGGTTCAAGTCCCTGTTCGGGCGTTTTTTGAACATTTTGTTAAAAAAAATTTTAAATATTTTTTAATTTACTTAAAAAATATAACTTTAAAGAAAAAGCTGGCAGTAAATAAAAATAAAGGAAAAATTGTACCTTCAGATTCTTTTCATTACGAAATCTTTTTTATTTGTATCCTGAAAAATATAAAGTGCGTTTTAATAATTATTTTTGTCAAGAATTTAATAATGTAAGTTTTTAACAAAAATATAAAAAAAATCTTGCTACCTTATAAAGAATTAATTATGTAAATACATTGGTTTTTAATCTGCATACGCATATTTACAAAAAAATATATTAATATGACGTATGCCGACTTATCAAACAAAACGGAATACGCTTTTCCTTTTCTCGCAACTATCGCCTCAAAATACGAAGAATTTATCAACACCAGTTTGCTTCACGCGCGTGTAACGCACACGCTGCGAAATATATTCCAGTGTTGGATCGTCGACGTATTGATCTTAGCCGATTGGTCAACACTAGATTGTGTTTACGCGTGCGTGTCTCCTAGAAACCACAGAAATAATCCGGCGTTGGTTAACGATGCCTTGATGTCTGCCGAATTGAAGACACGAGTTCGAATTTTTGCACGCCTATATACCACGAAACCTTACCCGGGATCCGTGTCGACAACGACCGATGCATGTTGATTTAGCCGTTCAGAGCCTATAATGGCATGCAATTAAAATAGAAAATGCGGCCCCTACGGATAGAACAACCAACTCTGTCAATGAAGAGGAAGTCTGAACGCGGCCTTGTTTTTTCCTTAATTATTAACGCCTTTTTTGCTTCTTCAATATTTTAAAGTAATTTCTTATGAGTCAATTTTGAATATATATTTTAATAAAACTTGAAAAATATTTTATATTAATAAATATTAAAAGAGTGTAAAATTTTCTAAATATTAGTAAAATGTTTTAAAAACATTAACAAGGAAAACATATTTTAAGAATTTTTATTGTAAAACGATATCTAGAATATTTATAAAAATTTTCTTCATCATATTTAATAAGTTTTTAAAAATGTACTATCTAGTTACTCGGTTAAATGTATGGTATCTAGATAAAAATAATTATTTTATTATACATATATATTTTTTTTCAATTACGTCGATTCAATTACGATGTAATAATAAAAACAAAGTTTAGAATTATATAATGTATTTAAAAATTGACTTAATCTGATATTTTTAATGTAATACAATAAATTTTTATTAGGATACAATTTTAATTTATTCGAATATATTGTGTTTATTTCCTTTAAATTAGAGTATGATTATAATTACAATTGGAGTAAAGAAGGTACAATTAATTAAAGAAAATTTTCTATGATTTGTTTCCTATAAACAATAAGCTCTGATATAAATGTAATTGAGGGATAATACTCTAGAATTTTCAAGAAATTAAGTTTTTTTTATATGATGAGTTTTATCATCTTAAAAATAAATATAAATCGGTTTTATAAAAAAAATTGGTTTTTAACCTAGTTATAGCGTTACCCAGAAGTGTCTTACTCAACGTACCTTAGTATAACGACAGGTAAATGATGATTTATTACTATATAGCAATTTAAAATAAAGTATAGATAATTATATTACTTGGCTATTTAATAAATAATCAATAATGTTACACCTAAATGTTCTAGGAAACAAAACTTGTTAAGAAATTTTAGAAAACTAGAGTGACGAGGGGACATCATCACGGAAAGAGAATTATAAATACTACCATTAAATCTTTTTATATGATCTTAATACTATAGAATATCGGTACAATATAAAAACCATAAAACCTTCGTTATTATAAACAAAAAATTAAGTTTAAAATCTTTAAATTTTCTCTTTTAAAAGTGTATTTTTCAAACTCGTCAAACTTAACTTCAGAAAATTTTTATTAAATTACTTTAAAATTTGATTTTAATTCTTAAAACATCATTGCGGACAATTAAACGGCATTTTCTAAAATAATTAAAACTATAAATTTAAAAAGAAAACATTTTTAAGTTAAAAGCATTCCATTTTTACAAAAAAAAATATCCTGAAAATTCTCTGCTTTAAAGAATTAGTTCTGTTTTAGGTTAAAATTAATAACGAATATTTAATACTGACCACATCCAAATTTTAAAACTGAACATATTTTTTGTTTGACCATTTAAAAAAAAATTTAAAACAGTTATTTTTTAAAAATTTGTAATATACACTACGGGATATACATTTTTTAAAAAAAAGTTTTTTTTCTTAAAAAATATTAATTTTATACTTTATTTTTTAAATCTTATTGCGGTCTCATTCATTATAATTAATAGATAAATTATAAACATAATATAAATAAGTAATTAAATTTATGTTTTTAAATATGAATGTTTGAAAATCTTAAAATTAATATATTTATGTACATTAAAATCATTTAACAAAACAAATTTCTAAAACTTTACTATTGATTTTTTTCTTATAATCATAGCAATATAATAATTTTGCAAGATATAAACAATTTAATTCTGTTTCTGTAAGAATAATATTTATTTAAATATATTTTATTTCAATTAATAAATAATAACATCATGAATTAAAAAATTTTTTAATTATTTCTTAAAAAACAAATATTTAATCAAAATAATAAATGAAAATATTTTCTATATAATATTATTAAATTACTTTCAAATTTAATTTTAATTTTAAAAACATCATCGTGTACAATGAAACAATATTTTTTTTTAATAATTAAAACTATAAAAAATTATAAACAATATTTACGTAAATTTACCCAAAAACGAAAACATTTTTATATGCATTCCAATTATATAAAAAAATATCCTGAATATTGAGTTTCATAAATTAATTAATATTTTCTTAATTTTACATACATCTCAATACAGTATCTTATATAATATTTCATAAAATAAAATAAAAATATTTTAAAACTTGCAAATAAAATTAAAACTTTAAAATATTTTAAATATTTTATTACTTGTTAATTTCAAATCCTCTTATTTATGGGCTACTTTTTGTTAAAAATTTTTATTAGTTTGAATTTATCAACCAATTTAATTAAATATCCAAGTGAAATAGTCTGATAAATTAATTAAATTGATCTGATAAGATGGATGCAAAAGTATTTCAATCTTCTTAAAACAAAGAAACTGACCTTGTAATAATGGCGATTTAACAAGCACGAGAATCTCTGGTAATATATTATCTGAGATGTTATTCAATGAAACTGGATGAAGTTTGGCGACTGTAGTTAGTAGTGTGAGTGTCAATTGTGCAATATGCAAATCTGTTTCATTAAGTAGAGCTGGAAGTTCTGTTGTCACCTTGTCCAACAATTCTGGGTGGAGTGCATCAGTATAGTTTCGAACCAAGGTGTCTAGTAGTACTAAGGAACTCAACTTCAAAGCCCGCTGATTTTTCCGAAGAAATGATCCTAGAATTGGTATGGCGTCCTGCAATATGGGCTTCAAATCAATGTGTAACGGTGAAGCAGCGATACATGTGAGTGCCTGTGATTATAAAAAGACCATATATTTTATTTATATAATTATATAAAAAGAAAGGGTTCTAAAGAATTAAAAAATTAATTTCTTATATAGATAATTAATTCGAAAGAAAAAATAATATATTAAATCAATAAATAAATTATAACAAGAATTAATTAAATAAGTGTAGATATATACTCTAGTAGTCTACTATATACTAGACATATAAACAAGAAAAATTTAATAAAAATAGATATATATGACTTTTTTTATTGGTAATATTATAAATTTTGAACTTTTAAAAACCAAATAATTAGGTTGTACATCATTGATTATTATATATCTTATTTATTGAATAATAAATATTACGCCTTTATTTCATATTCCATAAATATATTTTCATATAACTCTTTGTATTTTACAATACTCAATCTTGTAGTCTAATGTATTTTGCTTTAAAATTAGTTTTATTTATATTAACTATTACCTTTCTTCATTCTTAATACTAGAAAACTTAATATTTCTTTTTCTTTTTTTAATATTTTCTTTCTTCTTTTATTATCTTTTCCATAAAATTTCCTTGCAGTTTTGTATAACAAGGTGTTTTATCACCTCATTATTTGAACTAGTAATCTTTTATTTTATAATTTATCTATTTACATATTTTTTTCCTCTTTCCAAGGCTACATTACCATAGTTATGTCAAATTATAGTAAATGACCCCAGTCTACCACTTTCGTTTTATCGGACCTTATCAAATTCCAGCATTTTATTTTAATTTTTTACTTTTTATCCATCATTTTGATCTTTTTTTATCTCCGAATTTACCTTTTTTACTTTCTTTCTTTTATTTTCTTCTTTTTAAAATCAATAATAAATTTTCTAATTCCAAACTCACATTTCTCTATTTTGAATTAGTTTGTTTTATCGATATTTTGTTATTCAATATTGAAGCATCTTCTTTATATCCTCGAATAATTTGTTTATTATTTCTCTATTTTCTTTTTGTTTGTATGTTTCTTATATAGAGTTATATTAAGTGATTTAAGTGAAAGTTACACAAGCTAAAAAGGAGAAAAAGGGTTGTCAAACCGATAAGGGTTTGAAGAATTTTTCTTTTTGGCATTCTTCGAACAACAATATAAATAATCAAATTTATATTGATTTATATTTATATTTATATTAATATCAATATTCGAATAACGAATAAACAATCAAGTTCTTTCTGACGTCATGTTTCCGGTTTGTATGCTACATGTGTGATGCCCTATGCGTATTGACGTATAAATATAGTATCTTGAGTTGAATCGATGATATTTGAATAGGAACTCTAGGATGAGAATTGATGAGATCAGGAGACTTGTGCAAGTCACTCTGCTTCAATTCTTTGGGTACAATAACTTATAATGCATCTCTCGGTAATAAAGATGACTTAAGAAATAGTTAACGAGACTGCTCTTCTAATGCCAAGACAGAGCTGCGATACACTGCGTAAGTGCTATGTATCGAGGAAAATTATGATCAAGACTGTGAATAATTTTGAAGTGATTCATAATGGTTTATATTGGATTCTGTTATATACAGACTTTTTACTCCATAGGCAAGCAAGAAATTTTTTATGCGTCACAATCAGTAAATTAGATATATAATAAATTATCAATGGTGAAATAAATTGTTTTAATTTAGATGTTATTTATCGTATTTCTGATTCCTTTTGATCAAAATTTAATTGCATGTTTGATTATCGTGAACACCATTTCTTTGAAAGTCTTATCCTTATCTATAAAAATATTACTTCTTAAGAAAATCTAGCCAATCCATCTCTAAATGTTTTAAGCCATCTTTATTTCTATTTATATTATTTATTGGTCATACTTGTCTTTTTTTTATCTACTGATTGTTAAGTATTGATTTACTTTCATAATATAAAACTTTGGTTTTTTTTTTAAACGTAGACACCAAAAATCAAAATCTTCAACATAAAATTCTGATTTATAGTAATATTTAAACGTGTGTAAAATATAAAATAATTAAAATATATACTACGATATAAATTTGTATTCTATTTTCTATGCATGTATAAGCGTATAATTCGTAAATAAAAAAGAAAGTCAAATGTCGCAAATAATTTTTAACAAATGTAAGCAAATTTAATAATATAAGATTGAAAAAAGATGGAATAGAAATTTTTGTTTTTTTGTTAAATTCTAAAAACTTTTTAACAAAAAACTTAAAAATATAGATTATATTAACCTTAACGGTGGTTAAACGAGTAATTTCATTGCGTAATCTATCCAAGAAAATTGGTAAGCACACGGGCAACTCATTTTGTAATGTATCACCGAGATGAGCGATGATTTGACCCATACAAGCGATCGCACGCTCTTTTACTTCTTGATCTATATCTGCAGTTCGCAATCGTGATAAGGTTGACCAGTATAGTTCACTGGATAATGGCGTAAAATCGAAATTTGATTGTTTATCTGAAAATGACAGTAATTTGAATTAGAAAATACAATATAATGTTCAATATTTAATAAGTTTCAATTTTTTATTATGAAAACTCTAAAGTTGATTTTGGATTTTATTTAATTCTTAATTATACGGTTAAATATTAATTTTTGAAGTTAAAATGTATTTACGGGTTCATATAATAATAACTACATTAAACAATTTAAATTTTGACAATTATAACGTAGATGCTTCTATGTTATAATTTTATTATTTTTAATACTTTTTTTACGTTGCATATTGTCATAAGTTATGCAAGAAGTCTACTTAAAACAAATAAACTAATTTTATTCAATTAAAAAATACTTTTTAAGTTTTTTTAAAAGTTGCTGATCTATAATTAAAACAATAAACGTATTTTACTATTATGTCGAAATAAGAAAACAAAAAATATTTGAGTTTTTTATATTTATTACACCTCTTGACTTTATTAGCTTATTACACCATTTGACTTTAATAAGAACTATATAAATAATATTATATACGTAATAAAAATATTTAACTTTATTTTAACGTTTATTATTATATGAAGTTAGCATTCTCTGACAAGAATTTAGTAATTAACCAAAAAGGAAGCCTACCGTGAGGTCTGATAACCTGTACAAGCTGTTGAAGTACGAGAAGTGCTTCAGCGGTGATCTTATAAAAAGAATCGCTAACGGCAATGATGATGGGTGGCGCCAATACTGGAAGATGAACGTGAAAGACCTCAGGTTGATGTGTAATCAGAAGGGTATGAACAAAAGCCAAAGTATCGATCTTCATATTGCTGGATGAATTTTTATCGCTTAAAGAGTATTGAATACCAGGTATAAGGGCGGGTATATGATTTGTCAAAGCTCCAGGGAGAACAAGCACGAGATCCTTCAACAAAGACAGACAGTCTTGGCGAGTTTTAATGCTCTTTTCCTTCATTTGCCGATGAACTGCCTTAACAATTAAGGGTACTTGTAACTGTAACAGTGAAATTGGCCCTTCTTCGTCTTCCATGGAATCAGGATCCAGGGCGAGGCCAATGGTTGGTTTTGTTTGTCGTAAAAGTGTTACGTAAGCGTGAAAAATATCAGACTTTACATTTTCCTCGCGTTCTGAAAAAGTAAAACTGAGTATTTAGTATAATATTCTTGGATTTGATAATTATTTTTTATAGTTTGCATAATTAACAAACAAGAATTTAATATTCAATTAAAAATTTATACTTTATATTTTTAGCGGTTAACTCAAAAAATACCAAATATTACTAATAATTAAATACATTAACACTAATAAAATTAATGTATTTTTATTTAAGATAGTCAATTATATAATAATTTTGTTCTATATAATAAATTTTTTGTCCGTCAGTAAATTGCAAAAATGATGACATTCGTTGCCCCTGACGAGCGTTTTAAATACTTTTCGCTTCGATAAAAGGTTCCCGTCGTTTCATCGGTAATCGACATAATTGGACTCGCACGGACGAGTCGTTACATGTTTTGAGTGTCGTCGGACAAGTGTGTATGAGGTAACATCATATCGATACACTAACGGATAAGGAAGGGGCAATGGCATTCTGTTTACGTATGCTTCAGCGCCTGCTGCGATGATCACCCGGTAGTCTTATGACGGGAAATTGAACCGTCTTGTATAGATAAGATATACCATTGAGGGGTCCACTCAAAAAGAAGCCCGTCAGAAGACACCGAAGCCTAGTTTGACGCGATACAGAAAAAATCCTTATCCAGACAAACGCATGTTGAGAAGTTCCACGCCACTGTTTTTTTGAAGTATCAAGTATTTGTGTTTATTTTCTATTATCGATACTCCTACGCAAATAATCGAAGAAGGAGAAAGTACGCCAAACCCATTTTCCGTTGACAACGAGAGATTCACCGTAATTTGATATTTTGTCAATGATAATATAGATCAAAAAACGCTTTTCTCACCTTTAAATCTAGCAATTAATGCCGGTGAGACGATTTTATAAAGTTCAGATAATAATTCTCTTCTGCTACATACAACCGCCTCTAGACATTTAGTAGCTGCTCGACGAACCTTCCAACTCATGTCATCATCGTCCGAATATTCATCTTCAGCGTCCTCTTCACCCTCTTCTTCCGTTTCCATAACAAAGCCTTCACCGTCTGACATATTGATTGCTTCATCGTCGTAGTTATAATTTGGATCATAAGTCAGATACGTAAGACAAATCTCTATAATCTGAAATTCAAAATTTTAAATTATTATACACAATGAAACATTTTTTAAATAAAAAATATTTTCATTGCACCAAAAAGAAAATTATTAATTCTTTTAAGTGATTACAACTACTTGAAGGTAATTAATTTAATTTATAATATTATAGATATAAGTATTAATTTTTTTATTATTATTTATTTAAGAACAATTCACACATAATTACTTAAAATTTCATACATATCTTAAATCTAAATTTTTTAAAAATTTATATGCATATTGTTTTATGTAATTAAAATTAAATTAATTAAATTATTTACTTTTACACGTATATTCATATATCATATTTATTTATTTATTTATAAATATAAATGTAATTCTTCGATCTTCTTCACTCCTGCTTTCTCCTTCTCTCATAGCGTTCAATGAATCTTATGGAATATGTTCATTCATTCATATCTTTCTTATAACCGTTTAAGATTTTCTCCCACTCGATTGTTTTGATTCCTATTACACTGCAGTCCTCCATGTATCCTTTCTTGTTTTTATTTATATATTTGACAATCATCGTGTTCTTTTCTGTTGTTTGTTGCTTTTCATTTTATTTTTCCCAATCTAAATTTTATCAATAATTTTATACCATGATATCTTTTTTCTCCTTTCTTTTCATTGACACATTTTTCTTTCGGACATCTTATATTATGGTGTAACTTGAACGATTTTTTAGTAAACTTTTTGAAGTTTATAGAATATAAATTCAAATTTGTTGTCACTGTATTACTTTTTATCGATTTTATTTCTTTCCACTTCGTTTTTCCAATTTCCATTTTTTTTTTATCGAAAAGTGACTTAATCATTTAATATTAAGCCAAAAGTTTATTATTTTTAATTGGATAGTTCGCATTTTCTCTTTTTTCTTTACTTTTATTCCATTCAGAGTTTTCCTTGTTCTATTTTTATTTTTATACACCCTTGAAGATTTTTAGGCGTTTACTATTTATAATTTTTTTATTCCTAACTTTTTCATACTTCTTCAAATCTTTTCTCTATTGAATGCTGCTTTTATATTCACAAAGCAAGCGAATATTTCTACTTTCTTTTTCTTTAGCTCTTCATTTATTGCCGTTTTCAGTATGTATATTGTATCAATCGAATTTTTTTTTCTTCTATATTCAAATTGGATCTCGTACTTTCTATTTTCTCCCATTTGCTTTTTTATTATATTTTTTGACTTTTGTGTATATTATACTGCCTGTATGTAAAAGCTTTATCCCCTTGTAGTATTTTTGTTACCCGCTTTTTTATATATCGGCAATACTATTAAACTTCTCTATTCTTTCAGTATTTCTTCTCCTTTTAATTATTAATAAATTTTTTCATATGTTTATTCTCTATCTTGGTTATCACTTTATCGACATTTTTTCTCATATCTCCACATTTAATTCTTTATATCGTCTTCTGCTGTGCTCTGCCTTAATTTTATTTTCAATATAATTTTATGCAACTCTTCCTCTATCGCCTTTTCTTTCATTCCTGCATCCACTACCCCCCCCCCCATATGTACCATCAAAATGTCTCTTCCACTTGTCTATCTCGATCACGCCATTTATTCCTTTTCTATTTTTCCTTGCTTTATTATCTATATTCCAGATGGTTTTTCCCGTTTTGTCCTTCATCGATTTCTCTTATACGCCTTTTCTTTTTTGAATATTTATCATTTTCATGTATTTTTTCTTCTGTGCTCGAATCTTTCGATTTCTTCTACTTTTCCATTATTCTATCTTACCTTCCCAGTACTCTTCATCCTACAACTCCCTGCTTCTCATATTCCTTCTTATACCTTCTCCCGCGATCTACTTGTTGATTTTATTTAAATCTATTTCAATCTCTTTTTATATCTCTCTTTCAACTATATCACCCACAACATTTTTTTTCTTCAATCCGATCCTTCTTTACCTTCTCGTATATTTCTAACAGTAGTGATGGTCATATTCCAAACTCTGCGCTATCTTCATTCTTTCTATATGTCTCACTTTCTCGACATTTACCAACATAATTTTTTATGGATGCCTTTTTTGTTAGCAAAGGTATTTTCTCCTACCCTGTTCCTTACATTTAATATTTCTCTCCCTCTCTATTCAATAAAATTTAATAATTCTTTTCTGATGGACTTTCTTCTTCCCTCTACTCCCGTCTGAGAATTAAAATCCTCCCTCCTAACGCAATTGCTTTTCCTATATTATTGTCATAAATTATATTCATTTTTTTCGAAAATTTAATCTTTTTTCCTGCATGCGTACAATCGTGATTTCAACTTGTTTCTACTCTAATAATCACCGAAGCCCTTATAAATTTCTCATAAATATAAGTAAAACGTGTCGTGCGCCCCTCGCAGGGGACGGGCTGGCGCACGTTAAACAAAATATCGCACACGCATATTATTTAGTTTCTTAGATCTAAGTACGTTTAACGACTTTTAAGTTTTTGGCAAAGCCTTGAACGGTCATTGAGATATTACGAATATTCGATAGCATAATAGAGCGTCGAAAAGTATAAAACCAGAAAAATACACGCGACAGCAGCAGAACATCCGCTCACACTCGGAAGCAAACACCAGAGCGTCCGAGCGTCCGAACATCGAAGCATTGCCGACGGGCGTACGCCCTTGGTGTCGTACGCCAAGTCGCTCTACACGAGCGAAATCCATTGCCTCGAAGGCAAGGGACACCAGCCTCACGCCACGTCGTGGTATCGTACCACGAAATGGCAGCATAAAATAAAGGTGGACGTTTATTTGATCCATGCAACTATCCACCAACTTCTTGACACCGACATCCAGAAGGACCCGCCCTTGTCAAACGTATATAATATTATATAATATGAATTCGTGTAAAAAGTAATTTGGAAATGTAATAAATGTGAATAACAATGTATGTTTGTTCATAAATATATAAATAATAATAAATAAATAATTTATAATATAATTACACTAATACATATAAAAACATTATGATAAACGATATATCGCATTTAATTATAAATTTTTATTTAATTTTTTTATATATACAAGCAACAAAAGACTGCATACTCTTTGTTATAAAAAATTTATTAAATTTGATATATTTGAAATAAAAAACAAAATAATAAAAATCGAACGAATTAAATATTGTTCATTTTTAATAATTTTATGAATTCAATTTAAGTTATTTATTAGTATTTTATATTAACATACTTTAATAATATGAGCAGTAATTTCTTTTGGACATCTGTATACAAATGCTTCTAAGGCTTGCAAACAATATTCTCTAAGTTCATCATCATCCTCCTTGCTGTATTGAAATATAAATGGCATAACTCTCTCGATCTGCTCTCCAAATCTGTGTCCAGCTTGTCGACTAAGGAAATTTATGTTTAAAACATTGAACGTTTTAACATCAAATCATATAAATTAAAAATTGTTAAAATAAAACTGTTATAAAATCTTCATCAATTACTCTACATTATCTGTTATATAACACTAAATTCTTACACTGAATTCTGTGTTATAGATTGTTTATTCTATGAGAATAAGGTCTTTCAAAATTTTTTTTTACTTCTATATTATAAATAGAATAGAAATTTGATACTATGTGACAAGATTTACTAAAAATAACAACTATGAACAAGATATCGAATAGTTTATTTATTATTTTTTTGTGAATATAAGTTTTTTACTCCTTTTGCTACCTCTTCGTAAGGATTTATAAAACATTTTATAAGATAAAACTTTAACTAATCTCTTAAAGTCATTGTAAATGTATAATATATTTAACTTATAATAAAGTTAAATTTTTAAATTGCATTTATTTTTAAGTGGGAAAATTTCGATTATTATTTATAAAATTTTTAAAATGGATTGAAAATTAGATTAAGACAAAAAAGCACTTATAAACCCATAACTTTTAAGGTAGTTCTGTCTCCTGCTCGTTTTATGAATGTTGTACATGTAATTATTGGTGTAAATGTTAACAATTTAGAGATTGTGAATTAGAATCTGAATGAATATAATAGTAGTAAGAAGAAAAATCTTCGCATAAAGAATGTCTTAGACATGCAATAAAATTTGTATACCTGAGTAAGGTAGGAGACCGATTTATTAATCAAATGATCGGCTAATATAGTATAAGTCAATCAAATTTAATCAATTTTTATCTTAAACTGCAAATAAATACTAATAATATTTAAGAATGACCTTGGTATCATAATTTCAACGGTTCAATTATTTATTACAAATTTTTTGTTTATTAGAATGTATAACATAAATATAACAGCTGTAAAACAATTTTTTATCTCTTAAATGTCGAAGTCACGATTCTAATAATTGATTAGCCTTAGTGCTCTTAGTAGTTCAATGTATAGATTATATTATGTTTACATTTATAATAAATTATTATTTTAAGTAATAAGTCATAGTATTCAGTAGAGTTTAGAGATTAACACCGAGATATTATAGGGAACATGAAAACAACTCAAAGACTGTCATTTCTCTCTTATATAAAAAAATTAATTTTACGGGTAAAATCATACAAGAGAATCTATTAAATTAAATTCGTTGTAGGTCGACCTCCTTACAGGACTACTGCACTATCTATCAAAGAATATAAGATATAGCAAAAAGATCCATGAGATAGGATATGAAAGAACACCAAATTAATAAAAGAATTTAGACAATTTCAAATATACTGTGGATGTTGGTTGAGAATAAAATAAAATAGTATCACATAAATTATTCGCAAATTAGATTGCCTTGCATCAATCTTTCCACATCAAATTAGAGTTTATCATTGAGTACATATTATATATATATATATATATAGAATATATATAATATATATACACTTCATATTTAGTAGTATAATATTAGTATGGTATACTTCATGTAATCTAAAATCATCAAGCCAATACCTATACAACTAGTCTTTGATAACTATACAGTATTGTTTATACAAAACTTAAGAACATGTTCTAGAAAGGTACATGCAGGAATGAAAATATAAAATGTAAAAAAAATATTATCTTATAATAATAAAAGAAATACCCGATTAAAATATTATTCTTAAGGAAATGGATTTGACGGTTAAAAAATATCATGCTTTTGCTCTTAAGACAAAAAATTAACAATTATTTAAAAAATATTTTAGGTTAGCGATACATATTAAACTATAGCAAGTTAATTTCATGTAGATATTGCGGTACGTTCAGAGATTAGTAAACATCTACTCTTTTAAAATCCAGCTTTTTGCGGACTATGAAAAAAAGTGTGAAGAAATCTACTTTTCAATTTGAAACATGTTAACTTTTATTTTAAGATTTATCTACTGAATTGCCAGACTGATCAATAAAAAAATTTGTTCATTATATTTTGTAAAAATACAGAATATGTACACAATGAATTTTAATATACTATGTACAAACAGTATATTCCAGAGAAAGAGAAGTTGTAATTACATCTAGAATTGGTTTTCTATTTTTATTTATCTATGTATCTATTTATGCATATATAATAAGATATTGTAAAATTAGATATATAAGAAATCATCATACCAAATATAAGTTAAAAAAATAATTATATAATATGTAAAATTATAAGAGCTTTAAATGCATAATTTATAAGATATGTGAGAGTAGATATGTAAGGAATCATATGCAAACAAATGTAATGTAAGATTAAAAATAAGAAATGTAAAATTAGAAGTAAAAGTATAATTAAAGAATTTACAATAAAGAATTAAATAATAATGCAAGAAATTATAAAAACTGTATATGTACAGTATGTAAGTTTAAAAGAAAATAAACTGTAATTAAATGCAATCATTACATTATTTTCATATGTATGTGAATTATTTGAATTCGAATTATGTGAATGCAACAATGTATTATATTATATTATAAAACTTCTAGTACTTTATGCATATGTAAGCCTATCTGTTTATCTATCTGTATATCTATGTATCTATTAATTAAAGAAAAACTTTAAAACTACAAAATAATATATATAAAAATTTAATAATGTGGGTATTATTAATACAACTTATTATATTGTTATCAAAATTTTAATAATACGAACATTAATTTGGTTATAATAAATAATATTAAAAAAACTTGAATTATATACATACCATATAGAAGCGATACATTGTATATATGTACGAACAATATTGTTCACTTTATTACTAGACAGTCCTTCTAATAGATGATCCAATAGCTTGTTATATAGCTGACTATTGCTGGATGTCATTAAGTGGCTGAGAGCAACTATAGTTCTTTTACGTACTGCTTGCCTTGGAGATGAAAGTTGTGGAAGAAGTGCAGCTAGAATTATGGAGTGGAAAGATACCAAAAGTGATCCAAAGCGAGAAAGTAAATCTGCTATTATGTCTAAGGCTTCAAGTTGAACAGGTACATCTTCTTGCTACAAAAATTAATTTAAATTAAAATTTTTCATAAGTTTTAAAAAATTTGATTACATTAATATTATATCTAAGAATCCATATACTACTAGTAGTACCTCATTTTGCATTGTACAATTTTTTTACAAAAGGAAGAATGTGTATAAACTAATTAAAACGTATTATTCTGTCTTTGTAAGAAATTAAATTTGCTAATATTATATTTTAAACTATTGTATAATTTAATTTGTCTTCGTTTAATTAATTATTTATTATATGAAACAAGTTTATTTTTGAATAACGAAAATTAATTTAAAATTAATTTATTTACCTTTTCAATGGCATTACTTAATCGGCCAGTAATTCTTTTACAAACATTTGCAGCTAAAGTACTTGAACCTAATGGAAGTTCTGCAATAACAGTTTTTAAACCAATGCTGGAAATATCTCTGAGCTGTTCTTTGTCAGAAACCATATTGCTACAAAGAGCATCAACAATTGTTTCCACTTGGTATTCTTTAACTTTATTGACCAATGGACCTAGACTGTAAGGAATATTAATATTAAAATTCATACAATTAAAGAAAAGCTTCTTAAATAATAGTTCAGTAAACAATTATTCTTTTATTCATGAATATTTTTGATAAATATAATATGTTTAGGAAATTCATAAACTTTATACTCTAAATATTATCATTTCTAAGAGTCTTAGTCTTAAAGTAGATTTAATTATAATATGAATAAAATAAAGACAAAATTGCTAAATTAAAAAAAATCTAATTAGAATTAATATAATATTACAATATGTAATTGTACATTAAAAAACATAAGATATGAACATTTATTAAAATAAATTTAATTTAAGTAAATAAATATATAAAAATTTACCATTTTACTGCAAGATTTTGCACTTCACCATTTTTATCTTCTAATAGTTTAAGAAGCATTTTGACGACTTTGCGCTCAGAATCATCGTCTAATTTAATATTATCTTTTTGCAATTCTGTCATTAGATCATTTGTAGCCATAAAACGAAAGTCCTTATCACTGGATGTCATCTAAACAAATCACTTATTATAACAACAAAATCACTTATTGTAATATTTATTTAAAGTAAACAATGTAATTAGTCGATTTATCATCGATGTACAATAAAACTGTATTTTGCATGATATACATTTGATTTAAGTTATTAGTTTTATCAAACATTAAAATTTTTTAAATAAATAAGTATTTATGAATATAAATTTAACGATAATTTAAGATTCAAATTTTTCAAATTAAATTTGTAATTTAAAAATAAATACTTAACATTTTTAATAATTAATAAATAAATTTTCTAATAAAACAAGTCTTATATAAGTGTAAATTCCAAGTATAGATTTATTTTATAATCGTTAATCAAAGAAAATAAAAATTCTTACATATATTAAATGTACTTTGACATTATACAATTAATAAGATAACTAATGAAATTATATTATTATATATTATATATTAATATATAAATAATTTGATTGATCTATATAACATTTGTAAATGTAAAATATGCTACTCTGTATTAGTTACACAAGTAATAGATGTTAAATTAAATAATTTTTTAATAATTATTACTTTAGGTTATTGCTTAATACATACATAAAACTATTCATTAAGAATTCCCTCAATGAACTTATTGACATAATTATTTTAATGTCTTACAAAAGTAAAGGTTAAAGAAAATAATATCTATGAGTTATAACCATATGTTACGAAAAAATTTTTGAATAATTAAAAGACTTAATAAAAATAATTTTAAATTAACTTAGTAAACATCATTAAAAATTTAAGATTTCGATTTCCAAGAAATAAAAAATAAAAAACTAAAGGTGAAATACATTAAACGAAGTACAGTTAGATATTCTGTCATATTATAATCTCATTACTTTTCATTCATCATACTTATATAATAATTATTAAGACAAAAAAATATACGAAAACCCACCTTTTCAAGAAGATTGGCAATATGATAAGAAACGGTAGCCATTTTTTCAGTTTTGTATTTTCGCCGGTATATCGTAAGATATGCAACAAATAGAAAGTCCTAAAGCCCCAGTAAAATAATGTAAAAGATCAACTATATTACATTAAAATACTTTCTCTTGTCTTGTAATTTTTTTTTTGTGTCTGTATGTGATATTAAAACACTATAGATACAATCCAAAAGTATAAATTGACTTATTTTTAAAGATCGTATAATTTCGAGAAAGTTTATAACACGTTGCTTTACTTTGGTGATGTATATTCTACTTAGTGTGTTTCTTTGAATTTGATTTTACGGAAATTTTATCAGATAATAGTTCACTAACGGCATTTTGAATTTTTTATTGCTCAAATTTACAACCGCAACACAAATAGATGAATATAACATTAAACTACGAACTCCCAAGGTACTTTTAATTCTGTCTTATATAGTAAACTGCGCGTATGCGCAAGTCTTAAAGACAACACAAAGCGCTACGTCTAGGGTAAAACTTTCCAAATGGTTCTTGGGTGGTACTTCCCTAGATTTTTTTGTTACGTATGAATATACATGCAGTTATCTGAGTGCCATTTAGCTTTTGCCAGAGTAATCTCTTCTCTGAGTAATCATTTGTATTTATTCTGCTTGTTTATTAAATTAATAAATTTTTATACTATAAATTTTTGCTTTTAAACCATTTAAAAAGTTATTAAAGTAAGAATATAATATATTTAAAATTAATTTTAAATTTAATCAGATCACTAGATTTACAGCTATTCAAAAATAGTTATTATAAATACGAATATAAAAGATAAAAATTAATTTTTAATTCCATCAGATCACTAGATTTACAGTCCATTTTAAGTTTGAACTTTCAAACTTTTTTCAAACATCCAAATCAACTACACTTTTATAAGATGCCACTAATTCGGTGCATCAAGTTATACTTCTGCATACATTATAATCATAGTAATCAGATGTTATAATTCTATCTTTCTAAAATTTAAACAGCGGAAAGTTATCAAAAACACATATAGGATTCATAACTAGCAAACTTTTTACAGAATTTATTTTAATTATTATTTAAGTCTTGTTCGCGTATGTATGGTAGGCAGTTATGCATGGATATTTAATTTTGTATTAAATTAAGCTGATTTTTAATATATTTTTCATATTGGCTTATTGTACAATACTTCAATTAATCCAAATTCTTATTTCCATAAAATTTCTTCAAATTTTTACAAAAAGAAACAAAATTGATATTTTGTATTCATTTATATTGAACAAATGATCATATTTTTATCATTATAAAATTTAACAAAAAGTCAGACAAATTAAATAGTGTCGTTTAACAATTAACCGTCCGATAGTATATTGTTCCATTTTGCATCTGATGCATCAATGCCTAGAAAAAAGCAAAAGCTCACTGCTCGTACTTTTTTTTAGACACATTGTACCTTATATACCTTTATATTATATCCACATATTTCGGTAAATATATTGAGTTTATTGTTTTACAACAACTGTTTAATTGAGCCCTCATTAACAACAAATTAAGGTACATCAGACTACCTCTCTACGTTAAGAGACTAGTAACAATAGGTCCGAATTAAATCTTTTAATTGACACATGCAAATGACAGCTGATTAGGATCAATCGGGAACGAGAAATAAAAATATGCAAGTTTTCACTCTAAACGTGAACTTATAGTATTATGTTCATAATCATGTGCCTTAAGTTTGTAATATCATCCGTGTGGTTATGACATGCATATTGGAAATTTTTGATCGGTACAAACGATTTGTAACAATAAATATTTAAGCAAATTTTTTTATTCTTATATTGTGTAGCTACAATTTATTACTCATTTATTTTTCTTTATAAATAGATTATTTATTTGTTTTTGAACTTGTCAATTATTTTGTTATAGTAAAAAATCTATACAATATATCCTAGTGTTTTATAAGAATGTGGGTTAATATGTAACTTTATTTAAGAAGGACAAAGATAAGGAAAGTTAATTTTATCATCAATTATTACTATATTTCAAATAATGTTATGGTTCAGATTGATACATAGATTATTTTGAATTTAGAGTCATTTGTAATAAATGTGTTTAATGATTTCGATACAATAGAGAGAAAAACAATATCGATCTGTAATTCATTTTCTATTTTTTAATGGAAAAACGCGGAAAGAAAACAACAAAGTTTTATACTGTAAATAGTAAGCGAGTGTAATAAACATGACGTATTGAATTTATTATTGCATTTAAATTTGGTCATACATCTACTTTTATTGAGAAGCGTCTAGGCCGCCTTTCAGATGTGGTTACGAAGAAAATTCTGGAAAAGATTCAAGATATATTACTAATTTGTGAACGAAAATGTACAAAGTAGTTGAAGTTGTAAGCGTTTTACATGGATCAGAAATAACATTTGATGGAGAAGTTTTCGGCCTGATGAGTGCCACAATTGTTAATTGTGATATGCAGTTAGCTTTGAAGTTGTTTTTAGATTTGTATAAGCAAAATCTTTAGCGTTCGTTTTGAAATATATATCAATTAGTATGAGCGGGAAATCAATTAAAACAATGGATTTTTCAATAAAAATGGCTCCAAAAAATAATATTTATAAATTACTATATTTAATTAATAAACTTATTTACGTTTCTCATGCAAGCCAAAGTAAAACATGTTAATAGAATTAAAAATCAGAAATTTTAAAGAGACCAATCAATTTAGATAAAACAATATATCATAAAATAAAACAATATTTAACAAATATTAAAATAATTTATGATTGAAATTTTTCATTTCGTTAACAAATAATTAATCTCAAATCAGATGAACAATGATAAATGTAACTAAGATAAACCATATCCTATTATTTTAGTATTAGTAATTAATTAGTTTATATAATTGCCATAAAGTTGTTCTAGTGCTTAATTAAAAAATAAAATGTGGTACAGAATAATTTAAAGTGTTTAAACTCGCTATATCTTTAAATTCTGACAGAATTATTTCACATTATTTTTTCACCATAGCAATAAAATTTTCAAGATTTAAAGGATTTTAAAATGTGTTGTACATATGTAAATATAAACTTTATACTTTTTGAATTATTTAAAAAAAATTAATATGTAATAACAAAATGAATATTAATAAATCTAATGATTTACAGTTTACATATTTTTATGAGAATTCGAAAAATTAGATTTTTATCAAAAATAATTTACTTCAAAAACAATATTCCATGAATTTATTAAATTGAGATTTTATATTAAAATAAAATTAAAAGTTTATACATATTTTCTTTTTTGTGTTAAATAAAACATTCATTTTTTATTTATTCTAAAATATAATTAATAACCATATTCAGCTCAATATTATAAAATTATAAATAGAAAAAAAATGTTTTTTATTACAAAATACATTTTATGTTAAATATTTCTGTAAAATTTTGTATTTAAATTTTTTAATAAATAAAAATTTAAATGTAAAATAATTAGTTCTGAGTACTATGGTGAAATAGTAAACATTGAAAATTATAATTGTCTTTTTCTTAAATTTAATTCTTATAATTAATTTAAAACTAAAAGTTTTATATAAACTATTATTTTTATTTTACCATTAAAGTCTAAATTAAACAAATAAAAAAAATATTTTAATAAATTAAATAATATCAATGCAATCTATTTAAATAGAAAACACGTAAACTGTTTTCTATCAAACATTAACATACAAATTTTTTATAAAATCTCTTTATTTAATTTTGATTTTAAAATATTTTCTTATCGATAAGACAAATTTTTACTAAATTTAAAATGTGATAAAAAAATTCAAAAAAACAACTTTATTTTTAATTAAAAAATATCTTAAGTATGATAAAGAAAAGAATAATTGCATTATTTAGTGACTATATATTTAAAATACAATGGAAATAAAACAGGAATAATGCAAAATAATTTATATCTATATATACTTATATATATTACAGTGAGATAAGCTTAAAATCCAGAAATACATAGTTTTACAAATGTTCGTTCAGTGTGGTTAATTTTCTTAATAATATTTATAATCATATTATTAATAATATTCATTTTTCCATTTGAGATTTGTAGATGAAAATATACATACTTGAAATTTTTTTTAGCATTTTTAAGTGTATTTTCTAACAGCCTTTTTAAAAATATTTCTATTAATTATCAACGTTTAAACGTTTCGGTAATACTGAAACACTCAACTTGTTTTTTTAAATAAATAAAAGCAAAGTTAAAAAGATTAAAATTAAATAAACTAATTATAGTTAAATATATTAAGAATATTTATTTTTTCTTTTTATTTATGGATACGTAGTAAAGAGAGAAAAATGTAAATTCAAATCTATTTTCGCGTCTAATATAAGTACATATAATATAGCATTTTTATTTTAATTTTAATAAATATTTTGTACTTAACATTAGAAGCAGACATAAGCTTATTTTTTATTCGTATTTCATTTTAGTACTTTAAGGACCAAAAACACTAAATAAAAAATCGTTAGGACTAACGAGTACCTAAAACTTGGGAAAATATTACATTGAATTATACGTAATTATACACATTATGAACGTACGTAACTACTTTTATGATTCCTAAACAACCTGAAGAAAAGTTATGTATAACATAATCATAAAAATTATATTTAATTGTACAAAAAATATAACTATGCATAATAACTTTGATGTTGTATACAATCATGGGAAATTACGTCTAATTAATTTACAATTTAATTGTTATTCAAATTTTTCAAAATATTTTATACGCTCTTTGAAACAAGAGTCGCTGAATCATATTTTTAATTCACAATTTCAATCTATAATATTTTAGGAGATTCGGGGGAGTTCGAAGTTAACACTTAAATTAGCTGAATGAGCGAGTTTGACTATTGTAGAAAGTTTAACTGCAATACGTGCCGCTTCGTCTAAATCATCAACTGGTACAATTTTCAATCCGGCATTAGCAATCAGTGCTTTGGCTTCATCAACATTGGTTCCCTGGAATGTATTTGCAGAAATTTTAACGATATCGTACTTAATTAACATTTTATTTTATTTAAAATAATTTTTCTTGTTTAACTATTTTATTTGTAAAAAACTGAATTATAAGAGATTTTTTAAAGAAGATAAGAGAAGAGAAAAATAAAAATAAATAAATATAAATTAAAAAAAAAAATAAAAAGAGAAATATAAAATAGAAATAAAGTTTACTATAATAAAATATTTTTAGTGTACAAAAATATATCAATAATCTTAGTAGTTAAAAAATTAGATAATTTACTTGTTCATTAATAATAATGTTTTTTTATATTTTATGAAACTAAAATAAAATTATAAGTTTTTTTATTAATCTTATTATTTTATTATAATTTTCATTAGCAATTAAGTATTAATGAAAATTTATTTTCAAAAAAACATAATAGAATTTTTAATAATTTTTTTAATTTTATGAAAATGGTAAATATACCTGTAGTCTGACAACAACAGGTATTTTGAGGTCGAGTTCTTTTGTTGCAGCAATAATACCTTCGGCAATAACGTCACATCTCATAATACCTCCAAAAATATTAACTAAAAGTGCATGAACCTGAAAGAATTAAAAATTGAATTAACAAGTTTGATTTATTAAAAAATAAAAGTTTTATGTAAGCACAGAATTTTTACATATATTATTTAAACCTTTTAACTTTTGCTTTCAATAATAATACATAAGTACATCTATAAAAATAAATTTTTAATTTTAATACTAAAATATTTAATTAATTTGAACAAAAACTTAGTTTTATTTAGAAATAAATTTCTTTTAATATAAATTTTAATATTTACAATTAAATTAATAACTAATTATTGAATAGAAATTAACAGTTAAGACTACAGAATAAAAAAAATACTATTAAGAATAAAAGTATAACAAAGTATCAATAATAGAAGTATTATGAATAATAAAAACTATATAAAATTAGTTCATATTAATCAACAGGAAATTTCCTTTACTTATATTTACCTATTTTCACGGAATATTTTTTATTTTTAGAGGTTTTAATTATGAATAAAGTAATTTTATTTTAATTAAATATAAATAAAAAATAATTGATCATAACTGAGCAACATAATTTTTATTTACTTAAATTTCTTTTTAAATTCATAACAATTGTGCAATGAATTTAAAAAAATTAAAATTAGTAGGAATTCTATAAATATATTACAAAATTTAATAATATAATATATATTGAATTGATGGTAAAAAGTGATGATCTTTTAGATCAATTTTATAAACTACGAAATTCGTAAAATAAAATTCGTTCAAAAGATTTAAATAAGGTTTGATAAATTTTTTTATCAATCTTTATACCAATCAGTCTCATTTCTTCAAACGGATATAATAAGTAAAATACATGTGGTACAGAGTAAATTAAATTTTATTACTAATTTGAATACCACAACATATTTATTTAAAAATTAAACTATGTTAAAATGAAGAATATTTGAAAATTCAATTGGTTTTTATATTTAATATCATCAATACGCGCTCTTTCATATTTTACAAGTCTAATCTATTGAATGTTGTGAGCGATAGTTAAATATCATTACTATGCAGAATATATTATATACAGTAGTTAAAACAGTGTAATCATTATCCAAATCATAAAATAAAATGTTGCTTTTAATTAAAAACTCTATACGTAAATACAAAATTGTTATAAAAATTGCCAAGAGCACATTTTGGTTATGAATCATTATTAAATAAACTAATGAACACTAATTTTTTTTAAAGACTTTTCTGAATTAAAATTCTTATCAATTTTTAATAATACATAATAATTAAAGTTTCTTATATTTAAGGATTTATAAATTTTTATAAATATAAAATAAAAACTTCAGTCTAATATTATTATTTAAAAATTGTTATTTTTATCATTTAAAACATATTGTTGAAAAAAGTTCTTTTTTGAAATATTTATATACATAACACTAAATAAGCAATAAACATTTGTGTAGATTTTATCTATTAGTCAGTTATACTTGTTCAGAGATTGATTACAACTGGTTGGTGAAGTAAGTTACGTCATTGTGATAAATATTAATCATCTCATTAAAATTGAATTTAAAAAATATTTTATACTAAAAATTGAAGACATCAATACAATTTACCTTAGAGTCAGAAGTAATGATCTTGAAAGCTTCCTTCACAGCGGACGCAGTTGCTCCGCCACCAACATCTAAAAAGTTGGCCGGTTCGCCACCGTGCAACTTGATAATGTCCATAGTAGCCATTGCCAAACCTGCTCCATTAACCATGCAACCAATGTTTCCGTCCAATGCAATATAATTAAGTTCGTACTTTGCAGCTTCAACTTCCTTCGGATCCTCTTGCGTCCAGTCACGTAGCGAGAAAAGGTCTTGTTGTCTAAACTCAGCGTTGTCGTCAAATCTACATTTACAATCGAGTGCAAAGTCTGCACGATAAAATAGTAAAATTGTATAATTGAATTTATATTTCTATAGGTTTTATTTTTTATGAAAATTTTAAAATATAATAAAATTTTCTTTAATTTTATACTATCCAATCTTAAGAATATAAATAATGAGTTAAATTTCTTATTTTATTTTTTCGAAAAAGCATATAAGTATTTCAATTCAAATGTTTTCAACTGAAATAATTATATATATATATATATCTCGTTTAATAATATATAATGATATTTTTCATTATAAGATTGATACTATTTTAATTGATGCTGGTAATTATATCAATATTTGTCAGTAAAAGTTTCAAAAACTAGACATTTCTTAAAATAGATAAAATAAAACAAAATAATAAGGTCTAAAAACACATATGTACAGTTTCTTTATTAAACTAGTTTTAAAAAATTAATCTATCAAATAATTTCAATGTGAAAATTTTGCTCGTTTTAAATTATGTATAGAAAATAAAATTAATCCATTCAGAAAAAAGTAGTAACTAAAATGTATAAAATTTTAGTTCCCACAAGCCAATAAAACAATTTAATTATAAAATTTTTTATACTAGAATGTTTGAAACATAAATTTTTGCAGCATAAAATGTAAATAAACTTTTATAGCTTAAAAAATAAATTTTTTTTTCTAATTATAAAATATACGAATAACATATTTAAAATATATTGAAATCCAATTCAAAAGTAAAAGAACACTTCAACTAATACAATCATGTACTTTTTTAATATTGTTAACCAAGAAGCTTGAGATTAAAGATCAATAAGAAATAAATAAATGAACCAACATTTTCCATTGATATCTTCAGCCAAAGGATTAACTTCGAGAAGCAAGGCGTCCTTTTTAATGAAAAGACTATACATATTAATAATCATCTGTGAAATGTAGTCCTTAACATTAGATAGTCCTAATTTTACTGCGATTCTGTTAGCTTGATCCTTCGAGATACCCTTGTTGATATCGATGGGCTCGTACATGATAGCGTTAGGGTTTGTCGCGGCGACTTCTTCAATATTAACCCCGCCTTGACTCGAGGCAATAATAACGGGGCCACCAAAGGCGCGCTCCATCATCACCGCTAAATAATATTCTTTGCGTGGAAACATGCGCTGTGTTACCATTACTGCATTGCATATTCTGCCTGCTTCGCCAGTTTGCTTTGTTACTAAGAGTTTTCCCAACATCTGACTTGCTAATTGCTTTGCTTCTTCGGGTCTAATTAAAATTTTTTTATCAATGTTAATTGGCATTAAATTAAAATGAAAATTAATGATAATTAATTTTCATGATAGATTTGCGTAGAAAAAGGTTTATTTTTATAATTTTGTAAATATTTATTGTTTTTTTCTCTACCATGAATTTTATAGTTATAATTAAACTGTAATTAAATTTTATTGATTAGCCATTTTAATATATTGCTAGAATTAGATTTTATTATCAATTTAAAACTCACATTGATTTATATATTAGATATTTTCAATTAAAACGTTGATATTATTCTTTTTAATATTGTATTATCTATTAAAATTTTAAAATAATTATAAAAGAAGCTTATAAAATACATTTTGAAATATACATTGAATAAGAGTATCAATGTTATTGAAAAAAATAAAATGAGTTTGATACTATTCTCTGAATGCTTCATTCATAAATTGATTTTTCATTAAGTCAAATAATGAATGATTCACTTTTTAATGTATAAAAATATTTACAAATATTTGTAAATAATTGTGAATTTTCTAACTAAAATGTCTAATCTAATCAAATTTATTGCACATATCTTATATATATAGTTTATCAATAATGTCAACAATTTAAAGAATACATTACTTTAGAATTATCACTTTGTAAAAATGAGCACTGCATTGTTTTATGATTATTTATCCATACAATTATAGTTTTTATATAATTAGTATTTTATATAATTAGTATTTATAAAATTTTTCTTAGAAATGTAAAGATATTTTCATTTGTAAAAAAAAAATTTCAAATTTTAAGTAATTTTGTTCAATATAGGAATTTTCAAGCTAATAATGTAGATTATTATTTGTTAAAATACAACATTAGTATTCTGAAAATTGAACACTACAATAATAATTTTCATTAATTTTTAAGAAATACCATTAAATCTTTCTTTAAAGATAGCAGAAAATATAGTTTAATCATTTTACGTTTCACACATCTTGACACCACTAACATTGCTACCCTTGAAATAGCCCTTGCCACGACCACCAGCTAAGACCTGAGCCTTCAATACGATGTCCTTGGTTTTCAAATCTGAGGCAAGTTTGGCAGCTTCATCCGGTGTCTTAGCCACGCCAAATTTAGGTGTAGGAATTCCTGCCTCATTGAGTATACTATAGCTAATGTGCTCATGGACATTAAGATTTCTTACTGATTGCTTGTTAAAATTACTTGTACATCCCAAAATCTAAACAACAATAGAAGTAACTAATTAAGATTTTCTCACTGCTCTAAATCATACATTTTCATTTATATATATATATATATATATATAAATGAAAATAACAATATCCTACTTTTAGATTATAAAAATAGAACTAATAACATTGCACCAACAGCATTGACCTACACTTGTCAATTATCAAAGTCTTGTCATACATGCTTTTTAAGATTGCTTATACTAGCAAAAATCATATCAGGGACTATTATTAGAAATATGTTATAAAACTTTCACTACTATTATAAAATTATTATAAAATTTATAAACGTTTATAATATATAAATTTATTGATAAGTAATTAATTTGATCAAAATTTAATCTTCATATGAAATAAATAATGTTTTTTTATATTAATTTTGTTTCAGTCATAAATCTACATTTTTATAAACAATTTAATTTATTATTGAAAAATTTATTATATTTGAAAAAAAAAATTAAAATAAGTTTTACTTAATAATAAAAGAATTGATTTTTTTATCAATGATTTTGCAGTAATTTATAAAATATTAAATTTTATTATGTTGTACTTAGTTTTTACTATTGTATTTCTTATACTATATATTAATACAAATTTTTTTAATTTATACTAAAATAAATATTTGATATTTATAAATATATAAATAAACTTAAAACAGGCATAAAAATGGATTAGATATCAAAATATGTATAATTTTATTTTTTAAATAATTACTTATTTTCTAAATTACAAATATTATTAAAAATATAAAAATAATATAGTTACAATCAATAAAAGAATTTTATATTAATACTTTTAACAAATTCTTTCTTATTGATATTTAACTCTAAATTTAATTTAAAAATAGTAAAAAAAATTTTATGTTTAATACACATATCATAATTGATGAAATTACATAAATAGTAATAAATAAAAACTAATTAATTTTTTATAAAATATAATGATTTTATATAAAATAAATAAAGTAAGTAAATTTCCTAAAAATGAATAAATTTACTCTATAAAGTAGGTTAGTTCCAATTTCAATCTTAATTTAATAAAAAATAACAAAATTTCTTTAGTTTAATAATTAATGACTTGTATATTTTTATAATTTTATTTTTTAATAGCAAAAAATTACAAATATTTATAGATAAAATTCCGAAAAAATTTTTTTAATAAGAGAAATAAAACATTGTATTTTCACTTTTTTCACGAACATTTTATTTCAGTATGAGCTGTTTATTTTTGTATTGTTCTTCTTTATAATGTGTTATCAAGATAAATGCTCGAGTATGAAAGGATAATGTTAACTTAACACCTTGTAAAAAATAACGACATTAATATAAAGGGTTTACAATTTTACTTTTGATTATGTTTCTAAATTAGAATTTGATTGTTAGAATTAGATGATATGATAAACTAAATGAATATTTAAATAATTATTACAGAATTACAGTATTTGAAAATACACTTTAGCTACCTTCGAATTTATTTTTATTCTCTCTCTCTCTGTTTGAAGTTATTATTTTGTTTTTATTTTTTTTTTAAATGAGATAAAAAATAACAAATTCTTGGGATTGTGTTCGCATGATTTTGGTACTCAGTTTAGCAGACTACGTACATACAAGCAGTTTTACCCATGCATACGTCACAACGAACACATGTACAAACTACGTTAATTTACAGACGTTGCGTCCGCTTTTTTAGAGGAAGCTTCTACAATCGTCCAAGAAGTAACGTGTCGGAGAATGTGAAACATAAAAGACATACCTTAGGGGTATTCAGACGATTAAGAGACTCGGCAATGTTAATTGTCCGTGATAACATAGTAGCCATCTTTGAAGTGCTGACAGTGAGTGAACACTGAGAAAGGAGCTGATTATTTGGCTTCTTTTGCCTCTCTTCTGTCTCTTCGCTGTTGCTGACGATTATGCAAGCCTTTAAACAATTTCTATCTCTCTTTTAATCGTTCATACGTTGCGTTTCTAATACCTGTGATCGTCAGGTACTGTATGTCATAATATGTTATACGCCGTCACGATTTTCGAATTCTAAACTTTAATGTTCAACTTTTCAATTCCTTCATATAACTGATCCGCTCATAATATTAGTATAAAATGAACATTATTCATATTCAAATTAAAAATCTTTTCAAGGTACTAGTTTTATACAACTTATATTTATTCTCTTTCAGTTGATTAGAACTGCCAAAATAAATTATAATATTATTAAAAAATTAATAATAATTATCAATGTTATAATTAAATATACGTATTAAAAAATTATAATATTTTACCGAGTGCACGCATGGAAAAATATAAAAATTATTAATAGAAGTTCAATACAGCAAAGAATGTTGAAAAATATGACTTAATTAATAGAAAAAAATACTTACATTCTACAAATTTTTCATTGAAACAAAAAGACTGAAAATCACATAATTTGAATATAAAAAGTATTTACGTAAATAATAGTAAAGTTGCATACAATTTTTCAAAATTAAAGTGAAAAAAATAAGTGAATTCATTAATATAATCATTTTTATCAATTAATAATTAATATTTTCTTCGATAAAATATATCTTAAGCGTAAAAGTAATTTATATATATCAAAAAAATTTATTTTATTCATGAAGATAACATTTTTGTAAATATATTTGTTTTAAATATAAACGGTAAAATTTTTTAAGAATATAACTTGCCATAATTCATAAATTAACATAAATAGTTTTATATAAAATTATTAATAATTTTAAAATAAAAATATATTATTTTTCATTTTCACATAAAATTTATACTCTTAAAAATGTACATCAATATTATATAATATATGTATTTTCATTTTATGTACGCACTTATTACAATTAGTAATGCTTTCTTATTAAATTGTTAAAATAATAAAAGTGAAAATACATAATTTTATAGGCATAGTATGTAAGTTAATATTGAAGAAAAATAACGACTTAATCGTAGTTATACGAGAAAGGATAAGTAAAAAACACAAACTATTTAGGTGCAATTGTAACTTGAATCTAAATATATAAAAATACAAGATGTGGAAAAGTAAGAGAATATTGTTAAAGAATTGTAACAAGCACATATTGTTAAATAAACATATCTAAGCTTGTAAGTATAATTTGATATTTCTTAATATTTTTGTAATGCATATCATTTTCAAGTTGAAAGAAACCTGAATAAAAAAAAAAATAAAAATTAATGAAATAAAAACAGAATATGAAATCTAGATGTGTAACACTGTATGGAATATAAAATATAAATGTATTATAACAATTATTATATTATTCAATAAACATATTAATATAACAATTATTATATTATTCAATAAACATATCTATCTATCTAATGGTTTCTTATTTCTTATTTTCTCAAATTAATTAGATGAATTTTTTAATTTTGTACATAAATATTTAGTTACTGTATTAAACTTATTTTTAAACTTTATCTGTGCATAGTACAATACAATCTAATAAAACAATATTACATTTATGTTTTAATTTTGAAATGAAGCATTTTTCTCAAACAAAAGCAAGTTTTATTGCTACAAACGCTTGACATACGGTGTTCTATACTCTTCTGATAAATTCACCGGGCTTAATAATGTCGAACAGCTATTTCCTTCCTGATCTATTCCTGTCGAGTCATTCTTGTTTACTTAATTTCCTTTTTCTTTTTTTTAATATTTTGATTTTACACGTAAAAATAAATCTACTAGTTTATAATACTAGTTATATTACGAGTATGTTATTAATATTACATAATTAATATGAAGTACTTAAAATTAATACATACTATTAATAGTAATTAATCACTATTAATATGATAGTAGTTATATTATCAGTGCTATGAAATTATGTTTATTTATTATTATTACTAATTGTTATACGATTTAAGAGGGAAAATCATTTTATAATAAAAATAAAATATTTGAGATCAGTGACTACATTGTACCTATATACTTATAGAACAAAACTTCAACGGAAATCCGGGATAGTGAATGACGTTCTTAATATTTATACCATCTTTGATTAACATATTAGTACTCGATTCAATATAATGTTTATACAAATAGATATATATAATAAAAAATAATTTCCGTTATTTAAAAAAAATATTTTAATTGTTTCTTCATACTAAAATCTACTTATTAATATTATATAACTTTTTCAAAAATTACTGAAAATTCTGATTTGGTTGGTTTCTCGCCTAAATATAGTCACTGACGCCCGATTCTTAAGCTTTATCTGATCAAAGTGTATAGCACTGATACTTCTCCTGTCACTTTCAATTACTGTAGTAGCACTATAAAATTCTAAGTAAGCGTTTCCAATAAAATCCTAGCTGAACAGAAATAAAATGTATCCTGCAAGTGTTTCTTTCACTGACGCTAACTCTTTATAATCATAGAACAACCTGTTTTAGATAGTGTTTTCAGTACTGTGTGAAGTCTTTTATCAGAATAATAAAGCAATTTTAAAGCTTTTACCAATACTAGGCATTTTTAGTCAACAAATAAAATCGTTCTCCCCGAAATTGCTCAATTGAAAAAACTGTCTTCCTAATTTTCCAAGTAACTATCTTTAAATAAATCATTAGTCTCAATACTCTTGTCAAATAGTTAATAGTTTTCAAAATAGCTCTTTTGCTTGAAACAACTTTTTTGATTTTTTATTCCTCGTTTATTCAATTGGAGTTATACAATATATACTTGTTTCTTACCTAAAAAGTGGGACGTAGGTATCTTCAACATAGTAATCATGTGTTTCAATGGGTTCATTTTTATAAACAATAGATCAAAAAGTATTACACTGCGAATGTTATTATTTGCATCTAGAGTAAGAAATAATAGGTACATAACTCGCTCTATAAAATCTGTAATATCCGTTGCACTGGTATAATGTCGAGAAGATAGCGTCTTCTAAATTATCAAGCACCTATCATTGTTGAATGAAATCCTGATATACTATTTAGTCAAGAAATAAATATCAAAATAGTAATTGTTTCTTTTTTGGCTGTCATAATTAACGGGGAAAGTTAACGATGAGTCTTCAATAATGCTTTCAATCAGCACTGTCTTTACCTGATTATAAATGATTTTCTTAGTGACTATATCCATATATTTTTACGTGATGTTTAAATTATATATTGCCTATTAATTTCAGATCATAATGGATTAAATGTGTCTCCCCTAGGAATACATTACTGAAGTGGGGATCATAAGTGGATGAAACTTATGCTTCAGCTACATGAAAACTATTTATATGTTCCATCATCAGAATTTTGTGTAACATTTTGCTGAACATATTTTTTTTCTCGAAGCTGTTAGACTCAAAGAGTATTGAGTTCTAGTGTTTCCTTTTATTTACTATCATATAAATGTATTTTCAATTGTGATATTCAATTTCAGTCTTTGTTATCGATTAGTAGTGGTTTATGAAACATTGTTTTTTCAAATTTTTAATAAGATAAAAAAAAAATATAATACTATATATTAAAAAAAAATTTACTTGTAATATTTTTAATTATGAATTCTTAGCTAATACAACCATTTTTATTCTTTTAAATAAGTTTATTTCAGCTTATTTTAAAACATGTTTAAAATTAATTCACAAAAAATTTTAGTTACATGATTAAAAATTTTTAATTTATGTACCACATATTTACATTTTTATTTAAAAAATTCTAATTATATAATTATCGTATAAATGTAATCATCGTTACATAAATAAAATCATAATCATCTTTATATAAATAGAAAGATGTTTTTATTATATTTTAAAACAAATTATTAAATTATTATTACAAATTTATGATTTAATTTATGTAATTAAAAATGTATACTCGGTATATATTGAAAATAAAATATAATTAATTTGTGTATTTGCTTAAATTGAAAGAATATTTAATTTTAATGAACGTAGATACTTTATTTCCTTTTTTTGTGAATTAATATATCGCTTTCTGTTGAAAGAACAGCATATGCTTCAGCGTAAGCCGAACATGTCTCACTCTCTTTCACAGTGCACATACAATAAAATTATTGTTTTATTGACATGCGTCAATGTGCATGCCAAATGTTTCAGTTCTTATAGGCAATACTACGCAGGTACTCTTTTTTGGCTACGCGGTCAGTTGTCCGTATGCAGTGAGTTGCATTTACGCAGTCGTACTGTTTATCAGTATAAAAAACTCAGTATTTTACATTATTGTATATTTCATATTAAAAGAATATTCCTCGTTTGTATAATGCAAATATATATAATAGATATATATAAATACAATACAGATATTTATATCTTATGTTTAGCAAATGATTTTCACGCACATGCATTATTATCGACTTGTAAAGAAAATCACGCTATGCTATCAACAATGTAATACTTTAAAATTTTTTCACAAAAAATAATCCTAGATTAAATATTTTGTTACTTATCAATGTTAAAATCATGACTAAAAATTTTTCCAACAAATTTTGAAAAATATTTAATTTTTACATTTTAAGTAGCATTTTTTCTATAATATTTAAGTCTTAAGTACAAAGTTATCGTAATGTAAATTAGCTATTATATTCACAATACTACTAGAGCTCTTATAGCACTAAACTATGATGTTGAGATTATTAAATTTAAAACGTTATAGATAAATTATTTGTGCATTTGCTTCGTAATATACTCGAATACTCGTCAGTAAAGGATACAAATTCATCCTTTTAATTAAATAATTACATCTTTTCTTATTTTATGTAGTTTAAAAAATATGTATCATAAAAATACATCATATTAATACATCGTAAAAATAATTCGTTGTTTTTATAAAAAGTTTTTTTTTTATTTAAAATGTGTTGAATGTTTTACTCATATTAATTCTTAAATCTGGACTGTGTAAAAGATTTAAAACTAACAATTTTATTTTAAAGTAACTAAATAAATTAAAAAAACTTTTTTTAGTACCATTAAAATATATTTTAATCAATGAATTAGAAATTTTTCTAAATTATAAAATTTAATTTTCATCGATGTTTACAAAATTGTTTTTCAATAAAATTGGTATAATTTTGAATTTTAAATCAACCATTATCGAATTATTTTTTTTTAATTGTACCCTAAATCGTATCCTACGTAAATGTATTTACAAATTCATTTAAAGTACTTAATACAAATATAAAATTATAAATATATTTATTACCATTTATTTAATTTTTATTTTTGTGGATTTTCAATTTAAATATAAATCTATTTAAAGGAATTATCAAATTTTTTTTTAAATAATAAAAAACAGTAATTAAAGTAATTATTGATGTTAAAATAAACTTTATTAAATTTTGTAACGTTATTATTTTTTATTCATTATTTCAGTATATAATTTTACACGGCTAAACAAATTTTTTTTTATTTTGATATAACATTTTTTAATAAAAATAATATTAAACTTACACAAACAGAGAAAATTAAGTTTGTAAACTAATTAAAAATACTTTAGCCATAAATTAAAACAATTGGTATTGATGATTTACAAATTATGAATCAGTTAGTTTCATCGGAATCTACAACTATAATTTATTTGTGTATTAAGTTATTACATAAAAATTATAATTGAAGAATTATTATATTTAATATTTATGTATATCGCATACTCAAGATATCTAAACTCGTGTACTTTATTCATTGCTTATACTATTTTGCATAACTTATTACAATCTGTTGGGACAATAAATCTGTAATATATTATATATATATATAATATTAATTTGAGAAATTAAATAAGATTAAATGAAAATAAAGGTAAAACGTATTTAATAGTAATAAGAAATATATTAATTTATATTTAATTTATGAAAATTAAGATTTATTTTAAAAAACTATTAAGTAATTTTGTTAACTAAATATTAATTATAAAATTTTAATGATAACTAATCAAACTAATTTTGAATATTGTGTAATTTAAACATAAAAATAATTGAAAATAACATAATATCCAATTTGATTATTTGAATTTAATAATTGAATCATGTGTAGCATTTAATTATCAAGCTATTTAACTTGTATTAGCCGGACGATTCAATTTCACATAAAAGTTAATCTCTAGTAATCCTGCTAATACCAATAAGATATCATCCTTTTTAGACCAATACACTTAATCAGAGTAAGTTCTACAATATCTGATTTTAGTACATGACGTTTGTAGGCAAAGCCATGGTGGTGGATATGCTACTTGTTTTTCACAATAAATTTTATTGCCTTCTTAATTTATATCATAATTAATTGTACAAAATAGCTAAAATAGGTAGATTAAAATTTTACTTTATACAACCTAAAATTTATTTATATCATATATTCAATATATTAAGTTAAATTGTTGAAAATTTATTAGTTATGTGTTATAGTAAATTTGAATAACTGCCGTGTACTTGTAAGAATAAACTCAAACAAAATTGCTAAAGCCAGTCTTCAAATAATATTAACTTGATGTTAAATGCATTAATACATTTAATAGTAATTACTAGTGGCTACAAAATAAACTGTATACTGTAAATGTTGATGCAATAACATTCCATAATTTTAACAATGATATTGGGAGAATGTAACTGTATGATCCCGATCAATGTTCTATTAGATATTTTAATGTTACTGGAATAAATATCATGTTAATATTCCTTCAATTAAATCATTAGTACAAGTTCCTTACCTTTAAATTTGTTCCAAATGTTTTAATCTAATGTAATATTATGTTATATGCTACATATCAAATAAATTGTGACATTTATAATCTTAACTTAATTACAATTTTTTTAATTTTAAAAAGGTAATGTTATATTCAGTTAATAATTAGTTTATGAACAACAATGGTATTTGAAAGTAGCTATCATTTGAGATATCTTTTTAACATTGATTCTAATAGCTATTGATTTCATTTTTTTTTTTTTAAGAATATGCATCCCCTCCTGATTTGATTTTGTGTAAAACTTTATTTAAAAATCATAAGAAACGATAATGATTTTAAAGGCCTATTGATACACACAAGACAAAGGTTTTTATTAAGTTTTTTTTTCATAACTTCAGTCTTTTATTTTGCAATGTATTTAACTTCTTTGTAACTTTGATGAAGGTTGATAAATAAATATAATTATTTAAACAACACGGAAGTTTGTAAACATTAAAAATAAAAAGACTTATTCCAATTTTACAGATTTAATTATTAATAAGGTCAGTAGACCTCTTTTCTCTGTACTAAATTAATTAAATTCAGAAAATTATATTTTTCTAATAGAATAAACAAATTTAATTCTGGTCCAATTTCTTTTCTCCATATTTAAAACAAGCTAAAGCGATCATTCAGTGTGCGTCCAGTAACACCAAATTTATTGGACAGGCTATACATAACTTCGCTGAAAGATCTATCCTCAAGATCACTTGTGTCTGTGAGATTGATAATGCTATTGTTGACGCGAGGACGAGAACGCGACCGGGACCTGGTACGCTTCTGCTGTCGCTGCGTGTAGCTCATCGATCTTCCTGCCTGTTAAAAATTCAATTTATTATTAATAATTAATTAACAATATTTTTAAATTTAATAAATTAATAATTTATTTTTTAAATTTTCTATTTTTTTGGCCTTGATATTAAATATTTACTAAGTTAATATAAAAGTATTATAGAGGGTATACAAATTTGTTTTATTTACAAAGAAATTATTTTAAAAATAGAACTGAATAATATTAATGAATAATAATAGATCTTTTACTTTTAACAGAAATGTAAGTCTTTGTATTTACATTAAAATATTTATTTTATGATTGTCATGATAAATAAATGTAATAGAAATAATATTGCTCTAAATCTTACTAATAATTATTTTAATTTTACGATAAAAAAAGCAATGAATTCATTTTTAAATCATAATAGTAAGTTACGAAATTATAAATTTAATTTAAATAATTATTGTTATTATGAAAACAACTACAATTTTGCATAAAAATTTTCTAGAAAAAACATATTTTTCCACTTAATTATAAAGAATGAAAAAGAAAAAAAGAATGTAATCAAACGAGAATAACAATTATCTTTAGAGATTTGTTAATATTATACTTTTTTAAATGACTGAAATATTTTGTAATTGTACAATAATATTTCATTATTTCAGATCTACTTTAAAGATTTTCAAAATATTTATTATCAAATCATGTAACTGAAGTATTTAAATACTACGTACGTGTATGTCAAATAATTTATCGTAAAAATGGGTAATGAAAAATTCAATTTTGTATATTACTTTCATTAATTTTTCTAAAATTTACTTAAAAATTTAAACAATCTATTAATATTATTTACATTTTTATTTTATATGTTTGTATTGATTTAAGGAATAAATTTATTATTAAATATTAAAAACGTTTCTTTCAATTTTTACTCGCAAAAAACTGTTATAAGTGTAAAGCTAAAAAACAATTTATTAATAATCTTTTAATATTATGTAATATTTAAAAATAAATTTTATGTATTTTTGACTGTATATTATATTTAAAAATAAATCTAGGTTCCCAGTTGTACAAGTTAAAATATTACTTACACAAAATAAATTAATTATTTATTAAAAGTAAATAATTTATTATCAATAATTAAAAATGATTATTCCAATTATTAATATTCAAAGGTTTTTGATTACTCGATGAATTTTAATATTTTATGCTTACATAATATTCAAATCATATTTTAAATTATACAGGTATTAATATTTTTAATTGTTAAAAAAATATATTGATCTAAAGTACATGCCGAAACTAATATACCGTAATTATTCAGGTAAAAAGAAATTAATATATTATTTAAAAGGTGGGTGTGCTTTCATAATACAAACAAGAAATTTTTTGATAAAATTAAAATAATGTATGTTATACGTACAGTTTTGGTAACTGCTTTCAAACTTTGTAAGCTTGGTTTAAATGGTGATCTGCCTCTCTGTAGTTGACGTGATGTTAATACAATAGGACTTGTCTGTTGAATTGCTGTTGGATAAAGAGCCATTGCAGAATGTCTTTGATTTACGTCATAAGCAGCTTTCATGAGTGAAATAGCCACTGAATTGTTTGCACGTGCAGCCCTATAGTAATTAATATAATAAAATTATTTCAATACATATATCTAACGTTTTTCTTCTATAAAATATTTAGTTTCTTTAAAATTTCTTATTTATGACAAAATATCAGAAACTAATTTTATTAATAATGTAAAAATGTATAAAATATTTCTATACCCTATCCTCATCAGTTTTTGTTCATATTGTGCTCTTCTTTGTGCTCGCATCATTTGATCTGAACGTAAACTTCCAGTGCTGTAGCGTCTTTCTGAAGGCAACTGTTGTTTTTGATTAACAGTTACACTTTTCAAATTCGCAGTAGGTAAAATCTAAAAGTTTAAAATTATATCTTGTTTTTATATTATATTTATATTATGCTTAATATTTTAAAGAAAAACTAATAAATTTCTAATTAATGAACAAATTATCTATATTTATTAAAATAGTTATAAAATTTTCTTTACATTATAAAGTTATAAATTTTTTCATTTAATTAATTTATCATTTATCATTGTATAAATAAAGTAATTTAAGCTTATAATTTTAAGATAATTTTATAATTTATATAAGAAATAATGTAAAATAAAACACATTAATAATTTGTTTATTTAAAATAATTTTTATATACTTTTTAATTACTTTTTAATCATGGATTAATGTTTTTATAAAAAATTATACTTTATCTTTTCAGTGAATAAAATAGAATAGTTATTAATATATTATAACCTTTTTTTATAAAAGAAAAATATGATAATATAATAGATTGAATAATTATAAAATAATGTTTTATTTATTAATATAAAGGTCCATATAATGGCATTGTAGCTTCATATAATTTAAATTCATTTTTAACACATATAAATATTAAAATGTTCACTTTCCAATTTTTTTATATATTGATTGTATTTTTTGGTAATGTATTATAAAAAAAATTTTAGTTATTGTTTTTATTTAAATAATCTTCTTTAACTAAAAATATTTTCAGTTAGTTTACTTAATTTAACGCGTTCACCTGAAAACAATTTGAAATTTTTATTAATTTCCAGCATTCTGTTTTTATATAATGTGAAATACAAACTAGCATCATTAAGAAATTTTAAATAAGATTATCATTTATTTTTTAAAAATAAAATTATATAATAAAAATTTTAATTACTTTAAATAATTATTTATTTAAATATTGTATTTATAAATTAATTTATATATTTATTTGTTTTTTATTTCTTAATTCATAACAAATAATATTTTAACAATCACAAATAAGAAGTTGTAACCATAAAAAATAATATTAATCGCATAAAACTATTTCAAAAAAATAATAATATTATATAATAAAATACTGTATTAAAGAAATATTTTCTATTTAAAATTACAAATTAAAATTTATTTTAATTAACTAAAAAATTGAATCTCTAATTTATGAAAATTTGTAATATAAAAACTGAAATATAGTATTATTATTTTATATATAATAAAACTATTTTTTATGAGAATTAAAATTATAGAAACTTAAAAAATGAATAAATTTGTTATAAATAGAAAATAAACCTGTTCATACCGAAAATGCATTCTGCATTCGTAATGCTTTGTTGTGCCTTTGAAGTGATACATTTTTTGCTCGTTTAACTCTATTTCTGTAAGCAACTTGTGCTGCACTTTGGTATCCCAATCTATTGTAAACTGATGATGGATCTCTTAGATTAGGCATACTATTAGTTCTCTTTAAAAATCCCTTATTTTTAGCTTGAAATGTTGGCTTTGTAAATGGCAAATTTGTACGACTACTGTGTATAAGAGCAGACTTGCCACCTTGATGTAAGGAAAATCCACCTCGAACACTTTTAGAATAATTTAGATTTATTCTGTTCAATGATAAATTGCTTCGTGATTTTGTAAGATTAGATTTGACAGTGCTATTATTAAATCTTTTCTTTACAAATCCTCCATGTACAATTTTCTGTGGATATTTTTTCCATTGACCACGTTTATTAAATACTTGGTTTGTATTTTGTCTGTTGTTGCTTCTACCCCTCATATTACTTCTGCTACCACCTCTTATGATACCTCTCATACCTCCTCTAATAGTACCACCTCTAACTATACCTCCATGTTTCATTTTTTGATTGGTCTTCTTCTTCTTTTCCATTTTTATGATGTCATCTTAAAAGGAAGAAAATGTACGACGATCAGTGAGCATACAGCCTCAACAGTGAGTTTTTAATAAATTTATTTATATTCTGTCTATCATAAAATCTTATATATTATAACAATCTATTTTTATTTTGTTTTATGTTAAAACAAAGAAAAAAATTCAATCAACATATCCTTAAAAATTTAGAGTAGCTACTTGAGTATAATTTCATGTCAATTTTATCATTAGCATCTAGAACTTATTTAAAAGTTATTATTGTTATCTTTCCCAGAACTAGTTGCTTTTTCTAAATGATTTAAGATATTCCATAAACAAGAATAGTTGTATTTGGTTCCTTCATATTATTCTTATTGTATCCTTCACTATTTAATTGGTTTTTAAAAATAAATATTTATAAAACAATTCATCAATTTATATATGAATTTAATTTTTCTTTAAAACATTTTCTTCATAAAGTCTAATTATATGAGTTTAATCTTATGCATAAGATTTATCAATAGCTATTTTATTAACAAGTCTTGATTGAGGAAAAAATGTTGAAATCTGATAAAATTCTTGTAGCTGCCTTGGTAACTTTCCATCCTTGAGTTTTTATTTATAAAAAATTAATAATATTTTTTTACATACTTCATAATCATTCTTCAATTACAATCACTTTTTGAATTATTTATATTCATATAGAAATAAGTACGAAGGGCTATTTCAATAGTAGATAGAATGATACATTGCAACATGATTGATGTATTGGATCTTTGTGTTCCACATTTAAATATTAAAACAATTACAATATTTTAATGCAAGTTGATTAACTATCTTAAATTGTTGTGAAATAAATTATTTTAAATAACTTTACTTGTGTTATAATAACCATAAAACTTAAATCATCAGTTTTAACTTTAAAGATATGATTTATATCTTTAAAAGTTATAAAACTAAAGCAGATCTATTTTACTTTAGATATCTAAAGATTGTATTATATATCCCATTCCAAGATGAAATATATGGAATTAAGAAGTTTTATAAATACATTGTCAATTCCAGGAGAACTTGTTTATACTTCTGATAAATTTTCAAAACTGTAGAATTATTATTTCTAGATTGATCTAATATTTTCCAATTTGATAGTGAATAAAATTAAATTTGATTACACGGTAAACTTAGTCATTAGTCCATGTTTTTGATGATATTAAATATATCATATAACTGTAATAAGTATAATATAACATATAGTATATATACATATATATACATATACACACATATATATATATATATTAATTTTCTGAATCAAAGTCTGATGCAATTCCAAAATTGGCACAAAAAAGTTACTACTGAATACGAGACATCTTTTGAAAAGAAAAAAACAGTAGCTGTAGTATTAATTTCTTTTTCAATGTGTATGTATTTTTTCTGTTCTTTGTAAATAAATAATAAATCTTTTTATTCTATACATGTATATATTTATTTTTTTCATCCAAGCATATAGTCCTGAATATTTATACATATATACATGCATGCATGTATGTATGCATGTATGTATGTATATATGAATGCATGTAAGTATATAAAACTTTTTAATTTTTAAAATCTATTGTATTTATTATTATTATACTTGTTGTTGGAAAGCATTATTTTTCTACGATATTACAGGGTATGACGCAAAAGTATAAGAGTGGAGTGAACAAAAAATTATTCTCCGCCCGTGCGTCGCGCATCGCCATCTTAAATTTTTCTCATCCCGAGGAGAAATAAATGTGTTTGTGGATAAATGTTACGTTTGGAAGAATTATTATATTTGTATGTTATTTTATGTATCCGTACGCTAACAGAGGTTTTTCATTGCCGTTGGATTAACTGAATTTCTGGGACTTAGTTGTCCACTTACCCAGAGACATGTTCACTTTCGCGTCGATATCCGCCATGCTTCCGTCTTTTTACTCTTTATTTTGTTTGTGTAAGAACGATTGATTATTTCGTTGATAATTGTAAAAAAAATCAAAAACCGTATTTTTTTATAACTTTTTTACCACTCGTGGCACTGTTTATCGTTTATTAATACGAATTTACCGTAGAATTTTCTATCTTACAAATAGCAAAACGTAAGATTTAATGTCACGCACGCGATGAAAAATTATCGTAACTAAATGGATTGTGAAAACGCGAAGAAACAATATGGCGTCAATAGCTTATAAGTGGTGGGGAGTGACGAGATGTAGATAACCCAATTGTGGATAGTCGTGATTCTACGATTTTCTAGTGGAATGTTTGATACTTCTCACATTATTATTTAAAAAATTGTGTTATATTCGATTTAACATTCTTTATACAAATATAAAATAATTGGAATTGAAAAATAGTCATATCGTAAAATAAAAATAAACGAATAGTTTGCATTTTAATAGTTTTGAATGTCGTTTAAATTATATTTGTTATTATAATCTTGAAAATTGAAATTAATTTTTAAATTATATTTATTATTTTTATTAGATTCTTATTTAATTTTTAAGGAAACTCCTTAATAAGCTTCGAAAATAGTTGAAATAGATTTTTTAAAAACTGATCGAAACCTTTAAAAATATAAAAAATTGATCGCGTTATTAACTATATTTAAATAAAAGTATATATTATTTTTATGATTAACTACATATAATAAAAATATTTTCTTAATAAATTTAATGTATTTTGAAGAATATTAAATAGTATTGGTTTTACCACATTATTTGAACTTCTTTCAAATTATTTAAAAGATATATCTTGATGATGACTTAATGTGTAAACAAATTTTAGCAGTCAATTTATACAATTATAACTATTGAATAGACAGAGTGTAAATAATAAGGTTTAGCGTCATATAACTTGAAGTTTTTTTTAAATCTTATTGATAATATGGTAAATTAACAATAGCAAAAATTCAAAACTGAGAGCGTTAAAGTCAATTTTATTATTATAAACGTCAAGATTGTGTTATTATTATTATATTATAGTTATTTTTAATATTTTGTAATAACGAGATTTTTATAATCCAGCCCTATTTGCATAATTAGTCTCGCAGTTATAACACTTGGATTTTTTTATATCTTTCTCCCTTCGCCTCACTCTTCTTTCACTGATATATTATTTATTAATTTGCACAAATAACAACGATGTTCGTTCATGTTTTCGCGTCTTTTCTTTGCGTAACTTGAGCTTGTCAACGTTTGAACCTATTCTTCACATCTAGGAAATTTAACGTTTCTTTTCTCGTATTCAATTATTATCCAATGACAATTATAATTTATTTTTAATTCGACTTGTTGGAACCATAGCTTTTGATTTACCGACAAATTATCGAAGGGTTTTGGCGGAAAAAATCTCGTGTGTGCCACAACAGGAGGAAAAAGCTATTACAATACTAGATTTAATTTTATTCAATACCGTGTATTCTAATATATATCAAAAGGATAAAGGATTTTCTACCGCATTCAACACCGCTTTCTATAAACACGTGTTCATGTCTGTCACGCTGGACATTGGAAGTTCCCAAACTCTCTCCAAGCACCGACTTCGGGTACCACGGGATTGGCAAAACCACCACCTATATTAAAGATTTTGCATGCTCTAATGCTACAGGTCGACTGTGATCATCACGATCACACTTATTGTGTCAGACCTTTTGGGCACATTTTTTCGCGTACGAGACTCCATAAATCCGTTTACCCGAATCACCGCAATCACCTTCTTACCAGCCCAGATTTCTGGGGTCATCTTCCACAGGTGACGACCTTGGATTCCTAGACCTTTACCATCCACGAAGCTCCATGACATGTCGGACCTTTGTAACTAGGTGAGGAGAGTAGGAAAGGAAGCAGTAGGAGAGAGAGCGAGATAGAGCGAGAAGTAATTTGAGTTAGAATAATGAAAGAGAGAGAGAGAGAAAAAATTTGCACGGAGTAGTTAAAAGATAGATAGTGAAAGCGATATAAAGAGAGAAATAGATACAGAGAGATACAGGGGGGAATTGAGAGGCTAAGACATATGTTCAGTGTTTACAAATTTTTACACTAAGCAGAATTTTATATTTTCTAGCATTGTTATTCTGATTCTCATTATTACTGAAATCCTATTGTTCTCATTTCTCGTAATTGTATTTATATACAGAGTGCTGTAAAATAGAATTAAATACTAGTAACTTAGAAAATAGTATGGAAGCGAGGACAAAAGATATAGGTTTTTTGTACAAAATACACGGAAAGAGAGAGACAGAGAAAAAACTAGAATATAGATTATTAAGAACTGAAAACTTTCTTCAAGTTTAATATAATGATTTTAATCAATCAATCCAATTAAAATATTAGCTCAAGTATTTATGACTTATTGAAAATGGTACGAAAAGTAAAAAGTATAAAAGTGGCAATATGGCAATTATTGAGACAAAAAGAGAAATTATTGAGAGAAAGCTTTACGCACGCGCAAAGGAAAACGTGTCAAAGCTGCACGGCAGAAGGCGAGTAAGTATCATAGATAGGAAAGCAAGTATTTAGTGGAAAAGAAAAACAAGATAGATGAAGGAGAGGTAGGAAAAAAAGGAAAATGATATTTTTACCAATAAAGGAAATAATATTAACAGTACAAAAAAGCAGGGAAGGATAGGTACAGAAATTGAAGACAGTCTAATAGTAAAAAGGAAAGTGTCGCGTCGATCGATGCGATAGCACAATCCATTATGTTTGTCGTTTTTTGAGTAATAGAAACAATAACTCCAATAGGTAGCGGTACTGATACAATTTTGATGATTTCTGAACAAACTTCATCGTTACTTTTCTACAAAACACAAGCGTATAGCTGAATCTGTTTTATCTTTGTTCTTTTTGATCAATAATTTTCTTACTTAAATATTCAGTAAAATTGTAATTCCTTTGAAAAATAATATTGTACTGACTATTGCATTGAATTTTTGAAACTATTAACAGTTTTAAGATATTATATCTAATCAACAACAATTAAGATGTGAAAGTCTAAAATTTTAATTATATAAAGATTTATATATATTCAGGGTTAATAAAGATGAATGAAATTTTATTGATGATATATAAGATCACAATTAAAATATAGCTATTTTCAATTTACAATTAATATAAAGATAAATTCAGTTTCAAGTTAAACAAAAATATCAATTTCATTTGAATATAATTTACTGATACGTACAAAAATATAAGATCATTTAATATAGGATTTAAAAATTTTTTATTTATAAAATAAATTTAAATAACGGTTGTAGATCATGATATTCAAACTTTGCATAAAGTTTTCGTTATAAAAAATTGTGATTATGATAAGAAATTTTTATTTAATGCTTCTTACTTTTTTTAAAGAAAATGTAGAAAATGTACTAATTGTTAATCGTGGTTGAAGATTGGGAAAGGCAGACCATTGAAAAAGAATATGCGCGTGTAAAATATATTCAATGTCTTTTATTTAGAAAAGAACAAAATAATAATGGCACTGAATTTTACAAATAATACTCAAGAAAAATGGAAGAAGAAAATGCATACGTTACCTTATCACGACGGAGTGAAGTAAAAGGATAAAAAATATTGCTTGCACCGGGCTTTTATATTTTCTTTCCTGGCTCCCATCTTCTTCCATTAGGTTAATACGGTGTTAGTAAATGGACCTTTATGCTCCGGCCCGTCTAGTGTCTGCACACACAACGGTCCTCTTTTTCGTTGAATTTACTAATGTCTTAACCTAAGTAAGAAACTTAATCACTTAGTATAGGAAACGGTCATTTCCTTCTTGGTTGAGTATAACTTTAATCAAGCGCATTGTTCATATTTCCTGGTTATTATTACTACTACCAGATATAGTGAGCCGAGTCAGGTTGAGAATTCGGTAAGAATGGAAAAATATTAACGCCGAAAATGTTTTCGATGGGAAAATATTTCTCGGTGAGTGCTTTGGAAATGTGCGGAAACAGCACGAGAGCAAAGCAGATAGTGGCAGACCTATGCCGTAGGACTTATGGACGGTGTTTAAGTACGAGCAAATACCATGCTACAGTATACTCTCTCTTTTTCCTTTTCTCCCTGTATTCACCCGGCTCTCTACCTCTATCTCTCTCTCTTTCTATCGTGTTCGAACTCCAAAGTATTGCGAATTAATTATTTTGTTTCGCAATAAGATAACTCGTGCACGCGAATAGAACGAATTGCAAATGAAAGGGATAGTTCAGCCGGTATCAATGCGCGACCTAAAGGGAGGGTTAAAACACAATTGTCTGTTGAGACGGATCTGGAATAAACTTGCGCTTACGCGTATTGCTCGCGCTCGCGTATAATGATAGTCCTACTAACAACCTTAAAGACCCCTTCCTCTCCTTCCTGTTTTCACTCATCCCGCTCGCACTGAAGAATTTGGCCTGTGGTCGAAGTTAGACATCGCGGAGGCATCGTGGCAGCAGGGGTTCACCATCAGAGTGAACTGAACAATGAACACCACCCGCAAGTGAACCGGTCCACTGTCAGGATAAGCGAGACCCCCGGATGTGAAGGCGTCCACCATCAGGGTAACTGAGACCCTGCAAGTGAAATTCGACACCGCGAGAGTGTCGTGGATGCAACACAAACATAAGCTCAAGCGGTGTATGGGCTTAACAATGCAGACTGCACGGAGCAGTAAAGAAGAAACCTCAAAAAAAAATGATGAATGATATTGTAGGATGTAAAATATTATATATGAAAATTGTATGAGCGTATGATGACGTGCCGCCCGACACCCGTTGGATTTGCAAAGAATTTTTTTTCCTCCGCCAGCTGCGCGGGAATTTTTTCAGGTCTAAGGAAATGAATATAAAAATTCTGTTGCAACCAAGACCTGATATCTATGAGTTTCGAGTGCATTATTTTATTGAGATAAAAATATGTTTTTGTGTTCCGGGTTAGTTTATAATAGGTGTGCGATACGTAATGTCCAATAGTTTGCGACAAAAAATGTAAAAATGTTTTTGCGCAATAAACATCGCCCGAAATTAGTAATTCTCCAGATACCACCCGCAATAAAGCTACTGTCGTCTGAGGATGCAAACTGATGGAAAATCGACATTTGGAAAAGATTCTGTAAAGAATTGTAAGTTCAAAAATTTTTCGCGTACAGTATCGCACGGTAAAATATTTTAAGTTATAAATATTATATGCCATTTTTCTACGGAAGAAACTATAAATACAAAGGCTCGGGGATTTTTGTATTATATTCACTAGTTGTATTTCCCTCCTCTCGAACATTAATTAATATTTGACTCGGTCCGATACAATCAGTTAAAATGTAACAACAAAAAATTAATTATTGATTACCAATATTCTTGAAGATACTCACACAAATATACTCACTTCAACACATTCATTTGGTTAAATTGATAGATTATTGATAAGTTCATTGCTTACTGCGTTTTATTGTTAAGTTACTTCATTTTTGTTAATCTCAAATTCTACAATGCGTTTTATTCATAAGTTCATTATAAGTGCGTTAGTATGTAAGTTCTATTGTAAGTGGTTAGTATAATAAATTAATGATTGCATTAGTGTAAAATCATTATAGTAAGTGCGTTTCATAACTGAATACATTTATGTATTTTTTCATACAAAAACAAAAAGTGATTTTTTTGGTTTGATTCACACTGTTGTTACAAAACCGTACTCAACAATTCAAGCTATTTTCATACAGTATTATTCTTTTTTATTCTTTTCGTTGCCCTTTATAATCTTGCCAATATCTTTATTTACATTTTTCTTCTTATCGTATACATATATTTCTGCTTTAAAATTTTTTTAACATTTAGATTTGTCTACGTTACTTATTTAAATTTACTATTATCGGCCTATCACTTTTTCTATTTCAAATTCTTTACCTTTAGTGTCAATTTAACCACCCTATCTACCACAGATATTTATCTTTTTTACTCCATAATATTTTTTTTCCTCTTTGTTCTTATTTCAATTGCTTTCAAATCCTTTTTTTGAATTATTATTTTTACACATTCTTTGAAGGTTTCTATGCTTCGTTGTATATTACTATGTTCTTTTAATTTATTACATTGTATTATTTGTTATCTTTCTTGCCTTAATCTTTTTACGATATCTGAATGTAAAGTAGTGCATTTATGTTTATTATTATTATTAGGTTTTTGAATAATTAATTTCATTGTCATGATATATTTCACAATTTAATTTAAACATATTACATCTATAATATAATTACATTTAGATACTTGAATATTTACTGAACTTTAATTATACTTATATTATCTTAACTATAAAATTTTTTATAACATTTCTTTTATTAATATTTATTTTCTACCTGTACATATATTGATTTTTAATTTATACTATACTCATTTAGAAATTACGTCATATCTGTTTAATTTCACCATATTTTATATCGTATATATTTTATAAATTCTATGTTTTTTTATTTTTATTATATTACATTTTATACAATTATTCCCTTTAAATTTCCATTATTAGATTTATTCCTGCAAACCCATTACTCTTCATGTTGACCTGTTTTGCATCTTTCTCTGACCCAATGCACTTCTTATAACACACTAATATCCTTCTTGTTCCATCTCATGTAATTTGATCAATTATTTGTATTGCCTTCTATTTCTTGAAATATATGTTTTAAAGTTTCTTTCTTTAATTTGCAAAGTGTGTGTATCTTTTCTTCTTCAACCATTCAGAGCTTGGTAGCTCTATTTTCATTACCGATTCTAAATTTCGCAATATCTTCATTCCATCTTTCGTTTTCTCTGCTTTCTTTTTTCTGTATATGTCGATTTTTCTATATATTGCAATTTTTGATCTATTTTTATTTCTTTAACTTCTTCCCATAAAGTATCAAAGTTTTCACAATTCTTCTTCCATTTATACTACGTCCATCCTACACTTTCCTCCAATGCATCGAAAAACTTCAATTTGGTTTTAAAGTTTTACTTGAATAAACATTCGGCAATACTCCAAATTCTGCGCAACATTAGATTTGCTTTTTTTGAAATTTCCTTTTTTATGTATATCTTGATTATTGTTTTCTAAAAATATAATAACTTAAATAAGAAAATTTTTCAACTATCTCTATTTTTTATTTTCCCGTGTAAATTCTGATATTTTCCTCCTACCAACTACTTTCTTGAATATCACTATTTTTGTTTTATCTAAATTAAATTCTAATTTCTATTAAAAAATTTTCGCCAATATCGATGTATCGTCTGCGTACAGAGTTGATCTTATTTTAGCTCTACCTATTTATAACCCTGAACCTCTTGCTTTTACACGTTCGTCCTATATGTTCGATACTCCTATGTTAAATAAGGTAGAGCTCAGTCTTACTTTTTTTGAAGTAACAATTTCTCCTATTATCTCCTTAATTTTTATTTTAATATTAGCGAATTCGTTTATTTCCTTCACACAGAAATTATCTATTTTTTAATATATGCTTGATACATTTTTTCCGAAATCTCTCTCATGTCTATCTTTTCAAATGCTGCTTTTACATCCACGAAACATATTAGGACATCTCCCTTTTCTCTCTTTAGCTAAGAAGCTATGGCCGCTTTCAACCCATATATTACTTCATCTGTCGCTCGATCTCTCTTGAAGCCAAATTAAGTATCAATATATTTGTTATTATCCTCCATATGCTTTTCCATACGCATCTCCATTCATATAGTATCCTTACTCCTTTTTGTTAGATTATTAAGAAATATTGTCATAATTTTTACAATCTTTTCCATACTATACCTCTACATATAATTTGTTATTCCATCTTTAACCGAAGATTTCCTCCAAGATTTCATTTATTTATTGTCTGTACTACCTCTTCTATTTCTTGTTCTTCTACTGCATTTTCTAAGTCTTTCTCTTCCAGAAGTCTGATTATAGTATATTTCTTTGAAATTTTCCTAACACTGATTTTTTTTATTCTGTTGTCCATATAATCTTTGTTTATAATTTTAAAAAATGCTTTTCCCGATTTGCCTATTTTTGTTTTTTCTATTTCTTTTTTCCCATTTTTTCTTATTCTTTAATATCTTCCAGTAGTTATTTCTCTTTTTCACGTAATTCTTCCTGTCTTCCTCTTGTCCCTTTTCTTCCATTTCTTATACAATTCCCATATCTTCAGTTTCGACTCGCAGCACTCTCCGTCCCATTACGACTATCTCTTGCTAACGTTTTTACCCTCTTCTTTATTGTGACTTTCTTCCACGTTTTTTTCTGTATTCTATAGTTTCTTCTGTCCATACTATGCCTAGTTTTTTCTTCTTCTATCTTCTTTATAATTAATTTTTTACTGGCTCAATTCTTAATAATTGATGGTCAGATTCATTACCTTGGCATCTGTTATACCTTGCTCAGCGTGGTCATTCACCAACTACTAATCTATTACTGATGATCCTAACTTGCTGTTAAACATTAATGATTCATCATCCGCTCTTTTAGCCACCCGTAAAAAAGGTTTCTTTCCTCCATCCAATTGAATAATTTTATCCCCTGTTTATTTATGATTTCGTCCTTTGAATATCTTTTCCTCTTTCTCCAATTATCCTTCTCCTCCCGTCCTTGCGTTGAAATCCCCTTCTACAACTATTCGCTTCCCGTTATTTTCTTCATTTAGTTTATCTAATTTATCCAAGTTTTAATATCTCAATGTTTTATAAAATATGAATAAAAAGTGAAATAACTTGTACAAATAATTTTTAATTATTTTTAAGAATAATTGTTGTGATACATTCCTTTATTATTTCTCATTCTTATTTTCAATTCTTAAATTCAATAAAGCTTTATAGATCCATTCAATTTTATCTTATTATCATATTCCTGTTCAATAAGGTCTCCAATAGATTTTGTTTCAGTAGACTTTTTATCACAAGTACTTTTCTTTTTTAAATGAAATATTACCCTTTTTTATTGAGCTTCCAACTGATGTAATTATTGATTTAAAAACACTTACTATTTTTAATTTAGGCCAAAATATATAAGGTATCATGATTTATTAATTGTTTATCATTAGCTACAATAAAACTGTTTTATAATACGTTTTTTGTAATTTTTCTTGGATTTAAAATCATATTTATAATTTCAGTATCTATTTCTGAAGTTTCTTCAATAAATTTTATGTCTTGATAAAGAATTTTTAATTATTTTGCATATTTGAATATTTAAATAGTAGCTGCTATTGTATATTGAACCTTATCTTCATTGAATTGAACTGATTCAAATTTAGTTTGTCTTTTTGTTTCCTGGATATTCACTTGAATTGATTTTTTTGTCAGAATTTCAGAATACAATCTGTGTTTTGATTCTGATTCTCTGGGAGTTGAACTTTTTGAACTTTTAAGAAATGTTAAAATATCGGTGATAATTTTATTTTTTTTTTAAATTATAAAATACTTTCGGTGTACATGCTGTACAAAAAATTATATAATTTGAATTAATATATTTAAATTAAATTCTATTTAAAAAAAGAAGAACAAAAAATTGTTTTTTGATCATATATACATGAAAAATTAAAAATGTCTTTTTGAAACTTTTTTTTAAAGAAATTTTTATTAACTTTCTTATCAATACCTTCTAATAGTAGTTTTCTTTTACATTCACTTTAATATCCTTTATTCTCTTTCATAGTTTTGTTTCATTTATTTTTAATGCTCATCAGATTTAGATATATATTTTTTAGTTAAAGCTTACTTACAAAGGTTTTTTTGAATATTAAATTTGTGTAATGCTTTTACTGCTTTTGATTCATTTTTCGTCACTTTATTTAAAAATGAGTTTTTTTTTAATTTTAACGTATCACAAGACTTCTCATTTATATGTATTTTTCTAGAAATTTCTTCAAGTAGTTTTTCACGAATTTGTCCATATTTTGGAAATTTCTGAAAATATATTTAGAAATTTTATAATTCTTTTTTAAATATTTTATAATCTAAAAAGATTATTTAATAGATATAGATAAAAAAAATTATTTTGTGAATCAAATATTTTTAGAACGAATTAAACAATATAATTTAAAATTTGAATTTTATGTGAAAAAATACATACCTAACACACAGGTGTGTGTTAGTGCACAACACTGATTTACGCCTTTTTATTATACTAATTTCTAGTTATGAATATACTTATCTATATTTTTACTAAAAACAATGGTAAAGAAAAGAATAAAATAATTTATATATAATTTAAACTTTTTTTATTTTATTTTAAGAATCTTAATTTAATAATTTTAATAACCATTTAATAATTTCTATACATAAAATACAATTTTTAATATTCATTAAATATCATGGTAAAAATCTTGCAATTACACAAAGTAAAGATTTGTTATATTAATATTAACATATTCCTTTAAATAAAAACGATTAAATACATTATAACAATAAACTTTCTGATATTTTATTTTAATAAAAGTATTAATAAATTACATATCATTATATAAATTAAATATTAATGTTGTGAAAATTCTTCAGAATATAAATATAAAATTGACACAAAAACATATATATTGGCAAAATGTAAAATAATAAATATAATCTAATATGAAATTTGAATTAAATTATAAAATTATGAATATAAACTGAACAGAACATTTTATATTTTATATCAAATCTTACTTTTTAAAAATTATGAAATACTACTTTTACTTACTTTACATAAAATATTTTGATGATATCTAATACTATTCACCTTTTCTCTAAATGTTGCTATTGGTATCATATCCCATTCTGGATCAATTCCTAAATTTTTTAATTTATAATCAAAAGCTTTTTGTAATTCTTCCTTAATTATCTTTATTGATTGTGAACGAAAACATTTTTTAAAGTTTCTATTTGGCTATAATCAAAATAAACAAAAATTTTTACATCTTTTTTGTTGTAAAAAACTTTTTTAGTACTTTTTAATTTTTACCTATATGTATTACCTCAGTAGTGTTATTCGTTTTTTCTTCTGTTTCATATTTAATTCCTGATTTTGTATCAATGCTGTTTTCACTTTCTTCAGACTCGTTTAAAAAAGTATATTTCTTGTTAGATTTAGTAATTTTTCTATGGAGTAGACCTTTTTCAGACCTTTCTTTTGTATATTTCAAAAAATTATATTTTGTAGCAAGTTCTTCATAATTTTTTAGCTGAAGGCAATCATTTGTTTTATTATTTTTTAAAAATTGACAGATCTGATTAAATTTTAAATTACCAATTAACTGGTTATCATTTTGAAACATTATATTCAATGATTTTTTTAAATCTTGAGTTGACTCACTCTTAATATCTTTACTTAAAATTTTAATTTTATGTTTATTACATTTTTTTATTTTAGTTTTGTTTTCTGAAAATTTTTTATTTTGAATATTCTGTATATCCTGCATAAAATTCTTAAGTTGTTCACTTTGAATAGCAAGTAATTTTGATTGATTAATAGACTCCTTTTCTAAAAATAAGACCTTATTTTCATATTGAGACTTCATATTATTTGAAAATTCTTGAGTTAATTTTAACTGACTAAATAGATTTTCAATATCATTTCGATATTGATTTTCAAGTTGTTTGATCCTGGATATCCAAAATTCTTCTTGTTTAAATAATTTTAGTTTAACTTTCTTCATACTTGATATGAGCTAAATAATGATTCAAAATATATTTTTTAAATCTAATAATTAAATCTAATAATAAGAAATAAATTAATTGTAAAAGCTCAAAAAAAAAATAAAACGTACGTGCTCTTGTAGCTGAGTTTTCAATCTTTGAATTTCATCTTCTTGTCGATTAACTAATTCTTTAATGTTATCATGATTTATATCATGATTATAATTGTTCACGTTGTTTCCTTTCCCTTTAATATTCTAAAAATTTCAAATGTAATTTTATTAATATAATTTTTAAATTCAAATAATTTTTAATATTTTTAAGTATTTTTATTATTGTTAATGTAAATTATTTTTTAATTGTAGTATTAAAAATTTTAAACAAAAATAATATTTTAGTATAGTAAATTTTAATTTTTGTTTTTCACGCAAACTTAAATAATTTCTTTTAATATAGCAACAAGTTTACATTTTTATTTTTTAATTTTTTTTTATATTAAAATTTAAGCACTGATAAAAAATTATTTAATATATAATTTCTAATTATCAATTTACTTTGATTTCCATAAATAACATAGTTTTTAAATCACTCATCTCTTCTTGATATTTTTTGTAATGATCAAAATGCAATGACATATTTTCAAGAGAACTTAGCTTCTTGTCTTCCTTTGATATTTCATTTGGAGAAATAATTTCGTTAGCTTTTATTTTAATTACTTGCTCGGTTTGATTTAACCGTTCCTTTAGCGTTTTTATTTCATTCTGTAATTTTTCAGTTTCAATTTTGCAATCCTCATGTATTTGTGGTAAACTAGATAATCCTGATGATTGTTTCGAATGCCGCCGAATTAAGTGAGCGTTTGTGAACGAAGCTGATATAAAAGTTTTTGGACACCAAGGACACTGTAATTTGAATAAATTATAAAATTATATATTTAGTTAATTTTGATTACCTCAAAATTTTTAAATGAATATATCAAACAGTAGCTTGTGGTACAATTGATTATTTTTTATTTAATACAATAAAGTTATTAAAAAAATTTAGATTTAAAAATTTATTTTATCTAAAAAGAGAATGTTATTATAATAAATTAAATTTAATACAAATTATCAAAGAACTAATTTCAGATAAATTGTATAGAAATTTATTCTTCGTCAATTTAAAAATTCATCGGTTTAAAAGATTAAAATAATATAATAAAAATATATATCCCATAATTTTTTTAATAAAATCATATTAACTTTTCTAATTTTAATGTTTATGTAAATAAAAAATTTTCTTTGTATTCTAAAAATTTTTTCATTAAAAAAATATAAACATTTTAATTCATTAAATGTATGAATAGATGGCTTTCAACTTAACTAGTATATCTTTATACAGTTAAATATTTTATTAATTTGATTAATAAACAATTATCTGCTAAAAACAATAGCAATTGTTAAATAAATAAACAAAATTTCTTCGCTTGTTAATAAATTAATAATAAATATTTCAGAAATAAATTTAATCAAAGTGAAACTTTATATCAAATTAAAAATATTGAAAGAATGTTACTTTGTGTATTTCTCCATGTGTATTACATTTTGTTTCTGCAGATTTATTTTGCTCTTTAAATTTCTCTTTAATTTCTTTCATTTTATCCTGTAATTGTATAATTTCTTTTTTCAATTTGATATTTTCTTCCATTTTACACTTAAGTTCTTCTTTTAAAATAACAACACTTTGATCCAAATATTGTTTACAGTACAATAAATATTCAACAGCTAATTGTGCCAAACGAAATAATTTAACAAAATTTTTATCCAAAATCTTAACATCGTATTTGCTTTCCAAGTAGTAATCAATAACATTGTTGACATTTTCATCAACAATTTTAAAATCTCTTTCTCTTATCACTTGATCAATATCTATTAAGCCTAAAATAATTTTATTATCTTCATAGTTAAATTGTTTCAATGTATTAAGGAAAAAATATAGTTAAATAATAAGCAACTTTTAATAATTATTAAATTTATTTAGTTTAATTTAATACACAATTTATAAAATTATTTATTGAAAAGAATTTCAAATGATTATATTCCAATATTTTATACACATTTATAGGCTATCTATAAAATTTTAAATAATTTTAAATTTGCTATTTTTTTTTAATTTTAAATGTCTTTAATACTTATGCGGTTCCAATCAACTCGAACTCTAGCTGAGTGCATATTAAAATAAAATCCAGATTCACGAGCTAATTTAGGAAAGTCATGACACCAGTTGGTACCAGCTCTAAATGAAAATGCCATCATTAACCTGATTTAAACACAAAAGGTTTATATACATAATTAAATAGTATTCTTTCTAATTGATATGTATAAGATAGTTTACTAACCTTATTCTTAGCAAAATTAAAAATACATATTTAATGTTTAAATTTAATACTTATTTATAAATAATTAATAATTAATTTATATTACGTTTCTATAACCCGAATAAATGATAGTAAAAATGTAATATATATTAGTAATTATTATTCTTTTAAAAATTATAAATTCAAACCTCGTTTAACTTGTTTCTTCATACATTTATGAATGTAAATAGTTTTATGGTTGAAATAAAAACATTAAAAGTTTTGTAAAATTAATTGTCATTTTGTAATCGTGTATAAGAATTAGTATATGTTTCTGTATACCACCTGGCGTTTTGGACTAATTATAATTTACTTCGATGATATTTCAATGTAATAAATCGATAGACAACCGATATGTTTACTTATATTCTCAACTATAAATTATACTTAATAACTTATATTTTCTACAATTATACAATTTGATCTAATCTGAAACTTAAAAGATTAATGGTTAAAGTTTTTGAAGCTTCAAGAACAGCAAAAATTTATTTTCATAAAATTTAACTTTGTTTTCCATTTTCCGAATAAATTGAAAATTCTGTTTTGTATTCATAATTCGTACAGATCAACGCAATCTTTTATTTTCTCGATTCATCATCCATGTAAGTACTGTACTCAAAAGAATAATTTAGTTTTTAACAATAAATACAAACATTAATCTCAATTTTTATTTCTGTAAAATTGAATGAGTAATTCTTTATTTAATATTATTATTGTTATTATTTATAAACAATTTATGCATTATTTATAAATTTCATTACATTATGTATTACATATTTAATTATCATAATAGTTTTAATATTTATTTCTATTTCTTATCCTTCATTATTTCTAATATTGATCTTTTATATATCTTTTTCTCTTACTTCAAGAACTTTTTATTGCACTTTTAAATCTTTGTTCTCTCATTTTATTATTTTATTACTGCTATTTTGTTGCCTATATAATATCTTTAATTTATTGAATTTATAAATCATTTGTTTCTCTATTAGCCAATGTTTATTCACTTTCCTTTAATTTATCATTTTGCATCTTACTAATCATCATTTTTTCCAATTCTTATTTTCTCTCCTTTTTTAGTCATAGTTTGACTATCCAATACTTTGAAAAAAATTAATTTTTTTATCTTACAGTGTCCTTTTTCGATTTATTTTTATTACTTTCATATTAATTTCCTTCTTATATTCTTACACATTCTTTGAAATTTTCAAGTTTTCGCTGGTTTTATTTGTTCTCATTAAAAATTATTTCATTTTCTGACTTTATCTGTATTTTATTTCTACTTGTTTTTAACATAATTATGAATTTAGAAGTGTTTTCAAATAAGTTAAGTTCTGTTTTATCTGTTTTATACCTTTTGTATTTCTTCGTAGCCATTTTATGCTTATATTTAGATTCCATATAATGATATATTTTCCACTAGACCTCAAATATTTTTATTTTTATTCTAATATTTCTTTAAATTGTTATTTGATTATACTCTATATTTTCTCTATAACCATCTTGCTCTTTTCGTCATAAATTTAATATGTTTCTTGTCCCTGTAATTTTCCTTAAATTCCTTCTCTAAATACATAAATTGATTAGCTGTTTTTTTCACTTCTCTTCATTTAAACTTTAAATTTTTCTTTTTTCTAAATCTTATAATTCTTTTTTCTTTTTCTTTCTAAATTAGAATATTTTTGTTTTTTCTCTTTTTAGTTCTAACTGCTTTTTTAAAATAATTTATAAAAATCTCAACAGCTTGTTTAATTAAGCCTCAAATTATTATTAATCTTCAATTCAATTGACTTTAGATTTGAAAAAATAAATTTTCTATCCTCCGTGGTGCCTTACTCATATGTAACGTAAAGACATTGCAGCATTCTATCTCGGTACAGATATCTCTATTACAGATTTCTAAAGATAAAATATATTCTCTGCCTATAAGTCGACGAAAAGTATATAGCAATCCCGATCTTTTACTTTAAATGTTAAAACCTTCATACATACCGTTGTTCTCATATTCAATTATTATTCATCAAAATTAAATCGACCTAAGTTATGATTAGCTATTAGAAAAATGAATTGAATTATTAAATCCATATACGATATTAAAATCCACTCAATATTAATAACATACTTCAACATTCCCATTTCTATACTTGAATTACTTAATATTAAATAAAGTATACACTATTTTCATAAAAATTGATATGTAATGATCGTACTAATATATGATAAAAGTAAACATATAAAAAAAATACAATAAAAAATGAAAACATTCATTTCAAAGAAGAAAATGTAGTCAAACTTTCGAGTAAATTCCATGTATGCTAAGTACATCGTATAAAAATGAGAAGGAAGTCAGCGTTTGATAGCAGATTATCTAAATTTGTCTTCTTATTATATAAACAATGTTTATTCAAAATAGAATAATTAGAAAAGTTTATTAAATTTAAAATAGAAAAATTAAATAATATTAATTTCATAATTTTTGAGCTTAATACAAAAAATAAATACAGTATGAATGATTTTTCCATACATCCAATTCCATTCGGTTTAAGTATGTATTTTCTATTCGTGTAATTATGTTACTTCATCTTCCCTTGAAAAGGTTAGGAATGATTTTAAACCTTATTTAATTAAAATTATATAAAAAGTACAGTATTACCGATATACTTAAATGACAACTAATGTAACTGAGTATATTGAAACCTCTTATAAAAAAGAATTTCTGTATTCCTTATAAATTTATTCATTTATCCAAAATTTTTAATAATTTCTATCTAAGCTTTTGTACAGATTTATTCAAAAAATTCAAATTATTGCATTTCTTTCATCTTGTATGAAAAAACCATAAATTCATAAAAACGGAACATTTGGTAAATTGTAAATAGTCTTTTCAAAATATTAGTTGAATTTATAATTAATCTAAAGGGCAATTCAATTAAGTAACAGGACCTTATCTAGGAATGCGATTTTATTTATGATAATAATATAAAACTTCTCTATATAATTTTATTTGTTTCCCAAAGCAGAGAAAAAATCTCTTTTGTACTGAAGAGAGAAAATATTATATTAATTAAAAAATTACGACGTCGTGCAGATCAGGTTTGCCAGCATCGATATTGTTATAAGATATCAATAAATATTGTGAAGAAGGAGTGGTGCATGGGATAAAAATATAGATTAGTTACTTCATTTAATGTGAGTTGAGAGTCACCCAGATTTCCTTTCCAGATTCACTAATCTATTACACGACCACAACTCTTAACTTTTACAATAAAACTTGAGAAAAAAAAATATGTAACGTAGAATTATATACAAATAATTGAGTGATTCTAATTTTTAAGAGATAGTGTGTTTTAGGTGCTTATACAATAATAAGATTACCAAATTCTTCTATAAATTATATTATTTGTGTTTTTTCACTACTTCTATAAACTTCAGTACTTTTATATGCAACAACCGTGTTTCTGTTTACAATAAGCTATGTCAAATGATGTGAACAAAAAGACTAAGATATTAATAGATATTTTTTACATTTTTAATACGTATTTTGAAAAGCCAAAAACTTACACAATTGAATAATTATACATTTTCATATATTTTAGCGTTGATAAAAATATGAATATTAATATGCTTTGATTATAATAGATAATATGAAAGGTATCTCTACTAAATAGAGACTATTTGTTTACATAATTTATCTTTTTTTGACTCTATTTGTTTCATTTCAAACGTGCATAACGTAATAGGCTATGTGATATATTACTATCGTTATTTTTATTTAAGAGTAAATCATGTATTAGTATTTACATTTTGTATATAATATATCAATATATCTCTATATTATTATTAAATATATGCGTATTATTTAGTATCATATATATCTATATATATATATATATAACGCCTGACGGGGATGCCTGCCTTTCACTTTGTTGCTTATTCTGTATCCCGGTATATATGGTACAGTGTGTTTGTATATTTCTTATCTCTTTTCATAATATTTTTCCACTTGATTGCTTTAGAGCTCATGAAATTAGAATCCTTTAAAATTTGCTCTTTTATTTCTTATTTCTTTTCGTTTAATTCGTAATCTGCATGTTGTTTATTAACTAGTATTTATTGTTTTTTTATTTCATTACCTATTTTTAATATTGCCAATAATTTCATTCTATGTTTTCTTTTTTTCCTTTATTCTTTTCATAGATACATTTTTTCTTTCACATTTTATCATTCATTATTCCATTACATATTTTAAAGTTTCCAGTTTATTAATGCAAAAAATCTGTTGTTGTCTTGTTTTAAATGCCTTTATTACTTTCCATTTTATTTTTTCTCTTCAAAAGTGGTTTGATGTTCCAAAAAAATCCAAAAGATTATTATCAAGATACTCATATTATTTTTCCTCCATAATTATCTTTTTTCCTTTTTTATTTTTTTCTATTCTAATCAAAAACTATTCTTTCTTATATCCTAATTTTAATATGTAATTTTCGAGAATTCCCTCTTTTTACTTTTTTTATCTTTTTAAAATTGATTTTAATAAAAATAATTTTAATTAATAATTAAAAATGAATCACTTAATGAGCCCATAATACTACATATATGTATCTAGGATATGCAATAGTCTTTTTTCTATTTTTATACTAAGCTGCTGGGTTTTTTTCAATTTCTCTTATAATGATACCAATACATTATTAAAAAATAAAGGATTATCATATACATTTGTTTTATTCCTTTTCCTGTTGTCATTGAGATAATCTTCTCCGTTATTTGAATTTTAGTCTTGGATTGTTTATAAATTTTTTTGGTATAGTGTATCAAATACTTTTTTATTCCAGCTTTCGGCATATTCTTCCCGATCTTCTTGAATTGTATTTTCTTTTATAGCCATGAAGCAATTGCTCTCTTTTATTTTTTTAGCTGAACGTCTACTGCAGTTTTTAATGCATAGATCACATCCACGTTTTTTTCTTTCTGAACCATCATATTTTTTATTTTCTTTCATATAATTGTCAATTCTATTTTTTAAATTTTAGGAGTAATTTTTTAACTGATACCCAAAAGGATAATCTCTCTATAATTTTTCAAATTTTCCTTTTCGCTTTTTGTAGAAATCGGCATCATTATCCCATTTCTCTCAAAACTTTCACATTTTGTTCATTATTTTAATCTCTCCTAGGCTTTTTCTTAGTTTCCATCTATCTAAAAAAACTTATATCTTTTTCTGTATCACCCCTTCTACATCCTGTTATCTCTCTATCTATAATATACTGTCTTATCCATCTATCTATAATTTATGTATCTATCTTTCGCTTTTAATAATTATATAAGTGTTTTTATAATTATATATATTTTTACCCAATTAATAAAATTATTTCACAAAATAGCCTGCTAGTGTATTTATTTCAGCATAAAAATTTAGCAGTATCTCAAATATATAATTACTCACTTTAGAACCAATATATCACATCTTTTTGCTGTGTTAAACCTTTGTACATTTTTGTCATATAATTCTTTTTTATGCATAAATTTAACGATGAATGTTGAATGTAATGGAAATTTTCAGGATTGTACAAAATAAAATATTCCGAGGCAAAACGCTCACCATCCTATTTAATAATTTTTGGAAAGATTAACTTCTTGATTTTTCATCTTTATTACTGTGATCGTCTTTTCGTTACTGCCATTAACTGTTTAATATTTTAGCTTACATTATTTAAAATCATTACGTTTTCATTATCCTATATAAAATACATTTTGCATATAAAATATTACATTTTAAAATATTATTCAGTTTTTATTTTAATTATATCTTTTCTGCTGGCTATTATTTTAATGCTTTTCAATCTATTCATTTTTTTAATGATTAAGTATAATGTATAAATAAATATAAGTAGTACCATTCTTTTTCTAATATAAAAAATGTTTTCTTATTTCTATATAAATTCAATTTATTTTAAATTCTTTATATGTTTTTTTTATGGGTATTATAAAAATATTAGTATTTTTATAATAGCCATAATAGTGTTATATATTATAATAATATTAGGATTTTTAGTTTAATACAAAATTTGCAAACATAATTGAAATATAAATTATATTAGATTATGAAAAATTTAAATTTTAATACTACGTAGTTGATGATTTATTATATATCTAAACTTTTTACATTTAGACCTATACTACTCAGTCAAATTTTAAAAAGCAGATACTTAAAATTGATACAGTAAAATTACTGTTCACGCCATTTTTATTAAAAAACAAAATATTATATGTAAAATTATCTTAAATATTTTAGCAATAATTTTAAAAAAATAAAAATATTATTTGTACCTCTGCAATTTTTATTTTATACTTAATTGTATTTAACTCTTGACTATTACAAATTTTATTGCATCTTATTTAAATTTATATACGTAATTAAAACATAACTAATATTAATGAACGTTTTTACTTATGACTAAGACTATAATTGTCAAGTATATAAAATTTGTTTTTAGATATTTCTTTTTTTAATATTGATATTTTTGTGAAAATTTTGTGTTTATATTTTACTCGTATCTCTGATAAAGAAATTCTGTGTACTGTTGTGAAAAATGTTATGCCTGTTTTATCTTATTACGTATAAAAGTTATGCAATCAAGGAATAATAAAAATATAATCTATTCTGATAAAATATTTTTGAAATAAGATGGTATATATATATATATATATTTACATATATTTACATATATTTACATATATTTTATTATAATATTACTATTACTTATATTTTTTCATATATTGTTTTAAATAGCAAATTTATCAAATTTATCTTAAATATTTATCTCATATTCTGCAGTTTTTGTAAAATCTACTAGGGTAGCAATGTATTTTTTTATATAAGTTTTTTTTAGAAAATATATATCACTTCATAAAATTTGAGAATAAAGATTATGCTTTTCATTACTTCTAAAAGAAAAAAATATAAATTATATTAGCTAAATATAAATATATAAAATTACATTAAAATCAAATTCAATGGTTAGCTTTATTCAAGATCTTTTATAATATTAAAAATTGTTCATCTGCTATTGATGAAAAATAGAATATTTTGTTGTATTTATTATATAATAATTAAATCGGAAAATTATAAAACTTTTTTAGAAAATAATTAGAATAAAATTTATTTTATGCACTCGATAAATGAATCAAAATATGAAAATAATAAAAAATAATGACATTAGTTTGAAATTATTATATAAAATATAATACTAAACTAATTTAAAATATATGATAAATACTATAAAGTTAAAAAAAATAACTATTGCCGTTATAGATTTAAAACACTGTTGCCGAAAAATTTACCATTTATTTTAATATTAAATATTTATTAAATATTTATAATTTTTTTTTATAGGTTAATAAAGTAATTTTTATTTCAGGTACTATAAATTAAACAATAATTTATGACATACAATACATGATTGTAAACCCAATAATATAAAAAACCTGTCCAATTCCGAAATTAACAGATGAGACCTAGATAAAGACTCAGTCTTAAGTTAGATCAATCAGAGACTTCCGCGGCACTTATTTTTTAAACTAAATATTATTGATAATTAAAAGTACTGTAAATTTATTGTAAACTTAAAATGATATCAGGTATTAAATAATTTCTACAAATTATATAAGTGCAATAAGTCATTTCGATAAATCTTCAAGTCCACATACTTTAAATAATTTATTAGTTGTACTTAATTTAATAATCGCTTAGTGAAAATTAAATTTAAAATTAATTTTAAAAATGAAAATTAATTACGAACAACTGTTTAAATGAAAATTACTTTAAATGACATATTTCAAAAACCCTATAAAAAATCTGATGTTATAAAAGGTATTTATTATTTTATTGTATCGGATATTTTAACAAATAATGTTGTTATTAATGTTGTTGCCGACAGAATAGCTGGCCGCCGGTTTTCGTGGGAACGGCCGGGATTAAAGGATTTGAGTTTTTAAGAACAAATTTTAACAAGAAAAAGTTAAAAACATACACGTCGGGTTGCTATCTAAAGTGGCGAGCAGGTGTAAGTTTATTTCCAGTTATTGGAAATAGTTAACGAAAATATAGTTCAATAAATAATTTTTAAGAGGGAGAGTTGCAGCGATATAAGGCAACGCAACGTGATTTTTTTAGTTTCGTATCCTTTTCTCTTGCCTCATTTAAAATCATTGTTAATTTGTATGTTTTTGGCAGTGTTGAGAAAATATATTCAATTTTTAAAAGTACAATATTCTTAATGTTGAAACCTTTCCTTTCTTTTCCTCATTTATATGATTTCGCAATAAACATTGGTGCCGAAACCCGGGATCATCACCGGTAAAATCGTGTAAGAAAGTGAAACAACAAGAAAGAAGAATATGCAACTAGAAGAGGACCAAGCAACGATCAAGAAGACGAGAATGTCAATAAAGAAGAAGATTAGATATACGACGAAGAGACAAAGGAACAACGAGCTAATAAATGTACCATTGAAGGAAGGTCAATAAATTGAAATCAACAACGCAGTGAATAAAATCATGCGCGTATTAAAGTAAAAAATTACGTAAGCAACGGAATACATAAACGTAGGAGCTTTCGTGCCAGTAATGTAATCATAATCTCCCTACTGGGCTCGTATAACATTGGTGCCAAAACTCGGAATCATCACCGGTAAAACTCCAATGTTTGTTGCGAAATCATATAAATGAGGAAAGGAAAGGAAAGGTTTTAAAATTAAAGAATATTGTACTTTTAAAAGTTGAATATATTTTCTCAACACTGCCAAAAACATACAAATTAACAATGATTTTAAATGAGGCAAGAGAAAAAGATACGAAACTAAAAAAATCACGTTGCGTTGCCTTATATCGCTGCAACTCTCCCTCTTAAAAATTATTTATTGAACTATATTTTCGTTAACTATTTCCAATAACTGGAAATAAACTTACACCTGCTCGCCACTTTAGATAGCAACCCGACGTGTATGTTTTTAACTTTTTCCTGTTAAAATTTGTTCTTAAAAACTCAAATCCTTTAATCCCGGCCGTTCCCACGAAAACCGGCGGCCAGCTATTCTGTCGGCAACAACATTAATAACAACATTATTTGTTAAAATATCCGATACAATAAAATAATAAATATCTTTTATAACATTAGATTTTTTATAGGGTTTTTGAAATATGTCATTTAAAGTAATTTTCATTTAAACAGTTGTTCGTAATTAATTTTCATTTTTAAAATTAATTTTAAATTTAATTTTCACTAAGCGATTATTAAATTAAGTACAACTAATAAATTATTTAAAGTATGTGGACTTGAAGATTTATCGAAATGACTTATTGCACTTATATAATTTGTAGAAATTATTTAATACCTGATATCATTTTAAGTTCACAATAAATTTACAGTACTTTTAATTATCAATAATATTTAGTTTAAAAAATAAGTGCCGCGGAAGTCTCTAATTGATCTAACTTAAGACTGAGTCTTTATCTAGGTCTCATCTGTTAATTTCGGAATTGGACAGGTTTTTTATATTATTGGGTTTATAATCATGTAAGAGCAATGAACACTCCGTGAGATTAAAAATATTCAGTTCAAATAAGGTACATAGTCATTTATAGAAAAGTATAAAAAGTAAACTGAAAAATAAGATTTCGGTAAGATTTTCGTGTATTATGATTAGTCAATGCATAAGAACAGAGATAATGGAGTTTTCGGTAAAATAAATAAAGCGGTGAACGAATTTGGGCGCATGCTAGGTAACAGTGCGCATTTGCGGTAAAAGAGTTACATTTACTTTTTTCATAGATGCGTAGTTTATCGCGTGCAATATTACAGGTACAAGAAGTTTACTCGGTGGAGCAGGAAATGGGATCGCGCTTATTAGACGGATGCACGCAATAGAAAAGATGTGTACGTATTGTATCTATGAGTAACGTAAAAGTACGATAGTAACTTCCACCATTTCGTAAGTTTATAGATATAATTTAAAAATTTAACTTTAATTTTTTGACAATGATTTGACATTTGACCTTGTTACTCTTGTGTTTAATTGCCTCTTTGAAATCCATTTCCATAATTGATCTTATATTTTAAGGGATACCATTGTTTCTTTTCATTCTATTCGATATTCTAATTTTTCTTTATCATTTACAAAGTTTAAACATTATGTATCATATGATAATTAATATTATGAGGTAGAGCATGTAAGAATAATTTGAAATTTATTTTTCTTTCTTACTGTTGTATAATATGTCGTATACTAATTTCCAATTGGAAAGAGAATATTAAATTGAATTTTATTTATACGTTGGAATATGCTAGTTTTATGTTGTCGACGTACACTTGTATTTTTTATGTTTTTGTTTTATGTCAACTTTAGAAGGAGAAATTATATTAATTATTTAATAAGGATCATTATAGTGGGAGATAAATTTTTTTTATTTAAGGAATTGTTGAGTTTTTATCTTATAATATTTATTATAATATAAACTTTATTTCCAATATTGTAGTTTGTAGATTTTTCTTTCCTGTTGTAATAAGTTTTATTTTGTTCTTTTGATTTTATGATATTGCCTCTTGCTATTTCTCTGCTTTTTCTTAATTTTTGTAAGAAGTTACTAGGTAATCTTCATATGTATAATTAAATTTAGCAAGTTTTACGATAGCAGAGGGAAAGAGTTATTTTTATGCCAAATAGTAATTCATATGAAGTATAATTTTTAAAACTATGATGTGTAGTATTAAATGAAAAAGAAAAATAATCTAATATTCACCTCAATCACTTTTTTCTTTATCAATCTAACGTTTTAAATAATCTGCTAAGGATTGGTGTGTTCTTTTTAGTGTACCATTTATTTAAGGATTATAAATTTTCATTGGGATTTGGCGAATTTTAAATAAGTTTGCTACATCTTTAAGCAAATTTGATGTAAAATCTTCACCTTTATCAGTAAATATACTATCGGGTATACTCAATATGCAAATAAATCTTTTTCTGAAAATTTCGGCTTTAGTTTTGGCTTCGTGATTTGGTATTCTAAAAGCTAGAGTAAATTTTGATAGGTCGTCTTATAATGTTAATGCGAATTTGTTATCTAATTCAGTTAGAGGAAGTAGAGCAACCATATCTAGAGCTATTATTTTGAATAGTCTAGTTGAAGTAGTTGTAATTTCCATAGATTTTTTATTTTTATTACTAACAAATTTGTTCAACTTGCACGATTCGCAATTTTTTATAAATTCGTAAGCAGTTCTTTTCATGTTATCTATCCAATTTGTAATTTTTTTTTTAATTTTGTATAAGTTTTGTAGATTCCAGGATGTCCAACTCTAGATAAACAATGATTTTCTTGCAATCTAGTTTTGATTTTGTTAGATTTCGGAGTGTATTTGAGATATATGTTAATGAAAATGTTCCTTTTTTGAAAAATACATCTAAACATTGATCTCACAATGTTATATGTAGATTTTATAGATTTATCTAAAATTTGTAGTAAGTTAATTTCATTTTGTTTTTCTATTAATAAAACTTCCCTGAAGTTTATTAAACATTTAAATAAATTTTCGAGTTCGTAATCATCACAGTAGAAATTTTTTATAACGAGATAATAAATAGTGCAATTTTTATTTTTTACTACTATAACATTATATGACTCAGGGTTTTGAGTTTCAAAATATTCTTTGTTATTATATTTTAGATTAAATTCCTTCAAAAATCCTTCTCTAAAAGCGAGGTCCTTAGATACACAAATAACATAATTATTGTTTGCAGAAAATATGGAATCACGATTTTCATTTATTTTACCGATTAAAATTATATTTGTTTTTAAATTTTCTCCAAAATTTTTATAAGAGTTATTATTTTTATTAGATTCATTTGGCGATATTTTAGATTCGATAGAATTTATTTTACAAGATACTATTATAGATTTTATAGCTTTAGTAGATTTTATAGATTTAGTAAAAATATAATTATTTATAATGTTAGAATTTGAAGTTTTTTTTATGTAGAGGTTATTATCGTCAATTTTAAATAATTCTTGAGATTTTAATAATTGTGGAATTCTGCTAAGCGCATTGACGTTTCAATTAATTTTTTCGATTTTATATTCGGAAAATTCATATTCTTCCAATTTTAATCTCCATTGAAAAAGTCTTAAACTTGGATCCTTTAATTTGAATAACTTAACTCCCATATAAATATGATCGCAAATGTTGTACTGCCCATACTATAGCAAGTAAATGTCTCTCGATAGTAGAATAGTTTGATTTCACGCGATTTAAAGTTCTACTAGAATATGCTATAGGTAAATCTTGCATTCCTTTCCTCTATGATAAGACAGATCCGAATGTAAATTTACTTGTGTTGCTAGTTAATATAAATTCTTTTTCGAACTCCGGGTATTGCAAAGTAGGAGCGAAAGTTATTGGCGATTTTAGATTTGCGAATGACTCTTGCTGTGCACTAGTCCAATTAAATTTGACATCCTTCTTTTAAAGCGAAATTAGTGGTTCTGTAATTTTACTGTAATTTTTTATAAATCTGCTATAATGTGGGAATGAGAGTGAGAGAGTATGAGTAGTGCATATGATATATGTCTGTGCATCATGATAAATGACGATTGGCATTATATTCATTTAAGTTGACCCGAAAGAGGTCTGATAGGTCTCTAAGAGAGACCTCGCTTAAAATATGTGGAAAATTTGAAATGATTATGGATAAAACTAGATAAATATAGATTAATAATATATTCAAATAAATAATAATATAATTAACAAATAAATATTATAATAGATTATCTTTTCTTTAATAATTATGTTTCTTTTAACTTTATAGGTTATTGTATATAAGAAATAATACTAATATTTGTTAGTGAGGGCTCTCTTATACGGACAGACCTCTATCGGGTTATTGCATTCACTCACATACTCATACTCTCTCACTTTCATTTCTACAATAATATCCTGATAATCCGAAAAAAGATTTGATTAATTTTTTATTAATTGCAGCCGGACAGTTTTTAACCGGGTTGTTTTTTTCCGGATCAGGTTTTTAACCTTCTTCTATTACAAAATGACTTATATACATCACTTCTCGTATTTAAGATTCGAATTTATCGTGTTGAAATTTAAGATTATGCTCTTGCAGTCTTTGAAAAATTTCTCTTAATTTTTTATTGTAAATATTTAATGAATCTGCATCACAAATAATGTCATCTATAATAATCAATAGAGTAAACAGCAAATTCTTTGAATTCTAGCTTATGCTGTTAATATTAGTCGAGAAAAATTAGCAGGGCAATTTTTTAATCCGAAAAGTAGACGATTGAATTCATAATACCCGAAGTTTCTTGAAAAAACAATTTTTGTCTTAATCACGAGAATCTATCTTTATTTGGTGAAATCCTGATGCTAAATCTAATGCTAAAAAATACTTTGAATTTTCTAATATTCGGAATGAGGTAAAAATCGCCAATTGTTATGTTGTTGAGTTTCCGATAATCTGTTACGATTCGCCATTTTTTATTTTGTATCTATTTTTTTAGGAAAAACCTAAAGAAGTGAATTCTAAACTGACTTCGAGGGTTGAGTAATGTCGTTTTTAAGCATTTCATCGATTTGTTTTTTACCTCTTCTTCAATACATTCCGGATATCTATAAATTTTTGACCATATTAACCATATCCATGCAGCTTAGAGTATAGCCTTTGAGAAAAAAGATATTATTAAAATCTTTACAAATTTCTAATATTTGTTTGCTTTCTTCCCGATTTAAATGATCTAGTCTCAGTTGATTTTCTAAGAGTTTTATTCTGTTTGACGAATTATTTACATTATTTGTGTTTAAATTCATAATTTTACAATCCGGTGAGATTTCTTTGATTTCAACAGAGGGAGTGTCAATTTCTAAATCGTATTCGTTTGTATTTAATATTGACGTGATTGCTTCACTATTTTTAATACCTTTGATTATGCTTTGACAGATATGAAACCGTTTTGTTTTAAATTTTTATTTATTATGTCTTTTGTTGATTTTGCATTCAAAATTTTTATTTCGACAAACGTCTCGGATCTAATAGGAATTTTGGTTATTTTGTTACACTCTATATTAATTGACGGAGTTTCTTTTCGTTGAAGATTAACTTTTTAAATATGTAAGAGTATTATATTATAATTTATTTTAATGACTTGTCGTTGATTATCTATAATTATGCCTAAATTTGTGATTACGTCGTTACCAAAAATTCCCGTATAAGGTATTGAGATACCATCTCTTACTATGTGAAAAATAGTTTTATAAGTATCATTATTAATTTTTATATTAACAAAACAGTACCCCATTGTTTCTATTCTTTTAATAGATAACCAATTGATATTGATTTTAACATCATCGTAACTCAGTGTCTTTTACAAAATTTAAAGTTTTTATTAGAGATACGTGGGCACCTGTGTTCACTAGCAATTATATGTTTGAATTTATTTCTTTAATATCGAGATTCGTGGTGGTTTGTACACTTGTGATTTTGAGTACACAATTTAAAATATTAGAATTAATTGAATTTTTATTATGTATTATTGATCTGCCTGAGATGGTTTAAGTTTCCATGGTTCGGCATTAACCAAAGAATGACTCAAGTTTAAATTGCTTCTTTGAACTATGTTTGCATTTAACGTTTGTTGATTAGCGTTTGAATTTATGTAAGAATTTCGTCTTCTGTTATTATCGTTATATTGCTTTTTCCTACATTATTCAGTATCGTGACCATTTTTTGGTAATAATTATAGAATAATTCTTTTTGCCTACAACCCTTTGCATTTTGTGTATCCTTAATGTTGAGCGTCCTTAGATTAAACTTATTTTGTAAAAGTTACATTGCATAGAAGAACTAGAATTATTTGCAAATTCATTATAATTTGTATTATTAAAGTTACAACGATATTGAGACTTTAAATGACTCGATTTATAACAGATTTTACAAAATTTATGTTCGCGCGTAATATAATTTCTATACTTTTCTGTTTCCTCTATAGATTTTCTTTCGATTTCTGCTTGGAGCGAGATTCGCGTCGCCTTTTCGTGGTTTCCGATATATTTCATTTTTACCATAAACGGAATTTTTGATTTTAACCCTTCCATGAAAGCAATTAAGTTTTGTTTTTTTAGTTGTTTTACATAAGTTTTTAGTTATTTTATGTAAGTTTTTCGTTCGTCCGCTGTTAGTGTATTGTCTACATTACTAGCGATTTCTAAATAATATTTTTCGACTCTTTGAGAGTATAATAGAATGGTTTTATCGTATCTTTGTTAGCACAAAGCTAACTCAAGCAACCGTTGTTTTTCTGATTTTCTATCGGCGTAAGTTTTTTTTAGATATGTTTTTAAATTGTTCCATTTGTCAAATATCCAATTATTCAGTATGTCTTCCGCTTTTCCCGTGACTTTTGTTCGTAACAATGAAAATAATATTACTTGATCCTCTTCTTTGGGTGTTAAGTTAAACGCAATGTCACAAGAATTACAAAATCGACGTAATTTTTTCTGTTTCCGTTGCATTCCGGTATTAGATTAACTGCTGTTATTTAAATTAAAAATTTTGTGCGAATTTAATGATTTGAAATTTTATTTTTATTTGTGTGTACGTAAAAACTTACGATAAGATCTATACACTCTTCATTATTAATGTTGATTCCGTGGGAACAGCAGTGAGGTTAATATGGTGAATTTGCAGACGAGATCAGCGATAGTGTTCTAGTTGTAGATGAGATCAGCGATAGTGTTATAGTGTTGATAAAATTTTTCGTCCTCTCCTTTTGAATATAGTCTTTAAGTCCTTTATCCTTATTAGATTTTATTAAAATTCCGATAAACTTTTATTTATTTCGAAATTTTTTTTTTTTAAAATCCCATTTATGATACCACTTGTAAGGAGCATGTAGACTTAAACATTTATTGAAATGACTTATTGCTCTTATATAATTTATAGAAATTATTAAATATTTTATATTACTATAGATTTATAATAATTTTACAATACTTTTAATTATCGACAAAATTTATTTTAGAAAATCTGGATTTGATCTTGTCTAAGGCTGAGTCTGTGTCTAGGTCTTATCCGATCTGTTAATCTTAGAAGTAGAGGGGTTTTAATATGTTCGGATTTAAAATTATGTGAGAGTAATTAAGTTTCGATGAGATGAAAATATTCGGTTCGAGTCAGGTAGATAGTCATTTATAGAAAGGTGTGAAAAGTAAACGGGAAATGCTGGAAAATAGTATTTCGGTAATATTTTTGTGTAGCGATTAGTCGATGCACAGGAACAGAGATTTTTGATTTTCGGTAAAATACATAAGGCAGTAAACGAATTTAAGCTCATGCTAGATAACAGATAGCTTTTACGGTACAATAGTTGCATTTACGCATTTTTTAGATGCGTAGTTTATTGCGTATAAATATTACAAATAAGAGAAGTTTACTCAGTGGAGGAGGAAATGGATCGCGCCTAGTAGACGCATACTCTCAATAGAACAAATGCGTACGTACCCTATGTATGACTAGCGTAAAAGTATGTTAGTACGTTACATACAGTATAAATAATATATGAAAAAGAAATAGATAAAAATATACTTTCAAATCGAATTATGCCATAATTCCAGTTCTTGCAAATATTTCATTTTAAAATATAAATAAATAATATTTGTTCGTACTCTATCTGAAAAAATTTTTTAGAATCAGTACAATCATTCTATAGATGTTTTAATAACAATTAAAAGAACGAATTAAATTATTAAACTATAATGATTTGCAATAATTAAAAATTTCAAAAATTTCTTTAAACAGACAATTATTTTACAAAATTAATATTTATTTAAATCGCTTAATGAGATTTTTATAAAAAGTTAATTATTATAACTAATATTAAATTTGAAAAATTTTTGTAAATATCTATACAATTAAAAGATTATAGCTTTTATAGAACAATCATTAAAATATACAAATTAATATTTTTCTAAAATTTAAATTATATTCTAAATATTCTTTGCTTCAATTAACTTGTTATACATCTGACCATGATAAAGTTATTTTGATCATTGTGTATTTCATGTTTTTAAAATTGAGACAATTTATAATAATTTATGTAACTATCGGCAATTTTTTTCAAAAATGTTTATATATTTTTCAAGCATAATTTGTTTTTAATTTACAATTTGGAATAGTTTTATTATTATTAATTCATTAAAAATATAATTTTAAATCATTTTATTTCAGAGTATATAATATATCAATAAGGCAGAACTGATAGATGTAAATAGAGTGATAACTTTTATAGTTATCTTGTTCTGTTCATGTTTTTAAATATTTAAATTTTGCTCAGATATTACAAACTTATTTTTAAAAATAAGAATAAATAAAATGTTATTCTTAAACACTAATATTCTAAATTTTATGGATATTTTTGACAGCTAAGAATAATTGTTGTATTTTGTTAATTTCATGATATATAGACCAATTAAACATTTTTATAAATTTAATTTATCAAGAGGTTAACAATGTATTTCATAATACCACATATATAAATGTTTTATTATTTATCATACGACTATTTTTTAAATACGTCTAATTGGTATAATTCTTTATTATCGTAATTATTATTAATAATTTTATTTTGATTAAAAATAAAATTCATTAGACCGTTTAAATTTTTAATTCTTGGAATTTTTTTGGAATTTGAATTTCACTAAAATATTGACGTAGTTGCCTATATTATGTTATTGTATTTATTTCTTAACAAAATCTGTTTATTTAAAATTACAATTAATATAGTGCAACGTACTAAGCAAATATTTCACAAATATAAAAAAAATTGTTTAAAACACTGTTTATTAGTACTGTATTTTTCAGAAAATTAGAAAATATAAGATATTTATAATTTGTAATATTTTTATCGTAATATTTAATTATGAATTACAAAATTCATGTGATACTGAAACATTAAGAACTATTTTTGTAATGATAAACAATTAATATTATATATATAATGCATATATTATTTTATTACTTATAACCAAGGAAAAAAATCAAACAACTTAATAAATATAAATATTTTATATTGAAAGTTTTATGTATTTTATATATTTATAATGTAAATAGATTATTATATATTTTTTTATTTTTTATACACACACATATATATATATATGTATAACGAGCTTGATAAATTGTTACATCTTTAAACACATTATTCATGTATATACGGTAGATCAGCGTGTAATTTATATTTATCTTGGATAATATTTAATACTTGGAAACACTTTGAACTCTGATTAAAAGTTACGTGTCACGAGCTGTTTAGACGTAACATAAAATTCTGCGTTTTAATTTAGGTTTATCAATTCTAATTAAAATAAGCACGAATTATGTATGTGTAGAAATCATAAGCTGTACAAAAATATAAATATTTTCAAACGTGCTGATATCTGATTTTAGAGTGCCGATGTTTTTTAAGAAGTAAATGCGACGATAAATAAGCAATATAAGAAGAGTTGAAAATGGATATAAACAAAAAATATAAAAATTCAAACCCCAGGCTTACAGCAAACATCTTCAGTAAAATATTTTTTTGGTGAGTTATGTTGTATATATGATTTTAGAACATATTAGATTATTTATTGTACTTCATTAGCAGTTGTACTATAAGTGTTTAAATCACTTACTTTGCTTCCCTGATCATATTTTCATTAAGTTATATAAGAAATTATTTTTGTTGAAAGCTTAGATTAATTTTGCGATTTATATAGAATTTTATAAAAAAAATTACTCTAATAAGCAATATATTTAAAATCTTAATTGTGGTATCTATTAAATACCATTAGCATTATATTAACTTATTTAATTTAACATTTTTTTAATTTTTTGTAGTTTTACATTATTTAACAGAGTTTTTCGGATAATACTTTAGAAATTTTTATTAATTCTCATATTATACATTATGTTAATCTATTTTTTTTTATAGCTGGTTGAATCCACTTTTTTGGTATGGAAGAAAGAATGGTCTTCAATCAAAAAATTTGTATGATACTTTGCCTAATGATCTTAGTGAACCTCTGGGCAATTTACTAGAAAAGTAAAAAATTAATATATTATATGAAAAATAACAAATATTACAATAACCAAATATCTAAAAAATTAGTAAAAATATATCTTATTTGATCATAGGTTGTAATATTTATATAATTAATATCATTTTTTATTTGGATCATTATGCAAGATTATAATTTGATATTTATTAATTATTGAATAATAAAAAATTTTTTATAATATGCATGTAAAAATAATTGTACATTTATTTGTAAATGATTACATTTTATATCATTCTTTGTACATGTGTAATATTATTGTATAATTGTACAAATAGTTTAAAAGTAGAATTTTGTTTAAATTATATAAATAATTATTTTTCAAATGTGATTAATAATTAATTATTTTATAAAAATTACCCTGTGCCAATTTTAATAAAAAATTTTTTCCATACATTAAATTATTGTTATAATGTAAGAGTTTTATATACTTTCTCAAAAAAAGTTTTATTTTATATATGAAATTTATAATTTTAATTGTAGATATTGGAAATTGGAAGTGTTGAACTCTCATAAATTTAAAGAGAAACCGAACTTGCTGAGAGCGATTAAAAAAGCATTTGGATGGACTTATTTTCAATATGCTGCACACATTTTTATTTTAATGATAGTTATAAAGTAATTATAACTGTTTAATTGATGTAAAATAACAATTTACTCAAACAAATTTTATATTACTGCATAATGTGATATGTCACATAATTATTAATTTATCTAATTAAATTTTTTTTATATCGGTACAATTATTTTTTAAATTAAATATATATTTATGACATAAAGGGGTTTTTAAACCTAATTTTGTTTAACATTATAATATTGAAAATGAAGTCTTTAATTCCTATATATTAATCTTTTTATGACTATTATTAACTTTTATTTATTATTTTATTGTATTACTTTAGGAGGGCTAATTTAGAAATAAATCTTTTAATAATTCAAGAATAAATTATTTACCAATTTGAAGTTCAAGCAAAATAACTGTTTAAATGTTATATTCAAATAATTAAATAGATTTTTTATTTAATGATTCCTTAAAAATAACTTTTGTTTTATTTTGATTAAATAAGTACAGTAAAAAATATTAATTATTAACGAATTATCTTTTAATATAATTTAAAATTTAACAGTAATGTGTAAACTTGTTTTATCTTTTAATTCTTAAATAATTTTTCAATTTAAAATCAACAATATAAGTAACTGTTTTTTAATTTAATTTTCTTATTTGTTAGGGTATTGCAGCCATTAATATTAGGTTTTTTAATTTATCATTTTAATCCTTGCTCAACAACAACAGCATTTGATGCTTATCTACTTGCCTCTTGTGTTATTGTAATGGCCATATTGCAGGCAATTATTGGACATCATTGTAATTTTGGACAGTTAGAAATTGGTATGCGTCTAAGGATTGCTTGTTCGTCTTTAATTTATAGAAAAGTATGTATATAATATTATTATAATGATTTGAAACTAAAATAAAATCTAAAGCTTTATTACACCTTAGTTTATTTAATCATTTTAATTTATTTGCAATAAGTCTTTATAAAAATCTACAAAAAGTTTCATTTATTTAAAAAATAATAAAAAATATTTTAATATCATCCATAATGTTTTATGCTTCATATTAAAAATATTAAAATATATTTATTAGATTACACGTTTATCTTGCTCTGCTGCTAATCAATCCACTGGAGGTTTGATAATAAATTTATTGTCAAATGATGTAGCTAGATTTGACCAGATTTTTCTGTTTTTACATTATATCTGGGTGATGCCTTTACAAGGAGCTGTAATAACTTATTTAATTTGGAGACATGTTGGTATTGCTTCATTAGCTGGTGTTTCTCTTATGGTATTGCAAACAATACCGGTACAAGGTTGGTTAAATCTTTGATTTTTTTAAAAATTTATTTACTTTATAATTAATATTATGATTCAATAATTAAACTCATATTTATTTTTTTTAGCAATTTAAATGTATATTATAATATTATTCTTATGATAACAACATTATAATACCCATTAAGTAAAAAAATAATTTGTATATAAATATGATAACTAAAAATAAAATATTTATATTTCATTTTATTTTATTAAAAATAAAATAAAATTTCATCTTAAGTGTTTAAAAGTTTAGACTTTTTTTTTAATTGTACAATATGTTACATCAGTTTCAATACTTGATGTACTAAAGATCCATCTGTATTTCAATTTATTGATATAATATTGTTTAAATGTATTGAAACCAATAACTTTTTGAATGCTTTGTAAATTAATTATTTAGCTTTAATTAGTTATAATTTGAAAAAGTTATAAATTATATTAATTATTTTTACATCGTAATTGTTTTAACGTATAAAAACTTTTTATATAATAATAATTTTGGAATCAATCTACATATAATTATTTGAAAATTTGATTAAATATCAATTACATAATACACAACAACATAGAAAATATTTTTTTCAAAAACTAATTTCTGAAAAAATAAAATAGTAATGGATAAGTTAAACTTGTCAATATAAATAATTAATGACTAATTATTTAATATTAATTTTTAGATGTTAAAAAAATAATCTCCATTTGATCATAGTCATAAGATATTATAATATGTATAATATTTAATGCATATTTAATTCGGGATTTTAATTTTAACAACAAATAAAATAAGTTTAATACATGAATATAAATAAATACTTCTATTTATCATTCAACTGTATATATTTATTTAATATGTATTAATCACTTTTATATAAATTATATGGAAAGAAAAATATATAATTAGTTATTTAATTTTTTTAAAAAAAATTTTATAAAGAATTATATATAATTATGATTAAATACATTGAAAATAATTATAAAATAAAAAAAATTTCAGCATATTGTGGTAAAATTACCTCAAGATTACGCTCAAAAATTGCTACTAGGACAGATGAAAGAGTTTTCTTAGTAATGAGTGAACCTACTAAACGGACTTCCGGTGATTAAAATGTATTCGTGGGAAAAATATTTTGAAAACATAGTGTTGTTTACTAGACAGTATGTTAACTTATATTATTTAATTTTTACTAAAAATAACATTATTATTATTTAATCAAAAAAATTTTAATTTTATATTATTCAAAATAGACTAGAAGTTGATGTTCTTATAATTGCATCATATTTAAGAGGAATTAATTTAGCTTCCTTTGTATTTACTGAGCGTACAACATTATTCATTACAATTGTGGCATATGTACTTCAAGGATATAGAGTATCAGCTGATAAAGTGTTTACAATCGCACAGTATTTTAATATTTTACAACTAACAATGGCTATTTTATATCCCCGAGCTGTAGGATGTATTGCCGAAGCAAAAATTTCAATACAGAGAATAGAGGTAATTAAGATTTTATTTTATTGCAAACATCGTTAATCTTCTAAAATATTTTTAGCAATAAATACCATGTTTTAATTAGATATTAATTACTGATTACATATTAATGCATGATATAATATTAAAATATAATAAAATATTTTTTCGAAAAAATTATTATCAAATGTATATTTTATTTTTTATATGATTACTAATAATAATTAACAAATTAAATTGTAAATTTTCAAAATAACATTTATTGAAAAAAATTTTTTTACATCTAATTTATTTTATTGATATTCAGGAAATTAATTGTTTAATAAAATAGTAAAATATTAAACAATTTTAATTTCTATATACTCATTAAAAAATTTGTTAATAATAATTTATCTATAATTTATTTATAATTTTATGATTTTTTGATACTAATAGATATTTTTTATTTTTATTCAGAAATTTTTGCTTCTTGAAGAAGTTAAATTAAAGACTAAAGCAGTAATAGATAATAAACAAAGTATGAGTATTTGCATTAAAAGTGTAAATGCGTCATGGTCTGAAAAATTCATAGCTTATACATTACATGATATAAATGTTAATATTAAAAAAAAAAATATATATGCGATCATTGGTCCAATTGGAGCAGGAAAGGTATTAATATTATGTTAAATTATTTATAATTATAGTATATTTTTTGTTTTATGATGTTTAAGAATTAAAGAATGTTTATATACAATCTTAAATTTGATTATGTATTAAGCATTTAATAAGATAAAAAGAAACATTATGAAAAATATATTTAATTACAACAAAAATTTTATTTGATAAAAAAGATTATTAAATTACTTCTTTCTATAAATATTTATCGAGTGTCTTATAATCAGTAAACATTTATTAATTATTTTAATGATAAAAGATTAATTAGATGAATACCCTTTATACAATTATAATATTGTTCATAATTTTATTTTATACAAACGCATATTAAATAACTAGTTTGATGTTACCATTTGTAACATTGCGTATAACAAAAATTTAAGTTTTTTAAAATTAGAAATTTAAAAAAATAAAAAATTATAAAATTAACAAATTACCATATATAATTAAAAATTAGAGAAAAATTAGTCAATAATTAACTGTGAAGAAAGTGACATTATAAAAAAATTTTAATTAAATAAAATAATAATTAATATATTTATAATAAAAAAAGTAATAACTACACAGAGAGATCTTAAAGTTCGAATAGTGGAATGAACAAAGGAGAAATGAACAAATGATAAGAGAGATTCTAGAAGAAAATTCAGAGGCATAAAGTAAATAAATAAATAATTTAAAGAAGAAAAAGAGACAAGAGAGTTAATACAAATTGATAAAAGAGAGAGCGTTATAAAAGAGGTGATATAGTAATTTTAGATACAAAACATGTATGATAACAGTATTTATAGTAAACTATCCAATAATGAATTAAAAAGTGGGAATAAAAAAGAGGAAACGGAAGCGATAAACATAGTCGATTCTGATCACCAGCAAATAAAATAAATGTAATTGAGAAAATCAAAAGGGGGGGGGGGCGGAGAAATGAAAAAAATGTTTGAAGGATAGAATGAACATAAAGAAAATATTAACATACACAAAAAATGAATGGATTAGATAACATAAACATAACATGAAATAAAAAAAATAGATGATACAATAAACGTAAAATAAAAAGAGTAATGAAATATGGCAGTATTAAGAATACTGGGAGAGTTAAAAAATAGATGTAGAGATGTATAAACAGTAGAAAAACTTATATAAAGATGAAGATAGAAAGAACATTTAAGAAAAAAAAGAAAGAAAAAAGACAAGAAAAAAGAAGAGGAAAAAATGATATATCAAATAAAATTTTCTGGAAATTAATCAATAAAGGAATAAAAGATACAAAAATAATAGATACAATGTATTGTAAGAAAAGTACTGATTGCATTTTCAAAACATTTATAAATAAGAGATATCAAGAAATGGTGAGAAAGGAATAAAGAGAGGAAAACAGAAAGTAAAGATGACGAAATAGAAGAGATGAAACTGGAATATTTATAAAAAATAATAAATATGAAATTAAAAAAAATCAATAACGAAATACATTAATACATAGAAAAATAATAGTATAGAGTTTAATAAGACTTATTAAGAAATTTATAAAAAAGAACAAGCTGCAAAACTATAAAAAAGTGGTTTAGAATATCAATCATTAAAAAGAAAATGCAGGAGACACAAATAATGATAGAGATCAAACTCGTGGATTTAGTTTTAAAATTTTATGCGCAGAAATAGTAAAAACAAAATAGAAAAAAAAGATGATACACGAGTCTCATTTACAAAATGAAGAAGAACTTTGAAAAGAGTTACACAAAAAATATACTTTTTTATGTTAATAATAGTTTCGTGTAACAAATATTTAAAAAATGTGTAGATATGTATATTTACCTAAATATAAAATAGGTGATTCTTTTTGGTTTAAAAAGCTTCTTGTTTCTCTGACAATAATTTATTTTTTATTTCAATTATTTGTGACTTTCGATTAAATGCTGATAATTTTAGTTTTTAACAATAATTTAATACGCCAAATATTATTATAAAAATTATTTTTCAATTCAGATGTTTTATTTTAAATATGATTATAAATATGATTAAATAACTATAAATGATTTTCTTCCTTTAAAACTACACGTTCTGTTATTTAATATCTTTTATCTTTGTATAGAAGTTGGTTAGTAATATAGTAATAATATTGCAAAGAGAAAAGTTCATCAATCTAAATATGTATATTGCTTTTAATATTATTATTTAATTTATTGACTACTTTATGATAAAACTTTATTTTATTCGAAGTAACTAATCATACAATTTAATATTGACAAAGTTAATAATCCAGACCAAATTTTAGTATCAAATTGTTTTTTATCAGTATGTAATAGGTACAAAATATTATTATATTGAAAAATTTTATTATTTAATAAAAATTTTGAGTCTATAATTTTTTGAAACTGCACTCTTGTTTTGCAGTAGTTATGATGCTTTTTCTCAGTTTCTTTATTTTATGTGTCAATTAGTCAATTTATATAATTTTTTATGGAAACAATTTTTATTTTTTATAGAATTTGAAATTTTTATGCTGTCGACGTCTCAAATTCTTGTCTTATATAATCAATTGTATTTATATTATATTCAATGTGTACGCAGTTTTTATATTATTGAGCATGCATTCAATGAATATTAATTTTTCTGTTTAATAATGTTATAAGCGAATTATGCATTTATATAAATATTTCTGCAGAGAAAATTAAAGTCTGTACCCGATAAATAGATTAATAGCGTAAGAGAAAACTTTGAGATTGACGACAATATAATCTTTTGTTTTAGAGTTCTCTCTTGAAATTGATCCTAGGCGAGTTGCGCTGCGTAAGTGGAAAATTAAATATATGTGGTAGCATATCGTATGCAAGTCAGGAACCTTGGCTATTCACTGGTTCCATACGTGGCAATATACTATTTGGTGAGCCGTATAACGAGGTTAAGTATCAAAGAGTCACGAAAGCCTGCGCACTTCTTCAGGATTTCCAACAATTACCGGATGGAGACAAAACCGTCATTGGAGAAAGAGGCGTAACTCTTAGCGGAGGACAATGTGCAAGGATCAATCTTGCGAGGTACTTTTTAAAAATTTGTCTTATTTTGTTTTCGATTCCTATAGGAATTTCAGATTATAATGTTTTCGTAAACTAATTTTGATTTTGGATTGTTTAAATTTTTTATTGTGTTGTTCCTTATATGGCGTAACTGCACGTATTTTACGGGTTATTAGTTTAGATTAAGTTTATTGGCTGGTGTCACGTCTAAAGATTTGATAAATAAGTAAATCTTACTTATTGAATAATAGTTTAGTAATAACTTCTTATAAATGAATAATTATATAGAGTCGCTTATAGATGTTTTTCTCCGGAAATAACATTGCGGTTGGTTTTTAGTTAGCTACGTAGGATGCTGTCACCATATTAATCTTATGGGCTGAGGATCTCAAGATTCACCTTGTTCGTATATCAACTTTGTAACTTTAGCTGGATTGGTATTCAGATTAAACTTATTTTACTTATAATTTTATGTGTAATGACGAGACAAAACTGAGCGTTTCACAATAATGATGATTAAAAAAGTCTGAAGTGTAGCAAAATCAAAATAGTCTCAGAACAGAGGTAAAAGCAGTTTTTCATGCTAACTTATATAGCATAATTTTCGACTAATAAGCAAATATGATTCTGTTGAGTGTGAGTTTTATTAAAATAGTCGCTACGATTGATAGTTTTAACCACATAGGTTTTCATGACGTATATAATATTCGTGGTAATTATGCTTGAATAAGTATTTAGTACTGCATTTTTGCAGTGTCGCCAACCGTTGGCATTTTATATTGAACCTTGATATAACTTACAGCGTTCTTCCGGTGGCATAATAGCCTTGTCATATCAATAATAGCACGCATTAAAGTACAATGATTATATTATACATCGCTTTACACTTATACACATCGATGTTACACTTAATTATTTTGTCATTAAAATACATCTGAAAAATATGAACTTGAATAAATTTATTATTTCATATTTATTTTTCAATGTAATGTAAAAAGTTTTTCAATTTGTTATCAATAAGTTTTAATGTATTATATATGTTTAAGAACTAACATTTTATTTAAAACAAATATATTCCTTTAATAATAAGGTAAGCTTTGTATACAAAAAATCATGTTTATGCATTTAAAATTAATAAAATAAAATTTTTAAATGCCTATATTTGTTTATGATTAAGAAAATTAATTATTCAGCTGAAATAATTATATATTATTTTAATAGCACAAACAATTACTTATCACTAAATCTTTTAAACGTATAATAAATTGATTTTTTTACATTTTCCGTTTCAATTTTTTTCCAAACAATAATTTTAATCAATAAATCATAATTAAAAAAATATCATTTTTTGCATACTAAATATTATAGCATTGTTAATTATGTTCATTTTTCTTTTTTTTTTTTGCATATACAAATATAAGAATTTATTTTCATTATAATCACTTTATGTATCTGTCGTAGTTGAAAGGTAAACTTAGTTATAACTTCTGAAATATGAATTATTTGAAAAATATTTTACTTTTACTTATATTTTCTTATTTAATATAAAATACAAATGTAAGATGTGTTTAAATTTAATATCAATATTTTTTTTATATCTATTAATGCAGACTAGAATAATAATTTGAAGAACTGTTAAAATATTTAAATGATTCTATCAAATGAATCAATTAATTAATTTTATACGTATATATATATACGTAGGAATAATAAATGTAAACAAACAGGTTTTAATAAAAAGATTCTACACTGTTATATTTTAACAAAATTTCACAAAAACAAACTAATTAAATTCTTCTAACATAATGTCTTAAATTTAGATGTAAAATCATGATATTCATGTATGTACCTAATATCTCTAGAGAATGCCCCGATTGACTTAGGCAATTTTCGGTGCTTCTCTTCTCCCTCCCAGACCCCACACATATATATGTATAAATTTCATCTCATTTTATATAGATTGTTAATTCAATTAATAAAAATTACAAATTATCACGGTGTCAATTATTTATTTCTTTAAATACATATGAAAGATGCCTTCGCCATTTTCAAATATTTAGTAGATCATTTATCTTTAAATGCCAAAGTATTTTATGTCGTTATGAAAAAATTTTGTAGAATTTTGTAATGTACGTGAAAGTTTAATATTAGTAATTTAATGTTTTCATTAAAATATTTTCATATTTCTATTTTTATAAGAAACTATCAAAATTCGACTAATTCACTATTGTATTATAAATTTAAAAAATCAAATTGTTACCATAATAATATAGTTTAAAATTATAATAATTCCAAACAGTTAATAACAAATAATCTACCAACTATGGGAAAGCCCCCCTTTCGTAAGAGGAACTTGTGCAGTTATAAATTGACTATTTTAAACATGATTAATAATTTACGTTTAATTTATTGAATAATTTGGTGTAAAAATAAATAATGGTAATAGGAATTATAATGATTATAATTTTATTATCAATAATAATATTAATAATTATTATCATTTAATAACACTAATAATACGAATAATAATAACTTACAACGTAATCTTACAAATTAATTGGTTAGAAATTTAGTGCTATACATATCTTTGCTGCCCTAGAAAAAGGATATGGGGATGTGTATTAATTATAGTTGCCGTTGATACACAAGAAATAGATATTACCCTATTCTTTCTAGCTTATTTTTCATTGTACAAAGTAAGACACGAGAGAGTATCTTTAAAATATCATCATTAAATGTGAAGGGATAATCTATAGGTCATATAAATACATAAATTTAGAAGTTCATGTTACATGTGAATAAGAAGATATAGTGTTAATTTTGTTGACAGCAGAGTGAATAGAATTAATAGTATCGATGTTTTCTATAATAAATGTTCAGGGATTGTATGCTTTTGTTTGGTTTTTTTTTTAACGAATGAAGAAACATAGTTTCTTTCAAGACTTGTTAGTTATTTTTAAACCAAGAAGTAAGCATAAATGAGTTAAAAAACTGCCAGGTAGATAAATTGGGTCTCGTGAAGAGCAAGGTAGTTCTCTAAAAAGGGACATTTATTAAATCATACTATGATTAATTATTTAAAATTGTTTAAGTTTGGTTTTAAAAGATATATTTTGATTTGAAGAATAGGAACAAAGGAGGTTAGTAATCATGAAAATTTTGCTTTTGATCACTGTAATGTTACTTTATATTTTGTGTAAATTCAGACAGGTCGTAATGCAAAAACAATTTGAATATATTTTAATTACGCCAGAAATTCGTATAATGATGAGAAAGAGAAGTTTGTTCAATATAGTAAAAGGATTTTTTCCATTGCAGATGATGAAGACAAACAAAAGCATGTAATATAATGTAAATTCATAAAAGAACGCGAACGTTCTTTATATCTACGTGCGAAACAGCCTTATAAGTGGTGAATTTAACCAAAGAAGAGAGACCAGTAAGTGAATCAGCAGCCTCGTTTTTCAAGATTATTTTTCAATAATGATATCTCTTTCTATAAGTAGCATTTAAAAATTTTTCTCTCGCAATAATGTATATGGGATGCTACATAACATTTATAATTATTTTAGAATGAGAGATTCTAAAAAAGTTATATGTATATACATATATATATATATATATATATATATATATATATATATATATATAAATGTAGGATCAGGTGAGGGATGGAAGAAGGTGGGTTAATGTTTCATAAACCTAATGTTCTATTGCTAGATTACAAGTAGAATAATGAGTGTATAATCAGTTACGTTAATTGCTTGATGCGAATGTCAAGGAGGCTTCTCCTAGACTCATGGGTCTACCGGGGGTCTACCTTCTCGGGGGGGGGGCGTCCCTTTGCTCGCCGCCGAACGTCACTCCGCCCGTGCACACGTACACCATACTCTCTTGCTCTTTTTCACACTCACACTCTCACTCCCACACACATATGTATGATTTCTGTAGGTTTACATGAACATGTGTAATTATAGTGCGTAGGTAGAGAATCAGCATCCTAAGAAAGCATTGGTGTTTTATGTAAAAAAAATTTATAAAAATATAGTATTCTTTGAGAGTGAGTGCTTCAGTATAGAGAACTAAGCGGAATAATCTAATGTAATAATTAAACTAAAATTTTATGTACAATTATTAAAAAATTAAATATGCTAATTTGGTGTTACTAGCTTTTTATGCTTCCCAGAGGTAAATATTTTTAGCTAGATAACCGAAGAATCTATCATGCTTGTGCTATTTCCTACAGAGGAAGCAACTGAAACAAATTATTGAAAAAACAGCAGCAAACGATTAACTTAAAATACAATCGAACTAGTGTTTTTTTTATCAGTGAAGGGCGAATGGTGTTATGATCTTTGGTCATACTTAGCCTTGCTTACTTAATAGAGTGTGATTCTTACCTTATTCTTACCTTACTACTCTGATTATCTGACGTACGCTAGCTTCATCGAATAATGTGTTGATTCGTTGTTTTGCTTCCATTCCATGTAGCGGTATTGCTATTTTAAGAATAGAACATCTTGTTTTGTTGTTATTATATTAATAAAGAATAATTTTTAATTAATTAGTATTAAAAAAGTGCAATATTAAATATAAAAATAATAAACAATATGATTTTTAATTGTTTTAGAGCAGTTTATAGAGATACAGATATTTATCTGTTTGATGATCCTTTTTCAGCCGTTGATTCTGGCGTCGGTAAAAAATTATTTGAAAATTGTATTAATGGTTATTTAAAAGATAAAACAAGAATTCTGGTAACACATCAAATACAATATTTAAAAGAAGTCGATGCAATTATTTTACTGAATAATGTAAGTTTTAATATATTTTTAATAAATGAATAGTGATATAAAAAATATATATTTTTAATTTTAACAAATAATATAACTTTTCTATAAACATTTTAAAATATTCAATACTAAATTTTTATTGTCTTCTTTATATGAAAATTGCGATTATATATTTAAAATGTGCAATTTTTTACGTGTAACTGATCAAGTTAAATTGTAAAATTTATTGGTTTAATTTTCAGTTATTAATGTCATTCTAGTATAAAATTTTAACTGTTCAAATAAAAATTTAAATGTATGTAATGTACTAAAAAGACTAAAAAATTTATTCATTAAAAATTTTCTGTGATTGTTAACTTTTCATTATTTGTGCCATATTTATAACTATATTCATAGAACTATATCATTATATTATTTATAAAACATCACAGTAATAATTTATAAATAAAATGTAATTCGTTGAGTTTTAAAAATTTAGAAATATTATTTTTAAAGTAAACAGAAATAATAATTTAATTTTTTTAAAATAAAAACAAATATATTTATAAAAAATATTTTGATATAAATAAATAAAATAGCCAATGCTCTATTGTAACTGTATTAATTTTTTAGAATATTATAATACAATCTATTACATGTTTATAATTAATTTTTTTTTATTATTTGTAAAATAATTTTTTTATTTTTCTATTTTTTATTATCTTTTGTTTTATGTTATGAAACAAAAAACCAATATACAAAAAAATTTTACTAACTTTAAGAAATATAAAATTTAAAAAACAGATTATTAATATAAACTAGAAAATACAATTCATAATAATAACATAATTAACTTAATTTAAAAAAGAAATTTTGAGTTTATTTTCATTTTCAAAAAATTTATAAATTTATTTGTATTGAATTAAATGAATTATTAATTAACATTAATTCAGGGGCGAGTAGAGTTCCAAGGTACATTTCTTCACTTAAGTCATGATGACAAATATGTACATCATCTGTCTTCAAACAATGAAAAGGAAACACAGCTTACCCAGGAAGTAGTTGATAGTAGAAATTTACAAATGTCATTGATATTAAATCAGAATTCTGATGAAAATATAGAAAAGGAAGCAGAAGAGATCGAAACGCTTATTGTTAAGGATAACGTTGTCAAGTCATTATATTGGAGTTATTTTAAGGCTGGTGGCTCTTTCTGCTTGCTGTTTTTGCTTGTACTAAATTTTCTTTTAGCTCAAATATCAACCAGCGGATGTGATTTTTGGCTTGGCTTTTGGTAAATTACTATGAATTAATTTTAAACAATTTTTTTAATAGACCATATTGATTTTAAACAAATTTTGTAAATTCATATTTAATATTAAATAATATTCCTATAAATCAAATATTTATTATTATGCATTCGTTACAGTTGCACCAATTATTTTTATTATTTACATAAGTTTTTTATTTAATTGAATATATTTGTTTAATTTAGTTTCATAAATTTTATTAATTAAAACAATAAAATTTCGATTTAAGGATATAAATTAATATAAAATAAAGAATTATATTTTATAGGACTAAACAAGAAGAAAAACTCGTAAGAAAATTTATAGAAAATACAAATTCTTCGAATTGTATAATAGCACAAACGATCGAAAATATGGAAAACTCCATGTTTTACGAAGAATATAAATCATCATATTTTGAAATAAATACAGCTTTATTTGTGTATGCAACCTTAATATTAGGTTGCATTATCTTTTCTATCACTAAAAATGTTTTATTTTGTAAGATATGTATGAATGCAAGTAAAAACCTTCACAATACAATGTTCTCATGTTTATTAAAAGCACCCATGCAGTTTTTTTTAATCAATCCTTCAGGTATAATATTCACTTTACATAAATCAAATATTTTATAAGCAATGTTCACATATTCTATTAATGTTAGTAATAATTATATTTTAATTTTGACTTAAAATTAGGTCATATTCTTAATCGTTTTTCAAAAGATACTGGTGTAGTTGATGAAACTTTACCAATGTCTATGCTTGAGGCTTTTCAAATATTTTCAATCATGTTCGGAATAATGATACAAATACTTATAATCAATTGGTGGATGTTTTTTCCTATGATGGTTATGAGTTTTCTTTATCTAAAGATTAAAAATATTTATTTAGCTAGTGCTCAGGATATTAAGAAATTCGAAGGCAACGGTGAGATTTTATTATTGTTTTAATATTTACTAAAGCTTAAATAAATTTCGTGTAATATTATATTTTAAAAATTATAAAAATAATACTTTTTAGCAAAACTGAACACAAATATGTACATTTTTTGAAATTTACAATGAGATTTAATTTCAATGACTTAAATGCTTATCTCTTATTACGAAATTTTTATTTGCAGTTTTATATTAAGTAGTTTTTTATGAAATGTACTTTATTGTTAAACTATGAATTTATATACAATATATTTTTTATACACACACGCACACGTAGACCGACACACATATGTATGTGTATATTTCATGATATGAACTCTTTTTATCAAAAAATCAATATTCTTAAAAATATTTATGTTAATTTTTTTACTCCATAAAAATGAGAAAAAGCAATATAAAAGCAGATATTTTATTTCAGTAATTTTTATAAGGCATAAAAAAGAATATAATGTGTTATAAAAATATTAATATCATGTAAATATTTAAATCATACTTTAAAGAAATAATATTTTTTTATTTTTCTCATAAATGTGCAATGTAGATATTTATAAATATATTTTTCATTAAAAAATATAAAATAAGAAAATATTTGGTAAAAGAAAAGAGGAGCAGATGCGTATGACATAGGATACTAAGTTTCATGAGAATATACATAGCTATTTTACGCTTTATTTAAATTATTATTACTGTTAACACGTGCAAAGAATAAAGATATAATAATAATAATAATAATAATAATAATAATAATAATAATAACAGCACACAAACAAAAAATGGAAGAATTAAAAAGCAAAAAAAAGGAAAGTAAAAATGTAGATATAATTTGTAATAATGTTCTGTTAATCTATCTTAAATTGGAAAAAGAGATAAACACTAAAGTTTTACAATGTAACCTTTGAAGTGAAGTCTTAGTAGTATTTAAAACTATCATTAGAGAAAGCTTCCAGTTCTTCTGACTTGGACTTATATTTCAAGTCCAATGACGCTATGCTTTGTACAAATCGAAAGATTCTCTTTAGTTCTTTCCAGTTTTCTTCAATCGAGAAATATTGTTTTTTTGCCAGAAAGTGAACTACATACTTAATGTTAGATCTGGTCGCATTTGCGAACTATAAAAGACTCACGATAGCTTCTCTAAAGGGAATTCTATTGTTTGCTGTTTCTGGTTTATTCATCTTGATTGAATCATGTTCCAGTGTTTTCTTTCGATTATGTACCTGCTTGTTAACATTAGAGTATCCAGAGACTTAACATTTATTTTTATTGAATCATCTCATTATGTTTCTTGCAAGTTTCTCTTGGGTCAGGTATACTGTATTTGTCTCTTTATTTAAGTATGAAATACTTGGGTTCATCTAAATTTCACTTAGAAAACATTATCAAGTTGGTGCTTAATTGTTTGAAACTAAGCTTTATCATTATTTACAAATAAAATATCATATACATAAAGGTGGAGAATCATAATTTTTCCTTCTTTTTTCAGATGTAGACTTACGACTCATGCAAATCATTTTCTAAACCTCTTTTTCAATCATAGATTTTTCTTTGTTTATAATATTCTTTTTTGTCTTAATTCAGGTAAATCGTTTATATAGTGCTTTTCATTACATTTTAATATCTTGACTGTACTTGATTTATTCATTTTTTGAATTCCATAATATGTAGTAGCTTGGCTTACAATCGACTATCATCGTAATATATGATACTTACCATATAAGTATCATCTTACTGGCATCAGGGACAATTTATGTTTTTATAAGTGGGTTTTAGTATAAATTATCAATTTGAACCTATTTGTTTTTTTAGGCGATTTTTCGCTTTGTCATTGAACTCTTTAGTGAAACCTTATATTCAATACTCCCATATAGCAAATGATTAAATGTGTAGAGAATTACTTTTGTTGAATTGAAGCTCATATGGCTTCGGCTAGTTTCGAGTCCATCATCAGAGATGTTTTCTGCTTTTAAATTGTTTGATTGAATCTTAACTATTACGTTCTAGAATATGTGAAGAACATTATAAATCTATTAAGTTTACATACACACCGTTTAAAAATTATTACGAACGCTTTTATTACATTTTTTTATATCAGACGTTTATAAATAGAAATTTTTTTAGTATGTAAGTAATATAGAAATCTTAATAATTTTTTTATTTTATATGTATTTAAAAAATAAAATCTTATGACGGTAAGAATCTAATTATAACCACGGTAGTAGTGTAGTTGCAGACAAATTAGTCAATGTGCACTACGTCTCAATATTTGTAGAAGTGAGAAACAAATGTTGAAACATACTATAGTCTCTCACAAAAATGTGTTCGTAGTTTAAGCTTTAACACTACGATATTTTATCAAAATAAGAATACAGTTTTAGTTATAAAGTATATTATATTGATATTAATCACAAAATTAATATTTTCATGATGGTTATTAATGATGAAATTATCAATTTCAGAAATTTAGATTAGTAGTGGTCTTACAATAGATCTCAAAATATAAAAATTTATTTAAATTTTTTAATCTATTCAGAGTATTATTAACGTTACCTTAAAAATGTACATACTTGTGATTGGTTGAATTTAATATTTGTAATTGCTTATGATTAGTCATAGTATGTATATTTTGATTAGAAAGCTAACAATATATTATAATATTTGCTTAGCAAAGAGCCCGGTTTTCTCCTACACTAATTCTTCTTTCTCGGGTATGCTGACAATCCGCTCGTGTGGTGCTGAGATGATGACCTGTAAGAAATTTGACTTGCTCCAAGATGCTCATACGGCAGTCTACTCTCTCATTCTATCAACATCAACGGCTTTCGGATTCTGGCTTGATATTATTTCAATCGTCTTCGTAGCCTTTGTCACATACAATTTCATCATGATTGACAGCAGCGATTTTTTCATATGGAAACCATTCGCGGGTAATGTAGGCCTGGCTATATCTCAATCTCTTATACTTTGTGGTATGCTACAATATGGTATGAGGCAGGCAGCTGAGATGATGGTTCAGATGACAAGTGTTGAGAGAATGTTCCAATTTATGGATTTAGAAAAAGAGGGACCTTTCGAAAACGAATTTGAGCAAAAGTTGAAAAAAAAATGGCCTTACCAAGGTAGGATACAATTCAAAGAAGTCTCCTTGAGATATTCTAATGAGAGTGAATGTGTACTTAAAAATCTCACGTTTATTGTGGAAGCTGGAATGAAGGTAAATTTTTTTTTCATATGTATAAAAGTTTTTAAGTATTTTCAAAAACAATTTTCATTTACTTTTAATGTCAAAACAATAATTTGAACATTTATATAACAATTTCAGTTAAAAATAGCTTTAATTTTTATATTTTTTAAATTAAATAAAGTTTTTTGCAAATTTATTGTCAAATTAATTAAGATTTTTAATAACTATAAAGAATTTTTGTAATAAAACCATAAGATACAAATTATTTTTTGTGACTTTTAAAAATGGAACTCGTTCTGTAGAACATTTATGTTAAGTTGGGTTTTTTTCTTTTTTTATGAAATGTAATTTTCATAGAGAATTCTGTTGGTAAAAAATTAAACTTTTTATTCAGTTTTTTAAAAAAATGTTTATGTGAAACTAAAAAATATAATATTTAACATTTTCATCCTTAAAATATATCTTTAAATTTTTTAAAGAATAGGAAAAATAATTTATTCAATTAAAATGTAACATATTGTATAAAAAATAAAATCAGGGATAAAATTAAAAAAAATATTTTTACATAAACAAAACATAAATATCATTGTTTACTATTTTTTTCATATTTGCATTAATAATTTTTATTATTTACATGTTTTTTTACTTATGGTAAATAAATAATATTTGAATAGTTCTAATAATTATTAAATACAATATGAAATAAATAAATTTATGTTAAAGATTGGAATAGTGGGACGAACGGGTGCTGGAAAGTCATCTTTGATAACTGCTCTATTCCGGCTTGCTAAAATTGATGGATCTCTATTCATCGACGATATTGATATCAATACAATTGGATTAAATGACTTACGCAATAAAATATCTATTGTACCTCAAGAGCCGATATTGTTTTCCGCATCGGTACGAGATAATCTTGATCCTTTTCACAAATCTGATGATGCTACACTTTGGCTGGCTCTGCAAGAAGTCGAGCTGGACAAATTATTTACTTCGCTAGATTACGTTGTAGCCTGTAACGGAAGCAATCTTAGCGCTGGACAACGCCAATTGCTGTGTTTAGCGCGAGCCATTGTTAAAAGAAATAAAATTCTGATTATGGATGAGGTCACTGCTAATGTTGACCACGCTACAGACTCTCTCATTCAGAAAGCGATTAGATTAAACTTTAAAGAATGCACAGTACTCATCATAGCTCACAGATTAAATTCTATTATAGACTGCGATAAAGTGCTGGTCATGGAAAATGGTGTTGCTGTCGAGTATGATAATCCCTATATTCTATTACAGCGTCACGACAGTTATTTTACACGGATGGTTCAACAAACTGGAAATATTATAACACAGCAATTAAAAACTCCAGCTGAAAAGGTGAATCTTTCTTTTTTATTTTCATAGCTGTATAAATAAAATAAATAAAAAATGATGATAACTTTTTTTTTGTAGCAATCAATAAATAAATTAATATTATCTATCTACTTTCTTCTAATTTATCTAATTTATATATCTAATCATTAACAATCGATGGTAGCAAAATTAAGTAGTTCTCTTTATTATACATATCAATAATTTAAAATAATCGATTAAATATAATATAAATTTTTGTTTTAATACCAAATTTTTATAGAATTAATATATTTAATATTTATATGTTAATTTATTTATAACTTTTAATAAAAGTATTTTTTAAATATAAGCGTTTGTAATAGTATTAATATTATATTTACTTCTGTATATATATTTCTGTAATAAAAGAAAAATTATAACTATGATTCAAATAAAATTTTGAAATGAATTTGCAAATTTTTTTTTTCAGTTTTTTGTACTAAATACAAAATTTTGGAATGTTATCGATGTACTCGATTCAAAAACCAAAGTGATTTATTATTAAAATATATTAAAATGTAAAAAAATTTGATGAATAATCTAATTAAAGTTTTAACAATATTTAATAAATTAAAGTCAAATTAAGATTAAAGAATTAAAATAAATTAAAACATTATTTTGGTGTTTATAATATTTTTAAATTATTTATTTCACTTTTTTGATAAAATGATTTATCAAAAATTTATGAAAAATTAATTGCTGAAATAGCTTTTTAAATTAAAGTCACTTTCTCTGTCTGTCTGTCTCTCTCTCTCTCTCTCTCTCTCTCTCTCTCTATTAATAAAATAATTTACAGCTTATATTTAGGTGCTCTATAATTTCTATGATTATTTCTAATCTTTAGTTTAGATTTAAAAACATGTAACGAATACTTTATTTTTAGATTTATGCAGTATATTAAACTATTAACAGAAATGTAGTTCTATTATTAATACTGTATTTTTAAGTATCTTCATTTAAATTATTTATTTTGATTAATAGTTAAAAAAAATTAAAAACATAAGAAGCTAAAAATGACTTTATTCATAATGAAATTCAAATTTTAATAAACGGATAAACGGATAAACTAATAAGAAAAAATTGGGGTATATAGATATTTAATATAGTTGTGCAAAGTAATTCATTCTTCTAGAATTTATTAATGATAAAAATTACATTTATTTATCGTTATATGTAACATATTTTATATTGCTGAAATTTTGATTTATGAAAAATAATTGCACAATAAATTATTAAACATTTCATAATTATATAACGAATATTGTATAATGTAAACAAAATTCTTATTATTTATATACTATTTAGAATTTTTGATGTTTCAATAGAAATTATAATGTATTAAAATTCAATAATGGAAATTATGATTGATACTTATATTTAATTAAATAACATGTATTAAATACGAGCTACTTTAGGAATTCTAAATTTTTCTTTTAATTAATTTAAATTAAAAATATTTGCATCTAAAATACAATTTGTTTAAAGATTTGAAGTTAAAGTATATTAAAACATCTATACTTATATTAATTTTTAATAATGTTATTACTCTTTGCACTTTCTTAATTTTTCAATTTTGTATAGAAGATATACATTTTTTCAAATTAACATTAATATTAACTTGTATTTTTTCAGGCCTTCAACAAAGAATTATCAATTAGTTCAATCTAATTTAGTGCTGATAATCAAAAGTGTAATTTCAAAAGATAATTTATGTATTATAGGAATTTTTATATTATAATTGCTTTTGAGCAAATTATACAATTGAATTTACCGTATTTGCAAATAATAAATACATATATTGTGGACATGTATTTCAAAGTTATGAATAGTATTTACAAAAAAATGTGAAATAAATTTTATAATTAAATACCTATACTATTGAATTTTATAATTAAGATAAAACATAATTTTGTGACTCAACCCTCAATATAATTATGTACATTATTTTTAGACTGTATACTACATATATTGATGCTTAAGTGTCATATTATTTATTTATTCTATTTTATTTAAATATAAAGCTTTTAATTAAATATAAAATAATTAAAGTTTGCTTTTTTGTTATACAAATAAGCTTTTGGTTGATAAATATTACTAAATATTTGAATAGTTATTTAATTTTGTTTTTAAAATTTTATGTTAATATCACCTTGTAATAGTGTATTGTTCTTTATTATTTTATGATTTTAAATAGAATTTAAAAAAAAATATTAATACATGAACTTTCAAACTATAATATTTTATTTTTTATGCAAATAAATGTTATTTTATTAATGAATTACTTATATCAATGTTCTTATCTCTACTTATAATGATTTTCTGAATTCGTATTACTTTTATTATAATTTATGTAAACATTGATATCTGCTGTATTAAACAAGATAATTTTAATATTACTACACTACAAAAAAATAAAAATTATTCCATTGCTTTTTTGTATATTTTTTTCAATGAAAATGCCAGTCGGTCAGAATTTTATGAAGAAATAAAATTTACATAAAAATGAAGCATAAAAAATACGACAATTAAGTTGATTTATATGCTGTTGTAAATACATTTGGAAAAACCTGACATTAGAAATTATGACACACCTAAGGAATACATAGTAGCGTGTAGCAAATTGTTAGTGTAACAGAGAGCAAAGCTATCATTAAATGATATTCATGCTTTTTATAGACCATTACGGAGCTACTCTTAAACAAATTAAAGATTGGCCAATTATTATTAAAAATTATAACGGAAATAAATCAACGTATAAATTGATATTGTTTCGTTATTTATTATAATTATAGACAAATTGTATTTGGAAATAAAAACTATGGATTAACTTTATCCAAATCTCAAAAGTTTAATCGATACAATAAATGACACAACACTTAGTATATTGCTAAGTGATTTTGATGAAAGACAAAAGGTTATAGAATGGCATTAAATGATATGTTAATATGTAATGAATTATCAGATATTTAAGTTAGACAATTATGACTCGATTGAAAAACATTATATTATAAAAAAAATTATATAACATATAAAAACATCTTATGATACTTTTAATAAAGTGCTTCGTTACAACAAAAATAGTCGGAGGTAATCTGCATAATTACAGATGTATAATTTTTAAATATTTACTTAAGCCATAATGAATAACTAAAATTTGAGTGACCGAAACAAGGTACAAGTGATTATTTATGATGGTTTTGCGTTACTTGTAACGTTAGTTTTTATTATATTCAGTAGATATGACCCTTTTGTGTGGCCAATATAATAATAAGTACGACACGCCTAAGACTTGCAGTCTTTTATTCAACATGAACGCGAAAGATCATATAGCTAAAGCTTATAAGTTTTGTAATGCTTTCATTTGTGATTTTGAATAATTAATAAAATCACTTATATAAAATAAAACTCTGTGTCAATTTATTAAATAATTCAACAAGTAAGATACATTTTTAGAAATACGGTTATTATTATCGTTACATATGTTTTGTATTAGCTAAATTAAATTTAATAAATATACCATCTATTTATAAAAGAGTTTTTTTCTGCCACTAATATATGTACAATATATTTTTTTAAATAAATAAATATATCTGAATGTAAGAGCATTTTAAAGTGATTTTTAAAGACAAATTTTATTAACTTTGAAAAGATAAGATGGGCGCTGATTTTGTTTTCATGAAATAAGAATCGCTAAAGAGTAAATTCCTAATATAATTTAAGAAAAAGGAACAAATTTTTGTGATATAATTGAAATACAAATAACAACTACATTAAGAAAATAATATCTATTAAATTCTTAACTTACCGTTTTTTATATATTGCTAGTAACTACAATTTTACGAAATAACAACTAAATGGTTCCTCGATGTATTTTTTTTGGAGATAATTAGTAATAACAGTCAACTTTGAACTGATAAAGAAAATGAAAAATTAAACAAAAAATTTTGCGTCATAAAGTCTATAAAATTCAAATTTTTTAATATAATAAAAATAGACAAAAACAAAAATTATCTTTTTGCAGCAAAATTTATTTACGATTTCAAGCACCAAATTCTTTACGAAATAAGAATTTTATTGTTAAACTATTTTAAAAAAATTTTTAAATCAATAAAAGTTTCATATCTATGTATATAATTTGTTACAATTATTTTAATTAATAAATAGTTTTGAGAAAATATTTTAATTATTATAATTATACTATAATAATACTATAATAATTATAATAATTTTCAGTATTTTAGTTATATATTTTTCGATTTTTTGCTGACGAATTATTTATTTCTTGAAACTATGCTATCGTCAGAAAACGCTACTTCCCCTATGAAAGAATTTTGGCTTTTCAAATGCTTAAAACTGATAGTATTTTTTTTTTACCTCCTAAGATAATATAATATCAAAAACTACTATTATATTTGCAAATATTTTCTGCTAATCATTGTATCTCAAATTGGTTCCATCTTCACTTCAGCAACTTTACGAGTGTTGTTAATGTTATTTCTTCAAAATTAGTCTCCGTGCATTTTCAGCTTCAAAATGCTCTAAATTTTTTCTATTTTCTACTACTTTTTAATATTTTTTTAAATGTATAAATAATAAAAGCAACTCTATTCAATGGATTTCCATTCTCCTTTTTGTCACGACTTTTCAGAGTTATATTCTGATCATCAGTCGGAATTACTAGGATAGTGATCGGTCAAGGTATTAGTCTATACTAGATATATGTGCGCGTGTGTGTGTGTGTGTTATTCGGTATCCATGATATACATCTTTATTATAAAACTTATCTTCCATGTATTTTCTTTCACCTAGAATATTTTTTTTCGTCTTTATATTATTTGTTGGGAGCTTTCCATATTAGTCGTAATATGTCCATAACGTTTTTACAATTTTGCATCTCATTAAAACTTGTTCGTAACGCGTTTACAATTTCTCAAGCTCTAGTTTATCCACCAATATATTCACGACTTTACACGAGACTCGCGATTTTTTAAAATAATTTTCCATATTACCTTCTAGCTTCAATTCTTTTTATCTTTTTTCCTTTTACTTTCTCTTTATTCTCTGTCTCTCTCGTTCTCTTTATCTTTCTCTTTTCGTATGTTCGTAATTGCACTTATTAAAGATGCACAAAATGTCACTTCTATCAATTTACAGATTACAGATCAATTTACAGAATTAAAAACTGCCATCTATGATCGAGATATACTCTACAAGACAACTTAGCCTAGTAAAATAATGTGTATTTTAATGGAATTCTACTTGTCCATTATATAAATCAAAATGTTAGAAAGGTATTAATATCTATACTAAACACTGGAAGTTGACCTCTTCATTTTTTTTAAATTTATAATAATACATTTACAATTTATAAATAATATTTAGTATTATTTTAAATATGCTAAGATTATAGAGATAGTTTTATCAAAGTCTGTGTAAATGTTAAATTTATATACTACCTAAGTAAAGATTGGACTAAAGAAAAAATAAATATAAAATTTTTACATAAATTTCCATAATAATTAAAATTTTGTAATCATAAAATCTAAATTAATAATTGGTTTGTGTTGCTTATTAAAAAATTTAAAGTAATCATGTTTTTTTAGCTAAAAGTTATGAGTTTAATGAAAATAGATAGTAATTAATTTAAAAAATATAAGTTTAGAAGTTATTTTTATTATTTCATTTAACAATATACGAAATTGAGAATTTAAAAAATTTATTACTTAGTTACACGTGCTTAATATAACTACATGCTAGCTACATGGTAAATGTAGGAACATATCTTATATAATAAGGAAATGTTTATTGATAGTATTAATATTAAACTATCCTTAGAAATTACTCTTTATTAATTCTTGCTGTAATAATTTGATTAATTAATTATTTTATTTTTAAAAAATTACTCTTTTCTGCTTTAATTTCAATCCTATTTATTTTGGTTTGTAACACCGAACGTCTGTGTGTATCAAGGCTTAGAGTCCATTTAAAAATTTTTTTAAACACATTCAATTTCTTCATTTCTCTTCAATCACCACATTTCTGCGCCATACAATAAAATATTTTCTACTAAAACGTCAAATAATCTAATATTAATTTTGAAATCTCCTTTAAATAAACTATCTGAAATATTCCTTGCTTTGCCTTTGATAGCTAAGCTTATCATACTTAGGTTCTTGATCTTTTAAGTTCCTCCTCTAAATTAGTGAGCTTAATGGTAAATAAAATTGAACTTAAGGAATAACCTTACCTTATACCGTATTTTCGTTAAATTTTCCAATTATCTCCGTATTAATTATCATTTTGATGTTTGTGTTTTGTACGTTTCCTTAGCACATGAAAATTAAATAGTTATTGAAACTTGCTTCTTTCATACTTTTTCATATTTTTTTCCTATTAATGACATTAAATTCCGTCTTCAGGTTGAAATACACGAAAACTTTTCTTTGTTTTTTTTTAACTGAGCATCTGTGGTGGCTGTTAATTGTTATTTAGATCGTGAGTGAAAAAGATGAAATGAAGCGTAATATTTGAGTTATACTTTAATTAATTAATTATTTATTTCTACAGCACTGGCGATGAACCTTTGCTTTTATTTGTCGATCTATAGAAATAGTATTAGATTTCTAAAAAATTATTATTCATTTTACGCACACGTTCGACCTTTTATAATTTTTCCCTGTTACCCCAATTTTTTCATTTTATTAATTCTGTTTAAAAATGAAACCGTTATTATTATTCATTCATTAATTACTTTTCCTATTTATAAATATATGAAATATAAAACTATCGTCTTACGTTTATAAACATATCGACTACTATATATTTTTATGTTTAAAACTATCGTTTTCGATTTCTATTTATTTTATGTTTACAATTTTTACTTGATTATAAATTATATTTTATTGTCGTTTATCTTAAATATAAACTACCACGTTCATTCTAAATTTCAATTACGGAATCGTATTTTAGATCTTGTGGGCTATCGTATTACCTTATACCTTATCACCATGTTTACTTAATACTAGACCCTAAGGATAAAAACGCTCTCAGTTTTATGACAAAGGGAAAAAAACTTAAAATTTTTAAACTATTCTAAGTCTTGGGTTCCTGTAGGGTCACTCTATCGAAGCCCAGTAAAATGTAAGTTTCTGCATTTAAAAGAGGGAGGTATAAAGAGAGAGAGAGAGAGAGAGAGAGGGAGAGAGAAATGTATAATGCAGTGAACGGGTTTTTACTGCGCAGTGTAAGTAATTGGAACAGAAAAGAAAGAGAAGTATAAAAGTAGAAGAAGGCATCTGTTAACTGCCGAATTGGTGACGCAGTTTGTAGGGTACGAAAGGAGATAAACCTAGGATGGATGCTTACTTTTTCTCGGGCTCAGCAAGATAATTTTTTCACGCATTTTTCCTTCTTTCGTGGAACCTCTCGGATGTCACAGCGTTATCCCGAAAAATCTTTCGGTCATGTTTTTATCACTTTTGGTATTGTAAAAATACCTTACGAGGTTTAAGTGTTAAATATTTACTATTTTCATTTCGATATAAATCCCTAGGCTCCGATACTATAATCGATCACTTCGCGTGATTACACTTTATCTAAAAGATATGAAGGGCTGGTTATCAACGTATATATTTCATTTTGGCTGAATAAATTTTTATTTAAAACTCGACAATCGGATTTAGACAGATCTGACTCGATGCGAATCTCAGGGCAGAAAGCAGCTCGAGCTATCGTATTTATTTTCTTCGGACCGCTGACTACTTGCTATAAATTTTCTTACTCAAATATTGGAAGAGATAATAGCTATCTAAGTGCCAAGCGCTTATAATATTAGACAATATAGTAACACTTGAGCAAGATAATTAGGCGTATTCCTCGCATAGCTTTTTCAATGTTCAATTTAAACTTTTAAAACTACTCTTTCTAACAGTCCCTCGTCCATCACCAATTGCACTAACATAAGCACAACACTTGCTAATCCTCTTTCATAATTGCTACGCACGTACATTTTATTTCTTACTCGCTAGCTAGTCTACTCGCATATGTTCCGCAGTATCTGAACCATATACCGGTTCCGCTGTTGTAGTTGCAGTCGGTCCCGCTAAGGACAAATTCGTTTTCCTATTTTCCTGGACCTGAAAAAAATTCCCGCTGAGCCGTCGAAGGAAAAAGGTCTTCACAATCTACGCAGGTGTGGAGGGTGGAAGTCAAGAAAAAAGGGAAGACTCTATAGGTTGTGGGAATGTACTCGCGGTAGGTCGCGGGAGATATAAATAAAATCATCGGTAGCAACGTGGTGCTCAAAGTTACCGAAATGCTTTCGATATACCACGCAAGTCACTACTCGATCAAGTTGTACGTATGCGCGCTAACTTTTTACAACCAGGGCTACTATATACAAAATTACTAGATGACGACTATGTACACTCGATGCCCGTCTCACAAATGGGAAACTATCAAGAATATCTGAAAAGAATGACACCTCCGCTCAGAGAAATCGAAAGCACGCCCGTTCGACAACATATGTTTGGTTGGTTTTATTTATATATTTCAAATTTTCTTATTATTAATTATTCGAAAAATATTTATATTATAAATTATACTATATACAGTATAATCATTTAAAAACAAATTTTAGTTTCAAAGAGAAAACAATTATTAAATCTATTCATTCGTTGAAAATTATATTTTCTTTATAGCCTTAATAGATAGTAATGTTATGAATTACTTCATGAAAATTTTCGTGAACCTCAATGTTATATATAATATATACAACCAGCTAAAAATAACAAAAAAAGTAATCTAAAGAAATATGTTTCTGACATGTAAATTGTATATTTGATGATCAGTGAGATTAATATTATAAAATGTTTCTAGTTGAATTTATAACAATGAATGTGACCATGCGAGTTATTAAACGAGCTTTAGCTAAATATTTCTTCGGCTTTCTTCAAACATCGAAATATAATTTTTCGTTTTTTTGCCATAAAAAACTTTGCGTTTTGATGTAATAAAATAAACAAAAAAAAATTAATAGATATTTTAAGTATAGTCGTTTTAAAAACTTTTATCTCTAGCTCAAATATTTTTCTTTGTAATAAAAACTAGAATGGATTTTTTTTTATTTACAGGTAACCCGTTCAAAATTGATAAAAGCATGATGGTAGATGAAGCTGATATCGATATAGTTCGTTTTCTGTTTCGGATGCTAGCAGCCTTAGTGCAGGTGGAAATCTGAACTCTACCCGGCCTCCAAGTAAAAGAAAACCAGGTCCCATTCCAAAAGATGTCACAATTCGACGACCTTCGTATTCACCTTCAAAGACACCGCCTAGATCTCCAATTCCTTGGTTTGATGACATGAAGGGTCCAACGTCTCCACCGTTGCCTCCACCACCTTGTGCAAATATTTTAAATAATGTCGCCAGGAACTTAACAATGAATTTAAACTCTACAACGATGGCAACGATACCTGTGACAATATGTATGACGAATGTTGTAACAACTGTAGCATCAACTGTAACTACAAACAATACTGTCAATAGCTGCGGTACTGCGAGTTCAATAATAATGAATAGCACGTCAACTGTACCGTCGACGGAACAAAAGATGGTCAATGGAGATATTTTATCAGCTGGCGTGTTTGATCCTATTATATCAAATAACGAACCATTGAGTAATAATAGTGGTATTGGTGATAATAATACTACAAATTACAGTGGTCAAGTTGCAATAATAAACAATATTGATATTATGGCAAAGAACAGTGGTAACACTAATAATAGTGATACGAAGACTGATATTACAAATGAGCCTCGAATTATGTCTTCATTAATTATTCATGGCCATGAATATAACAGTGTAGGAAAGATTAAATTTAATGACGTAGAAAGTGGTAATAATAGTGCAATAACAATTATAAATCATGTAGATGAAATAGAAAACAAAATGGAGATCAAGGGTGGAAAAGAGAAATCATTTACAAAAAAGGAACTCGAAGAAATTAGAAAATATAATTTGGAAGTTAGAGATTTAATTTATAAAGAAATACGAAGAAAAAGCACAAGTAAGTTTTTATGTTTTTCATTTATTCTTTTAATTTTTTTTGAGATTTGATTTATAAAAGTATTCGATTCTTTAGAGCAGAGTATTGATTTATTAGACGATGGAGTTTATGATATCATTTTAATTCTAATAAATATAAAAAACTTTCCTTATAGAATGTAATATATTTTAATGAAAAGAAAATTAATAAATAATGAAAACACTTTAAAAAATAATTTTGAATATTATTTGAATAAAATTATTTGGTATTTATTAATTTAATTTATTTCTAATTAGTTTATTGAAAAATATATAAATTATATAATATACATAACATAAATTTACACATACAAAATGTGCATATAAAATTTAAATATTTTCTTACATAATATTCTTGAAAAATAATTAGATTTAGACTTAATTGCTATTGGTTTTTCTTCTTAATGACTTAGTCAAATATTCGTTAGATATTTTTTATTTCAGTTTTCTTTAATATTTGTTATCGTTCTCCTTTCTTTTTGTCTTTGCTTTTGCATCGATCTTATTTTCAAATAATGTTATATAACTCGTTTTCAATTTCTTTTCTGATCTTTTATGCCTCTTCTTGAGTCTTTCATTAGGATGTGTTCGATTATTTCGCGTTTATTGTTGTGTCAGAAATAATAAAATATATACTCTTTCTTTTGCTTTGGCAATCAGTATATTTTTGTTCTTGTTTCATTTTTTATTCTAAATCTTGATAGAATTTTTATTCCCTCTTTCACATTAATTCCAACTAAATTTTTATAGATAAAGTTTACGTACGCTAACCCATTCAAAATTTTTATTTCTAGTGCAAATTTTAGTTTTTCAAGGTTACATATGTAGGTTTGCAACTATTAGTCTTTCTTTCTTTTTTATTCTGATTCTAAATCTACTTTTCTCTTTCAAATTTTTTCTAAAAGTAATAATATAACTATCTCATGATTTTACAGAATTTTATTCTTTTTTGCTCTATAACTACTTTTATAATATTATTTGCTTCTCCGTAGTACTATAAACTCTTTTCAAATCGTAGGTTCATTCTTAACCGTTAATTTTTTCAATATATCCATGTTATTTCAGTCTCGTGTTTTCTCTACTTTAATTTTTATGCTATCCTTTCGCCTTCAACGTAATTATGTGCTTTAATATTGATAAGTACGGCTCCATTTGAAGCCGCTGTCCAAAAAGAATAGATAACGGGGAACAATAAAAGTGACACCAGGGAATTTGCTTATTTCCTGTGGCACGATATGTTCTACGTGGTACCGATTCTCCCCTCGTCGAACTTCCATTGACGTATCGAGGCCTCTGCTCATCGAAGAAGGCCACAGATGATCGGCGAGCTTCTGATGTTCGTGAGAAACAATTGCTATCATGTGTTATTTTGGCGAATTTATACCTCAGACACTTGATATCATTCTAATAACCCTAACAGACGTTTAAAGTTTCTCTGAAATCTTAACGGCGATTTAATTGGTTTTTTTTACTAGAAAACCGTTAACTGTTGATATTTTACGATGCGATCAAAAAGATTATTTAATTTTTCATGTGTGGACCAGTCGCCGATGGCGGCGACACGTCAGTATACTTCTATAAATAACCAGGATTCATTTTTTAGATTTTTTTCATCTCGTCGTAACTTTTCTGCCTTCAAATTTCTGCTTCATGTAATAACAATTTCAATTTATCCATCGAATAACTTTATTTTCATTTTTTTCGTTTCTTTAAACCATCACTTCACGAAAATAAATAAATCAGTTTATTTTTCTGCCTAAAGAGCATTATTTTCTTTCAATTTCCCTCATTTTATTATTTATTACAAAAAAATTATTCAATTAATTATATCATTAATCAATATTTTTATAAGGAATACGACTTATTAAGTAATTTATAAAAATATTTGATGACAAAATTATTTATTATGGTTTAGCAATTTTTAAACATTACAAAATTGAATACAATAAATTACAAGTCAAAGAAGTTATCAGTAAAAAAATAAAAATAATGCTTAGGTTCAATTGTATTTAAAAAAAAATCTTTTGCATTTTCATTATTATGAAAATCTATAAAAATAATCGACATTAATATTGCATTATATTGTAATAACTTACATAAGTAAAGAAAAATTGTAAGTGAAACAGGATCAGTGGTTCCTTGAAAGTGCTATAGAAGCATTGCGATATTCTTCTAAATCATCATGAAAAAAAAAAGAATCAAGATACTACTTTTGAAAAGATAACTTATGATATTGCAAATTAATAGAGCCAAAAGCTTTTATTTTATTAAGTTAAAATTCAGTTTTGAAAATTAAAAACTTTTTTTTCACAATAAATAAAATAAAATACGTTTCAAATAATTTTTATCATATTACGTACAAAAAATAAAATGTATAAAAAATATTCAAAATATAATTGCATGTAGGATTTTTTTAATCAATTGCAAACTTTATAAGTATAAAAGGTATTATCATCAATTCAGTTAAAAACAATGAGTTTTAATGAAAATGCATGTAATATTCACAAAAAATATTTTTTAAATATTCTACGCTTTTATTGTTATTTTTTATTTACAGATAATTTATAGACGATGTGCGTTGTACACTTTATAGCTTAAAAATATAAAACTAAAAACATTAAAAGAATTTGTCGCATTTAAAATATAAATATTACATATATAATTTACTTTATACTTTATTTATTAGTATTAGACAAGGAAACAATTAAATATATATTAGAATAGTGCAATAAATCTGGGAGAAATATAAAACTAAAAGAAATAATGAAAAGCAAAAAAAAGAAATTTAAACGTAATACAATCATTATTGAAGTGAAAAAAAGTAATACAGGAACCAAAAGAGGATAATGTAAAAATTATTAGAATATATAAAATATTGTAATATGATATTATAATTAAAATATTATATGTAAATTTAAAAAAAAAATTATAAATTATTCATAAATAAATAATAGTATGTACTCAAATTATTATAATTAAAAATAATTTATACACAGTACCTTGACTTTATATACTTTTACACATAGATATTATCATTTATTTATTATATAATTTCTTTTGTTTTTATTATTAATATTGCCTTCCTACGATGCATCTCTTTCAACTAACTATTTCCTCACTTTCTTCTCAAATGAATCTTGTATCATAAATTTATACTATTCCTTTCAACTTTCAAAATGGTCTCCCACTTATTTGCATTACAGCCTGTAACATTGCATTCTATCACAATGTGCTTTATTTTTATAATTGTACTTTATGTTTTCTCTTCGTTTATTGCATAATCTGTACATATTTTTCTCTTATTAATTAGTATTTATAGTTCTCGTTTCATTACTTATTTTAAATTTTTGCCAGTACATTCTATACATTTTTTCCTCCTCTATTAACTAGTGTTTATACTTCTCGTTTCATTACTCGTTTTTAAATCTCATCGGTAACTTCTACACATTTTTTCTTATTTCACCCTTTTTGATATCCATATTTCTTAACTTTTAAGTTTTCTACTATAATATGTTCAGCTTTCCCCACAAATATGTATTTTTTAAATTCCAAAATTATGGTTCCGTGTCACTACACACAGTAATACATTTTCTATTAGTCCATTAAATGTTTTAATTTTTGTTCTGAAATTGTCTTTAAAGTACCTTTCTACAATACTCTATAGTTTTTCTAATGTAATGTTTGCTCTTTTGGTGATATAGTTGGTGTGTTCCTCATTCTTTTTATTTTCTTTCTCCCTATATTTAGTTCTAGGTCTTCTCTTTTTAAGTAGTTTCTGATAAATTTTAACAACTCATAATTTCCCCTGGTTCTTTGCCAATATTACTGTATAGTCTATACGTTAGTGACTTAATATCCAATATAATATTATTTCCTTTTCTCATGTCTAAATTTCTGAATTTCTTTAATTCCTCTTCTTTGTCCGCCAATACTATATTAAATAATATAGAGCTCATCAGACAATCTTGCCTCACTCTTCATTCTGTTTGCATATATTACTTTCTATTTTGATTTTTACCTTCGATTCTCTATAAATTATCTTCTATTTATAAATTATGTACAATCTGTCAAGTACATTTTATTCCTGTTTTGATCTACCAAATCACTTTTCTTCCTATCTTATCAAATGTTTATATCCAAGAAGTGGCGAACAAGTTTTGCTTTTCATTCATCAGCTATTCATCGACCGTCCTTTTCGGTATGTCAATAGTGCCTTTTTTCTTGTGAACCAGAATTTTGTCTCATTATTATTAAATATTTAATAATACATTAATATTATCATTTCTGTATATTTTGTTCATTTAACAAATGTCAATACCTTTAAAATATTTCAATTTAATTATCTATTTTATATATTGTCTAATATACTTTGATTAATACCATTTCTATTCTTTTTTCCTTGCCTAGCTATTCTTTTGCCTTCTCTTCTTGATTTCATCATTTTTCCTCTCCTGGTACCATCCTCGTGTTCTCTCTCTCTCTCTCTCTCTCTCTCTCTCTCTCTCTCTATGAAACTATTAATTGTATTTAATCTCTTATTTTCATTGCTATACCTTATTTTATTCTATAAAAAACCACCTTTTTTGCTCTAATCAATCTTTTTTTCTATCATCTTATTTATAATTTTTACCTTCTCGCCTTTTTATTTAACTTCCAGTATTTTTAAATATCATCTCCTTGTTTCATCTTTCTTTAAAAGTTATTTCCCTTTCTATACACTCTACTTTCATTCAATACTATTTTTATTTTAAATATTCTATTTTATTCTAATTCTATTCTCTTCTATTTCATCATTTTAATATTTTCTTTTCAATTTGAGCACCATGTATTTTTTATTTTAATCTTCAAATTTAAGTTCGATCTTATTTATTTATTTCATTTCTTTCGTATCTGTTTGCTTTGGCTTAATCCTTTTATTATGATATTTCTTTATATTTCTCTCTACTTTAATATACATTTAATTTTTTTCTCTTTGCTTTACCTTTTTTCATTCTTTCTTTCTATTCTATAGAATTTTCCTTTCTTAAGCTTGATTTCTCCTTTCATTCTTTTATTTTTCTCTTTAGTGTTGTTGTTCTCTCCCTCATATAATTCTCTTCTCAAATTATTTGAAAAACTCCCTTATTCTATTTCTTCGTCCTCTCATTCTCTTTTCTTCTCGTTATCTGGTTAATTTTCTCGGTTATATCTTTCCAGTTTACTTTGTTCTTGCACTGTCTCACCCAACCTCACTTTTTATTTTTCCTCTTTACTCACATACACTACTTTTATTGTTACAAACTTTGTACACTTTTCTTTCATTTAGTTATTTTTACTACACTTTGCTTATTTTTTCTTTTTTTCACCTCTTTTCGCGTGTCTCTCCATTGCAACATACTTTTACTTCATTTCCGTACTTTATCTGTAACTTGTTCTATGCAACATCAAGAAGAGAACTACACTTTTCTTTAAAAAATTTTATTTAAAATAAAAAAAATTCTTTTATCTCGATTAGCTATTAATGATGATTTAAACAACGATTAAAAAATTTTGTTATACTTCGTTTCAAGTCGTTACAATAGTCTAATATCTTATAAAACATTATGAAACAGAAATTAATTATTTTGATAGATTTTAGTACATAAAACACGGAAGCGTACAACAAGACAAGAGTTATTTTATAATCTTATATTGTTACAACTTTTGCAATTATTAAAATTCTTGTTTTTCAAATATTAAAATTAACAATAAATAAATTATTACACTCAAAATATCTTTGATATTTGTATTTTTTATATTTAAAAAAGTTATTAAAAAAATTTTAAATAATTCTTTTTTATTTAGGGAAAATATTTAATAAAAATTAAATTATTTACTATAAATAAAATATAAATGCATTTGTATAAAAGTTAATTTTTTAAAATAATAGTTTTGATCAATTAAGAGAAAATAATTAGTTAAATGTCACTACTCAGTGGGGATATCCATTAGCTACAAACTAAACAAATTTTCTTAAAATATTTTTAATTTGTTGAGAAAAAAGTAAATTTTTACTTACTTTATGTAGCAAAAAAATTAATTGAAATTGAAAATTTTAATTTAGTAATAAAGCTTAAATAAAAAATGTTTGCTTTACTTGCAGATTTTGCTACCCTCTTCACGCATTTGCAAACTATCCAAGGAAATCTTGATATTCAACTTACTTTTATCAGGGATATCGTTAAGGAATCATTACGTTTCAAGCGACGCAACCTAGCAAACCTTTTACAAGAATATCTGAAGAAAATACAAGAACCCAAAACTGTCATTAATAATTATAAAATGCACCATAACGGTGCAAGCAAAATTACTTAGTCTCGAATTAAAAGTTATTATGAAGTGTATCATTATTAATACAATTGTGCCCATGAAAGTCATTTTGTTACACTTTTTTCGAAGCGAAAAAGGCATTTCTCATTTAGAATTAAACGAGCATATTTCAGATCATGATATACATTACAAATGTATACACTCGTCATGCACGATCGCGCGCGCACGTTCACACACACCTATATGTTAATTGACGCAGCCACGTTGGGAACAGTTGGTTTTAATTAAAAAAAAAACTTTTCATTGTCTTCTCTTGTTTCTTTTTATTATTATTCGTTAAAAAAATTTTTTTAAAGCAAGGCAAAGAACTTACCCTTTTAAAGATGTACAATATCTTTTTTTTTTTTAATAAAAGAAATCTTTTCTTTTATTAATTTATCGGTTTGTTCTTCTTGCTTAGTTTCTTAATATTTGTAAGATATCCGAAAATACCAATTATTATCTGTGGATAAAATAATGACAATTATTAATATAATGTGACGCGTCGTTCATCTGTATAAATTTTATGGTTATATACATACACTCGTGTACGTGTTAACAAACAACTGGAAAACAAAAACCACCCATTCATTCACGTACATAAGTATGATATGCGCACACGTTCACGTTAATTCGAAATTTTCGAGTCTTTTTATGTCAGGCAGTCAAAGAGAATTCAATTTTTGTCTTCTTCTTGCACGATATCTATTTTTATTGAATATTTAGGGAAAAAATAAAATAACATCATTGAAAATTTTACAATATAATTTAGAAAATTAAAATATTTTGAAAAATAATAAATCGTTGCATATTTTTATTTTTATTTTTAAATCGATCTGTTCCCCGAGAAAAACTAAAGAAATTACTAGTTGTAATGGGTATATTTTACACATTAATTTAAAAAAATGAGAAAGAATTGAAAATAATAATAAAGTCCCTAAAAATGTTTTGACAGCAGTGCCTGGTGTTTTTTCTATAATCAAGAATAAAAAAATTTTTTATATTATAATAGAATTTTTCTAAAGATTGCTAGTTTGCATTATTTTATTGTTTAATATGATTCAAAATTGAACTCATTAATCAATATATAACAAGGTAGATAAATTAACTATAATTTGTGTATAAAGTTAATATATTATTTAACATCTTTGTTAAAAATCAATTTTGTAAATAATTGATATTCTGTCAGTTGATGTTTTCTAAATCGATCAATCTAGTATATAAGAATTCACCGTTAATCTTCTGAAACGTTGAAACACGTAATGATTATTTTTTATTTAATTAGACATTTTTATTATACTCTTAGCTTTTCATAATTAAAATATAATTCTAAAAAAGCAAACACATTTTATTTTTTAAATGCATAATAATTTCAATAGATTCTAAAGCCCAAATATTTTATAATAATTATAAAATTTATTTTAACTTTTATTTATCATAAAAATTAAAAAAGATTCAAGATAGTATAATATAGTAAGAACTTTAATTTTCATTTGAATTATGATGGGGAAATTTTGTGTATTCGAAAATTTTAATTATCAAAAAAACAGTCGATATTTGGAATACTTTCATAAGATACGTTTCTATTTTTGGCAATTTTTGTTAATATTTTTAATTGTATTAAATATGTTTTTAGTAATATAAATTTTTTAATACGAAGATTGTAAATTATTCTCTACAACCATTTATAATATTTAATGTTTGGAAATATTCCAAATATGGCTTATAAAACGAATGTATATATATATATATGTATGCATATATAAATGTATATACGTAACTATGTATGTGCATATTATATAAATATTGTTAGTAATGTTTACCATAAATAGAATTTTCGTCTATCGAAATAATTTCAGAAAATATATCATAAACCACTTAAATTACTTAAGCCACAAAAAATCTTAAAATTAAGAAAGTCCTTGTTAAAAAATATTTATAATCAATAAAAAGATGAGTAACATCTTTATAAAATTAGCTCTAAATATACAATAAACACTAAAACATTTATTTGAGTACATTCAAAATATACCAAACACTTTTGTACTTTACGGCACACCCAATATTTTTTTATCATTTTAGTAATAAAAAATTTTACGTTTTAAATGACAGTTTTTCTAATTTTATTTGTTAACAATATATATATATACAGCGATATAAAAATCCTTGATATAACTTAAGTTTTCCATAAAAAGATATACCTTTATAAAGTGCTGTAATATAAAATGTAGGTAAATTTTGTAATAAGAAAAAGATATATTTATAATTTTTTTTAACGTAAATATTATAAAAAGTAAAAATTTTCATATATCTGACCATATTTCATATATTTTTTTTAACCTTTTTCATGTATGTTAAAAAATAATAAGATGTTCGTTAATATCATTCGTTAAAGATTTTAAATGTTTAACATTGTTTTAGAGTTGATATAAAAAGATAATGAGTTTTACATAAAAATTACATAAATTTTACATTTTTATGCTTCGATGTACTTGTAAAAAGTAAAAAGTAAATTATATATATAATATATAAAATGTTAAAAAATTTTTTTAATTTATTTATTATTTTGTATGTTTTAATAATATTATATATTTGAATTAAGATTATATAAATATTGCCTATATTTTTAATAGGTTGTATTGTAAAATAATTCATTTTTGTCTATTAGATAATAAAGTTAAAAGACTAATCAAGTCATTTATTATTCTCAATTTAAACTTTGTTTTTAACATCTTACACTTATAATATATCAAGCATAATAAAAAGTGAAGAAGTGTTGTAATTTTTTCTGGAAAGCCTATAAATTTAAAATATAGAACTTTACAAATCTTTTTTTAACTTAATATGTTATAAATAATATGTTATATAAAAATACAAGGCAATATACATACGTGTCTGAAAAATTTTCTTTTTTAAAATATTTTTTACAAAAATAGATTTATAAGGATAAAAAACGTTGTACACAAGTAAATAAAAGATTTAAAAATAAAAAAAAAAATGAAATCCTCATGAATAATTTAAATATATACGCTTATCGGTTACAAATATTTAGCCGAAAATCTTTTTATGACACTAAGTGCAATTTCTCAATTTATCTAAAATATCAAAAATGAATAGTCTACACAAGTAGACATTTTTTATGTAATCAATGAGTGTTATTTAAAAAATAGAACTATTATAATAAATCATTATATAAATTTTAATTATTATTTAGTTATGATAAAGAATATTTAAAATAGTATACACGGAATTAAAAAATTATACATTAACAACTTAAAATTGTTAATTATTAAATCGTTGTTAAATTATTTATAAATGCGTAATTAAATAATTGTAATGATTGGGAAATATCCTAATGAATTGTATACAGAAGATATCATTGATTATAAATGATATTTTTTTAATTATAGCGTAATAAAGTGATTGAGCATAGTTACTTTTTATTTTATATAAGAAATAAATAATTGTATAAAAATTACTTTTATTTTTATATAAACTATTATAAATAATATAAAATATAATAATATTATTTCTTGATAATTGTTGCCTTATTAAATTTTAATCAAGTTTAAGTACAAGATTTAATTGAATTTATTAAAGAATTAGAAATTTTCCCATTTTCTGTATTTGCTAGTTGGTTTAGAATTTGTGATTTATTTCATAAAATATATTTTACTTTGAAAGTTAATCCCAAAATTAGTAAGAAAGAATATAATATATATAATTTTTTTAATAGTCTATAAAATTGATAAATATAATTCTGATTTCAGTCAATATCTTTCTAAAACTTTAATACTCTTTATAATAGAAAGACTGAAACTTAGATAATTTTAATTTAAAGTAAAAATTTGTTAACCTTTTTTAATCGGCGTAAAAATTGGCAATATTTGTGTATTTCCTATTAAAAATTATTATTATTATTATTATTATTATAATGATTAAATTATATTTTTTCAAATTTTTTCATCACAGAAGACGAGGTGATCGGAAGCCTTAGAAGTATAGAATAGGATAAGATTTAAGAGGTGGGGGAAGTAAAGGTTTGAAATATCATAGAAAAATTAAAGGAGAAAAAATGTCTGTGACGAGACGAAATCACCAACGTGATGTGGAAATATGGAGGCTTTACGGTAGTTAAAGGGTCTGCAACAATCTGCGACGGGTGAGGAATTTTAGGAAAAATAGTGAAGTGAGTTGATTGTCGCAATTTTCAAAAGAAGGAATAGAAAGCGTACTAGCAATTATAGGGGTATTTATACAAGCGATAAAAGAATCTACCGAGATGTTAATAAATAGGTTACTATTACTGTTTTTAGAGATAAATGGAAAATTCAACGAGACCCATTTAGGATTAGAAGAAAGAGAGGATCAATCGAGAGAATACATATTTTGAAGACGGTGATTGATAAATTACTAAGGAGACAGACGGACAGTATTAAGTTTTTCGCCGACTTGAAGGCAACTAGCGATTTAATCGATAGGAAGAAATATGGAGGTGAGAGAAAAATGTGGAGTAAATAGTATAAATCTATCAAATAACTGGTACACAAAAATATATCTTAATTTCCGTATCCATCTGCACCTATTATTTTTTTTAGAATAAAGGAGATTAGCATTACACTATCTTTCCTTGAATTTTATAAAAGGAAAAAAGATAAAAATAGTCGATGGTTACTTATTCAGGTTAAATTCAATGAAGGATAACGAGGATAGTTACACACGAAATTAATGGCTAAAAGAGCACGTATGATGTTAGAGAAAGGATAGAGTTTTACAAAGACTGTTTAAGTAAGATTTTAGAATTGGAATGAAAAGATTAATACTTTAGTAGAAACATGCTTCTATACGGTGCAGAAATTTGAGGGTGGAAAACTGAAGAAGAGATAGAAAGATCAGAATAGGTTCATAAAGTGAAGCCTTAACTCAAACCACGATTACATAGTACAAGTAATATTGTTATGATGATAACAAAATAGTATAGAGATTAAAGCGGTAAAAATTAGATTTGAAAGCAAATAATAAATAGTGAATTATGGAGCATCAATCATAACAAAGCAAGGATGGAAAAACGAAAATTGTACAAAAACAGTAGAAAAAAAACAAAATAGAAAAATAACACTACGTAACGTGAAGAAGTGTAATATCAATTATAAAATCAATTATGTATAGTGAAACTATAATTATTTATACATGGTGAAAAAAATGTAAAAATTGAATCGAAAATAGTATATAAACTGGGATAAGCGTAGAGTATAATTAATTTTTAAAAAAGGTATAATGAATATTGTGATTTATCTTAACAATTTATTTTTGTTATTCAATAAAATAATTATAAATAAAAATAAATACAATACTAATCATTATCAGTCCCGTCTTCATGATACAAAAATAAAATTAAATATAAGGCATTATTTACAACATTTTTACGTTAATAGGAAACGTTTATTAGAAAATATTCTATGATTAAATATTAACTAATTTTGTATACTTCCTTGATAATATTATTTCAGTATACTTAAAAATTACTGATATTAAAAAAATTTTTTGTTAATAACATGAATAGGTTAATAAATAAATTAAAAGTTCTTTACCGAAGAAGTTTAGCTAACAACAATCAATATACAGATCGGGGCAAAACTTGAAAAATCGTCAATGTACCTAATGATCAAAATCACCGAATTGAATACACTCTACCTTAAGAGTAGTATTGTTTCAATATTTTCACTTTTTTACATTTCTTAATTGCTGAGAATTTCTTGAAATTTAAAATTAAACTCTTACATCAAAGGTTTCGATGGAGTAAAAAAATACTTAATAGAGCTAAGTATAAATTAGTTATATAGTTGTATTAGTTATACTATATTAAAAAAATTTAACGAATTATATAATTGTTAATAAAATATTATATATAATAATCAAAGATTTTTTCGATATACGGCATAAAGATAAAAATATTCATAACAACGAATATTCAAGTATAATTTAAAAGAATTATATTTGGTGACGAAAAATATAATGTACATATGTGTGATCAAAAGTTAATAAAGAAAAGAATATTATATTTAAAAAATATAATAAAATTATAATTTTATAATTAAAAAATCAATAGTCATACAATTAAATGTATACATTTAGAAAGATATATTATTAAACAGGTAACAGTAATTAAATAAAAAGATTTAACAAAAACAATAATTTTATTGTTATATATGTAGTTAATGATGTAATGATAAACTACTATTTTAATTAAGGGTAATAATACATGGTAAAAAATAATCATAAATGCACACAAAAGAAAATATTTTAGGTATAAAATTTGTTGCATTATAGTTTCTAATTATTTAGAATATTAAAATTTTGAAATGGTATCCTAATTACGTAGATTAATTATATAATAATAGAGTTATATTATGTAAAGAAATAACGAAAATATTAATTTACTTCAAAAGAAGTAAAAAACGATTAAATAGTGTAAATGAAAATTGAAAAAAAATTAATATTATTTATTTTTAATTTACATATACAATTAAAATAAAAGAAATTCTTTTATGAAACAAATACGTGTGAATTTAATTAATTTAAAGAATCTATATATAATTTCTATATTTGTAAGTTAATAATTAAAATTATCATAGGAAGATTAAGTAGTGGACATTCTAAAGCTTTCATAATTCGTAAGTTTAAGTGTTTCTTCATGATTGTATAAAGAATATTACAAAAACTATCTAAAAGTAGTAGGGTTTATCAAGCGAGAAACTGTAACAACGGTCGGATTTTTATAAGGCGCCTAATTTACAGTTTTTATTTATAGATCATTTTGATGATTGAAGAAGTGAGTAGTACAAGCATGGAATTAAATTTGTGCAAAATTGCGATAGCAGAACATTTATAGAATCAAATAGTTCACACTTCTGTAGTTATTTTAAGTCTTCTAAAATATTTATTATATCTAAAATATTTTATTATAAGGTTTCTAAAATCTGATGATTATTTTTGTTGTATTTTGTTTTTTAACATAAAACGTATGCAAATATAACTATTACTAATATTAGCTTTGCATACCGTAGAATTTTAATGAGAAAATATGTAAATACATGATTAAGTTGCAATCTATTTGTTTTTAATCCGATGAATCTGAAGATGTGGTGCTTTAATCAGATCTTAACTTATTTGAATAACGTTAGCCCCCTAGATTCTATAAAAGTGAAAATCAGTTATTCATTGTTTTTAATTATTTTACTATTGTCACCTACGACGTATTTTCTCAAGCCCGTGAAAAAATATAACAAACTAAACTTACGGGTAAATGAATAAGGACAGAAATTTCTCCGGTAGAAACTAAACTGCCTGAAATGGAATAAATCACTTAAATTTGTACAATTTTAGTAAATCTGCTTTAATATATTTCATCTAAATCAAGATTTAAAAAACTTCCCTTATATTTTATTATGCTCGTAGTTACTACTATAAACATTTTTTTAATAATTATTAAAATATAAATTGACAATTTTCATAAATAAAGTGTTATGTAATTGAATTAAAAATTAAAAATCTATAATAAGATGTATATTAATAATATTCGCGAAATTCAACAAGATAAAAGAATGAGCTATCACAATGAGTTGAGTAAGGTTTATCTTAATAGCGGTATATTTATTAAAAATAAAAATTACACATTTCTTTACATCGCGAAAAAAAAAAATTGTATTTTTTATTTTTCTATTCAATTTGTATTAATAACTTTGCTACACCTCAAGTATACCTATAGCTTCTTATTTATTTCATTTCTATTTTTTTTTTTTTTTAAATGAATTATTCGTTCTTAATGCAGATATTTATATAGAATCAAAATTGTGTTGTAAAATTTATATTAAAACATGCGCGCAATATTAAAGACAAAAATTTCTGACAAATACTTTCTTACTTTACACATTGAACAAAACTTTCAAACCTTTACACATTTCACGTGTGTTTTTTAAAAAAGTTTTTTTTAATGTATTTTAATTATTGTCTTTTATAACTAAAGAAAAGTTAAGGAATCAAAATTTTTTATACATATTACTTAAAATTATATAAATTATAATATAGAGCTGAAAAATAGTAATCAATCAATTAAAAATGTTTTTGTTACTATAAAATTTTTTTATTCAATATTTTCAATGTTCGTTAAAAATAATAAAACATTTATAACATACATTTAATAATGATATGAAATACTGTATGAAATAATATTTATGATTCATATATCGTTTATAAATATAAAATATATAATTTACATAAAAGTTTCTGTTCATTGTATTTTGTAAAAACAGAGGCCAGATATTCACAATAAAAAATGTATTGCTTTTTATATAGATTTACTAAGGAGTGCTTGACTTTTGAATATTTGGTTATGTATAGTTTATTTACTTTTTTATTGTATTATCACAATAATCTTCACATTGTAAAATTAATAAATCGAATACATCTATCTACTTAAATATAAATACTTTAAAGTACTTTAAATTAAGAAAGTATTAATTACGTAAAAAATAAAATAACTTATTGTAATGCACTCCTAAGTTTCAATTATTAGATAAAAAGAAGCACGTTGAAAATATAAATATTCTCACGCTTGCTTTCATATTTATACATAAATATATGAGATAAAGACTAACATAGCAATAATTGAATTGATTGATAAATGTTCTTTAGTATTGATAAGGGATTTATGTATAATTTTTGCACTTTTCTCATTTTATGATTTGATCGACAATTGTGCTAATATTAATTACTCGAAGAAAATGATGGAAACATATTATGATTTTGTATTTTAGTTCTTGAATGACAAAATTATCAATTATTTTAAAGAATACAGCACCGGTGTTTTCTGCGACTTGAATTACCAGCCTTCAAGCGTTTCCTCTTTTCTTTACCTCTTTGCTCTTTATCTTTTCGTATTTCTCTTACCTATTGTATTAAAAAAAAAAATTGTAAATTAAATATGTAGTTAATCATAAAATTTTTTATAAAATACTTATAAATTATAAAATTTTAATACTTACAAACTATATAATTTAAAATATTCAAAGGTAATATTTTATTCAAAGAAAGTATAAAGTTAATAATGATTTACTAGAAAACTTTTTCTTAATTTAGTATAAAAACTTCTAAAATTAATTTTCAGAATCTCAAGTAATTTGATTAATAAAACGGATAGTATATAAATGTCACCCTTTAAATAAGAGTAAAATTAATTCATTATACGGAAAGAAAATTAAAATTTTTAGTATGTTTAATTTATTGTAATCAATATTTTAACTGTTTACATTAAAAATTTTTATACCATTCAAATTTCCATTTTGTGCAAGAAACAAATTTTTTTTTTTTAATAAGCTTATTAAATAAATAGTTTTTCTAATTTTATACTTATTTTACTAAATTTTGTCTTTAAAAACATGAATTTTTTATAAACAAAGTTATAAACAATTTTTAATACATTAGAAAAATTGTTTTAAAAAAAATATCAATCGAATGAGAAATACAAATGTATTGCAATATCTGTGCTAAATAAACTTCCTCCTTTTAATTAAAGAAATTTGTTGTTCAAATTTAAAATGCCAATTATTAGCACTTATACAGCTTTATTAAAAATTAAAATTAACTTAAATAAATCATTTGTTTAGTTTAATATTTATAAATTTTATATTTTATAGTACTAAAATATATACGTAATAAAGTGGTATTTCAATGAAAAATCAATAGAACTGATTAAAAATTACTCACTAACGTATAGAATGCATCATCTACTCCCATTCGGGTCTTAGCTGATGTTTCAATGAATGGTACCCCGTATTGACGAGCAACCTCCCTTGCTTGAGTCATATTTACAGCCCATGATTGCTGAAGATCACACTTATTCCCAACTAGAACCATTGGTACTTCCTCTGCATCTTTTACCCTTTTAATTTGTTCACGATATGTTCCAATGTCCTATAGAAAAAAACTTTTATCTTCCTTTTTGTTCTTATTTTTTTTATATAAAATACTATTAAACAAATATAACAACAACAACAACAACAATAATATTATATACTGTTTCCTGTTATTTCACAATCTTCTAGAATATGCCTAGTTGTTTCTTGATTTTTATTGCATAATCTACACTTTTTGTCTTCCTCTTTCATCCAGTGAAAGTTATTCCTTGCTTCTTTCCCAAACGAAATCTGGTGAGAGAATTCATTCTTATTTTTCTTTTGTCGTTCTGTTTTTTTTGTACATACTTTTTCTTTCTATTAGACCCTCTAGAATGATAAGCTTATTCTCTTTGGCATATTCCGACTTTTCCATTTTTATTAAACATTTTTGTTGTTTTTTTTGTACGAGAATAATTTCTGCTTCTTTCCATATGTTCTCGGCATTATCTGTTTTTATTATTTAATATCTATCTGACCAGCCAATACCATTTCAAAATTCTATCCTTTTTTCTCTAAGCGTTTTTATCTATCTCTTGATGTTATCTTTCTTTAGCTCTAATTCTCTTCCATCTGTCAAGACTGCTTTCAGGCATTCCTTCATTATTTCGTCTTCATTATTTGTTCTTATTTTTCTTTCAATGTTAATCGTTCTTTTAGCTGTCTTGTTGATCAGATTATTCCTTTTACTCTCTATCATCAATATGGCGTCTGGGTTGTTTTTTTCGACTCCTTCCTTCGAGTCCATTTAAAAAAATTTTTTTTTGATTTTTTCAAGTTAACCATATTTCATCCATCCCTAAATTTCCTTTCCGTATAGAGCTAACCCATCCATTAATCCATCAAATAATTTTAATTTTATTTTTAAGTCCTCCTTAAACCACTTTTCCTCGGTGCCATATTTTCCCATTTAAGCATTTGCTTTTTTTTTAACTTCTTTATATGCTCATCGTCTTTACAATTGTTGTTAAAATGTAGCCTAATTTGTTATGCGTTTTGACAGATTTAATGAATTTATCCTTCCATTTAATGATTTTTTTTCTCCCTATGGGGTTTCCTATTCTCATAATTTTTGTTTTATTGACATTCATTTTAAGTTCTTTACCATCAAAGTTTCTTCTAATAGCCTTAGAAGTTCTTCAAATTCTATTTCAGTTTTTGTTATTATTACATTGTCATTTTTATACCCGATATTCTGGATTTTTTCAGCAAACTTTCTATATCTGCTATGACTATCTTGAATACTAATGGGCTCAAGGGACAGCCTTGTTTTAATCCTTTGTTTGTGTACACCTCTGTAATAATTTTGTTATTTACTTTTATCTTCATTCTTGAGCCACAGTGTATTTTTTTTATCACATTTATTAGATATTTTTCGATCTTCGTGACTTCCATGGCTTTCCAAATCGCCTCTCTTTTTATATTGTCGAATGTCGCTTTCATGTCAGCAAAACATAGAATAATTTCTCCTTTTTCCTTTGTTATTTGTGCGTCAATCTCGGTTCTTAATAAGTAAATTGTTTTTGTCATACCTCTCTTTTTTCTAAAACCCATTTGTGTTTCATTAGGTTTTGAGCTTTTTTCTAGATGTTTTTCAATTCTATTTTTTACAACTTCAGCTAACATTTTATAACCTGTATCCAGTAAAGCTATCCCTCTGTAGTTATTTGGTACGTTTATGTCTCCTTTTTTGTATATGGGGATTACAATCGCGTTCTTCCATTCCTCTGGATTTTTTGTTGTTTCAATATTTCATTTGATATAGTTGTCATTTTATTTATTACTACTTCCCACATATATCCACATTTCATTTGTGATTTCGTCTTTACCTGGACATTTTTTTTCCATTTTGAGATAATATTATGGATGTCTATCTCTTTTATTTTATTAGTTATTTTAATATAAAAGATACGATTAAATAAAATTTTGAATATACTGTACTGGTAAATAGCAAAACTGCGTAGATGTAACTACCTGTAAAGAGATAAAATACAGTTTCATGATAGCTAAAAGTAATTGATTGAATAAAGACAAGACCATTGAGCAAAAGCTAATTCGTAAGAATGCTTGTAGAATAGCCGAAAACTTATGGAACGTTGAATGATAGATATAATTAAACAAAAAAGCTATAGTGCTTTTATTAAAAAAAGAAGTGAGACAACCATGCAGTGCAATGGCTTACACCGAAGCACATGCTGTTCTCTTAATACTCTCTTGTTTTGATGTTATCTGTTGCACTCCTGATTATTTCTTAATTTTAATTCTTCATGTCACCTTGACTGTTGGCTTTGAATTTCTTATGAGTTTGGGGGTTTCTTTGTTGGATAATCCATTTGATAAAAAGAACCTTTCTCAATCCACCTAGCTTATTGTAACATTCTTCTCAATTTTTCCATACTCATATTTTCTTTTCATATGATAGTTTTACTAGGTTTAAATTTTTCGTTTTAATTCTTATATGTTGCTCTATTTATTTGAGTTTATTCTTTTAGCTATAAATATATATAACTACATAATATACATAAATTGTTATACATGTATTATATAATGTAATTGTATTCTTTTCATCCGTATTATTTCCTTTGAATTCGTGCTTTAAATATGTAAATATATATTAGCTGTTTCTATTTGATTTTATTCCACTCAAGATAAATATCTTTCTTTCTTGTGCGTTTTTTTAAATTTTGGTATTCGTATTTTTTTTATTTAGTTTTAATCTTTTTCTTTTTAATTACTAATTTAAAATTCTTAGTAATTAGTTCCATTCTCCCTCGCTCTTGATCATATTTTAAAATCATTGGTATATGTTAAGAATTTAATTAAATTAAACACGTTTTAGTACACATGACTTTTTGTGAGCCGACCTTATCTGGTTGTCTTCATTTTCTCGTACTTTCAAATCAGACAAGGATTAATATGCCTCCCCAAAATGTAGTGAGTAATTGTCTGACTGTTTAATAATCATTAATGTTCACAAATACAGCGTTGGCTTTGCTTTTTCTGCTTCATTTTTTTATCTAAATTAAATTTATTTAACATATGAATTTTTTTAATTTACGAATTAAAATTATTTAATTTTAAAATGAATGTTATTATTTATAGATATATTTATAACATATATACATGACTATCTATATATATGTATATATATATTTACATATATTTGTAATAAACTTGTTCTGTTTTCATTTAATAAAGAGTATTTTTTATTATATTTTATTTACATTATTTTAATTCAAACCTAAATCAACTCAAACTCTTTCACATACTTTGAATAGGCCTTTTTCGTTATAATCTGTTGGATTTATTTAAACAGAGTAGATGGTATATTTGTGGATGAGTTTGGTTTGACAAAGAATAACACAATGTATACGAATTATAAAAAATTTTTTTATAAGAAACAGTTGAACGATCAATTAGTTAAAATTATATTATACAAATTAGTTGTGGAAGTTTTTGATTTATCGTGAAAAAAATCACCACAAGTACGATTGATATCAAGATTTTTTAATTTATTGCTATAAATATCGCGTATAAATATCATGGGGGCAACACCCGATAATATTCCATAGTGTCTAATCAGTACCCGCGCAGGAACACAACCGAGTATTAACGAATGGGCGAACATAATTGTGTTGCTAACCCGATCCTGGATTATGTGTCCAAGCGAAAACCGCATAAGAAAAAAATATGTCATGGTTTATTTTTGCAAGTTGATGCACGTAAAGTGTTATATTATTAATTACATATATTAATAATAACAGGTATTTTTAAACTGCTAGGATGTTACGAGAAAAATATAAAGATTTTAGAATCTTATCGATCTAGTTATTATTATTAGTTATCATTATTAAATATTAAATTTTTTTATATTGTACGATACGCTGTACATAACGCAAATGTTTAATCTAAAAAATATATAATATTGATTTTACTGTCCAAAATTAAATTCAAATTTAAGAATACTTGTGACGTTTGGCCATTAGCACCAGTCCATTAATCCGTATCAATCATCGATGACAGATACATCAAAGTTTTCTGTTTGCTTTTTGTTCTTGGCATTTTCCTCTCTTTTCATCTTTCTCACTCTGACATACTACAGCAAACTAATGAGTTATGCGAGTACTGGTGATTTGATTTTTTGTTATGCATTCCTATACTTGGATAAGTCAGTCAGCCTTATGGTTGCGAACTGAAACAAACTACAGCGCTTTGCTCTTACTTAATCTTCATATCAATGTGCTCGAGTAGTCTTAATTATACCTGTGATGGTGCGTCAATGTGATACAAGTTAGATAGCTTAACTTAATATTTCCGTTTGTAGTGATGCATAATAATTGCGAAAACGGTGTCACGGAAATGTGCGTTCACACTTCGAAGAACTTTGCGCATGCGCAAATTCTTAAAAAGTTCTTAAGTCACTAAAATTAATAAACTTTAAAAATTTAACCAAACTTATGGACTTATCAATGCATTTGATTGTTATACATCATCACCTGCAAATTAATCTGTTCTAACTGTGTACTGCTTTAATGTTGTAGTGGAATATCACAAACCTTTAAATCTTTTACATTCTTAAAAAGTTAAATACTGCTTTCAAGTCAATTAAAATAAACAGCTTATCTTCTGAGTCCCTTAACCGGTAAAAAAAGTATATTAGTAAATAATATTAAATAGCGTAACGATTTATTACTATATTAAAAAAATTTAATAAATAATATTATTATTAATAATCAAAGAATTTTTCGATATATGACATTAAAGATAAAAAGATTCATAATTACGAATATTCAAGTATAATTTAAAAGAATTATATTTGGTGACGATAAATATAAAATACATATGTGTGATCAAATGTTAATAAAGAAAAACCATTTTATAATTAAAAAATTAATAATCATACATAATTTTATATATCGCACAATCAAAACCGGTTTTAGTCGTGTTATAATCACTTAAATTTAAAGTGAATATGATGAGTAAAAACTATCTTTTGTTATACAGGAAAGTCTGTAGAAGTAATATGAACAAGTTCACCGTCCAACATTTATTATTTAATATGATATGAACATTACATAGATGATACCACAATTACTAATTGTAAATACTTCTATGAAAGTAAATAGAATTGCGGAAAAAATAGAATAAATTATGCAATAGAAATTATATATACGAATTACAAATATCTTGTAGGAAAATTGAAACAATTATCTTAATCAAACACATTAAGATTTCGGGAAATATAAAATGGACTAGATAGAAAACATCGAACGTAACAGAACGTAACTAAAGCAATCAGTAATAAACACAGCTGATTACGGAAAAATTGCCGTTAAAGAAAATTGAAAGAAAACATGCACATGAAAAGAGAAACTGCTGAAATATACGAATAGTACTGTACAATATATATATATATATAAATTAATACAAACTACACCTTGTCAACTACAAGTTTGCTCATTATATATCATTTATGTATTATTTAAACACAATATATATATATTTATTTATTTATTAATTTAGGGAATGGGAAACACTGTATTTTTTTTCAATTTTTAAGTGTGATTTTTTTTTAAATACAACTATAAATAGCTTTATATTTGCTTCGAATACATTATTTTCCAAATATTTTAAATATAAAAATATATAAATATTTACTAATCAAAAAAGCAATTAATATTAATTTTTTATCATAGGGTTGTGTTTACACAATAAAGTTTATTTTTTAAATAGGTCTAACCATTTGCAGAGTAAGGCGTTGTAAATTCGAGCTTTCATAATAAAATAAAAATTTATTGTAAATTCAGTTTATAAGTATATTAAAAATGTTTATTATAATGTTTTATTATAAAATATTAACTATTAATACTAAATTCAAAAGTAAAAATTTATAGGAAGATGTAAAATACTATTCTTGTTGTATATAATTTTATAATTATAAAGCTTATTAAAAACATTGCACCTAAATACATTGGGAAATATATAAGAATTATTATATTTAATTTGAAGATAAAAATTACGATCTTAAAAGAATATTGATATATGCATGAGTGTGCATATATCGTTTAATGCGTTCTCTAAATTAAACAGTAAGAGAATGTAAATTTTAAAATAATAACTCTAAGATTAAAACTTTCTAACTATTAATTATTTAGTATATGCGTGGTAAGTTTATTTATTTATGTGTGTATGTTGGTGTGTGCGTTAACAAAATACTTATATTATATTTATTATAGATATATTATGTATGTTGTAGCCTCTCAAGTAGATAGTAATAAAATAGTATAGATACTTTAATGAAATTGAATTAACTAGTTTTATTATCGTTGTTTTTAAATCCTGTATTATTTAATTTTATTTATCTTATATAAATTGTAGATTTCTGTTGTTTGTATTTCATTCCTCGTATTTTATCTTAAAAGTATTAGGTACTTATCTGTTAGCTTTTTTTCTTAATTTAATAATTACTTTCCAGATGAGGCGTGCCAAATTTATTTATTCGTTTACGTTAATAGTGTTTGAGATAGATTAAGAGGTTGAGAACCTCTATCATCGTCATTTTTGTGTACTCGCATCATCACTATTTCTTTTCGATTCTCATCATCGTCGTTGTTTTCATAACTTGTTTCTACTTTCTCTCATTTTCTCTTGATTTTCAATTTCAAATGACTCTTGCGTGCATGCTATATAATATTTGCATGACTCATCGACCATTATTATTAGAAAAGGAAAAAATTAATTTTAATTTGTTGAGCGCGCAACAGCAACTAGGAAGTCGCCACCAGATTCTTTTTCTTCGTTCACTTTCGCTCTCTTTTTCTCCCATTGTATGGACATAGTTCAGTAGAAGTTTAGACACGTTTAATCGTCGTTGAACCTCAGAAAGAGAGTATTATGTGGAGTATGACGCTTGATGGATAAGTCTTCGATAATTTTTATTAATAGTATATTTTTGTAATTACGCGGGTAAATTAAAGCATATTGCATTCCAACTGTGTGTATCTGTAAACACGCTACTTTTTCTGAAGATCAAGAAAAACTAAACGTATACATATTTCACGTCAATATTCGAATCTTGTCGTCCATTTCACACTTCTCATGCATTTGAGACTACATTACGAGACATTGAAAACGAAAATCGAGGAAACACCGATACACGTGAGTTTAAGGCGTTTGATTAATGTACCTCTTCCAATGTGCACCTTTGATTTTCGTATTTTTCATAGAAGACAATTTTGATTCTATAAATATAAATATTCTATACTTGCTTATTTTTTACAATTAATTTAGTATTTTTTATTTCTAACAATTATCACTTTTCACCCTTTAGCAGGTCTTTTCAATTTCATTAATGATCTTTTGAATAATCTAATTTTTGTTCATAATTCTAAAAACACGTTAAATTCATAAAAATTTCATATATTATTGCTATACTTAAAAAAAATCAATAAATTTTTTTATATTTTTTTACTATCTTAATAATGTTTTATATACAATAAAATATTTTCTATATAGAAAAGGGTAATTGTTTGTATACAATAATTTAAAAATAATGTAATTTCATGGTTTCATTGCTTACAAATAAATATTACTTATAGGAAAGATATTTTGTAATATAATTGAAAAGTATTATAATTTATTGTTTTGTTTTACAAAATATAAATTAATGTTCTAGATCATGCCTTTTCTATATTAATAAAATGGAATTACAACCTTAATGATCCAACTATTTTAATCGTATTAAAAACATAAATTTTTATTTTTAAAAACTTACATTTTGAACTAGATAATTAAATATGTTTTTCATAGATACTTAAGAGTTTCATCTAAGTTCATCTATGATCTATATACAATAATAATATAAATAATACGATAATATAAAATTTCTTCATTTTATTAAAAGCTATTCATATTTCATTCAACTTTTATTTAAAAAGCAATGAAGTTAATAATAAAGTGGTAATAAAAACCATATAATTTAAAAATACTTTTCTATTTGCTTTTAAAATGAATATAAAATATTTCTAAAAAATTTTGTTCTTATAATTATTAGATCAATAATCTAATCTTATTATTTGTAAATGACAAATTTATAAAATAAAATAATTTATTAATAATTATGTATATAGTTAATACTACAAAGGTTAGATTATGTTATTACTAATTTTGTAATGAATAAAATAATTAAATTATATACTTACTGTATACATAATTAAATGTTTTAATTAAAAAGAACTTAGTTATTAATAAATAAAAATAATTGTTTTTATTTAAGTATAAGAAAAAATTATATAAAATATCAATTGTGTTAAATTTTTTTTTGTCTTATAACTAAAGATTTCAAAGCATTTTATTAATCTGGTAACCAAATTAGTATTAGTAGATAAATATTTTTACATTTTTTATATTATAACACGAATAGTAAATTAGTAGATAATAAATAATAAAGAAGTGAGTTTAAAATCTAAAAATTTATTATTTAATAAAATTGTGTTTAGTGTAATTATATTATAATTTTCTTTTTATGGCAGCAAAATTTATCTTTTGTTTACCCTGCTTTGTCAAATTAGTAATATTCAACATATCATTAATTATATATAATGATAAAATTATTATTTTAGTTCAATTCTTTTATTTAATAGTTCATGTTTTGAAAAAAATATTTTTAATAGTATGACTTAAATTTTTACAAATATAAACATTTTTTTTATCAACATATTTACTTATATATATAGTACAAAAATTTTTAATTCATAAGTATATTTCATGCAATATATTCAACAACTTTGTATTATTGATATAATAAAATTAACCTATAGTTTAGTTTGGTTTAATATATAACACCAACAATATAACAATAATTATATAAAAAATTGACACATAAACTTTATACACAAAATTTAAGCTTAAAAATCTACACATGATGAGGTATATGCTATCTAACTGTGTTTTTCGACTATTACTTTTGCTCCTTGTTCTTTTACCACATTTATATTTTTTGTTTCTGTATTTTGTTTGTTATTTATCTGATTCATTTATTTTTATTTTTGCATTTTTTTATTTTCTAAATAATTTTATATAATTTTCTAATATCCTTTCTTTCCCCTTTCAGCATTTTCTTCTAGTCCTTTGTATTTTTTTCTGAACATTTACAGCCTTCTAGGATGTACTTCATTGTTTCTATTGCATTATTGCATAATCTACGTCTTTTCTCCTCTGGTAGAAATGATTTATAGTTCAACATAAATAAATAGTTCAATTTGATTTTCAGTAAAATAAAATTGAATATTATCTCAGCTATATTCTTAACAAAAGGTAGTATTATTTACTTTATCTTATATATAAAAGGGAAATGGATAAACTTTGCAATATTATTATACTTATTTTAAAATATTGATTATGTTACTTAGCTTAGTTGAAGTTTGTAACGATTTTTAATGAGTTATATTATATTAAAAATATAATTAATTATTTGTAATTAAATTCACTTATATTTATGATTGCAACTTTTAGATTAAGTAAATTATATAATATTGAATATGCATAACTACTCATATAATATATACATTTATAATTTATAATTAACAATGAAGATGTACCAAAAAATAACAAACAAGTAAGATTTACCAATTATGAATAAAAATGATTTACTTTATATATTGTAACACGATACAAATATTATAGAATTTCTATTCACGAGTTTCTATTTGCACGAATATTAATAAATTATTAAGTATATATTAGTAAATAATTATACAAAGAAATGATATACAATTATATTCAATAAAATATTTCGTTATGTTTTTTGTTTTATATTGCAATATTCATTTGCTTTTATAATATATTGTTTTATTTTTTGTTTATAAATATATTACTAAAGAGATAGTTGTGTGTTGTGTATATATATATATATATATATATATACATATATTTATTGAATATTTAATTTTTTGTTTTAGATTATATACGTTTAGTTTGTATGCTTAGACTTTTTATAAATTACTACTCTTTACACATATGACTGAATACAAACTTGTTGTGGTTGGAGGCTGTGGTGTAGGAAATCAGCTCTTACTATTCATTAAATTCAAAACCATTTTGGGATGCATATGATCCTACTATTGAAATTCATATAGAAAACAAGGTATATAAATTATAAATGAAAAAATTCAATATTCTGTTGATAAAATTTATGTTATATTTATAATAAATTAAATATCTAAACAATTAAATATTAAACTATGATTATCAAGTTACGATGAATTCATATAACAAATAAGGGAGGTATCTGGTAGAATAATCAATTAATTATAATTAATATAAAACTAACTATTCATTTTTAATAATTTATTAATAGTTACAACTAAACAAATAATAAAAGGTATATGATAAAACACATAATTCATACAAATTAAGGCTAAAAGTAAAATTATATATTTATAGGTTGTTATAGATGGTGAAACATGTTTGTTAGATATTTTAGACACAGCAGGCCAAGAGGAATATAGTGCAATGAGAGATCAATATATGAGAACAGGCGAAGGATTTTTACTAGTATTTGCTGTGAATTCAGCTAAGAGTTTTGAGGTATACTATAATTTATGTGCATAAAATATGTTTTACTATTTAAATGATACAATGAAATTTAAATAAATTTATAGTATTATTGTTGTTGTTATATTTGTTTAATAGTATTTTATATAAAAAAAATAAGAACAAAAAGGAAGATAAAAGTTTTTTTCTATAGGACATTGGAACATATCGTGAACAAATTAAAAGGGTAAAAGATGCAGAGGAAGTACCAATGGTTCTAGTTGGGAATAAGTGTGATCTTCAGCAATCATGGGCTGTAAATATGACTCAAGCAAGGGAGGTTGCTCGTCAATACGGGGTACCATTCATTGAAACATCAGCTAAGACCCGAATGGGAGTAGATGATGCATTCTATACGTTAGTGAGTAATTTTTAATCAGTTCTATTGATTTTTCATTGAAATACCACTTTATTACGTATATATTTTAGTACTATAAAATATAAAATTTATAAATATTAAACTAAACAAATGATTTATTTAAGTTAATTTTAATTTTTATAAAGCTGTATAAGTGCTAATAATTGGCATTTTAAATTTTGAACAACAAATTTCTTAATTAAAAGGAGGAAGTTTATTTAGCACAGATATTGCAATACATTTGTATTTCTCATTCGATTGATATTTTTTTTTAAAACAATTTTTCTAATGTATTAAAAATTGTTTATAACTTTGTTTTATAAAAATTCATGTTTTTAAAGACAAAATTTAGTAAAATAAGTATAAACTTAGAGAAAAACTATTTATTTTAATAAGCTTATTAAAAAAAAAAAATTTGTTTCTTGCACAAAATGGAAAATTTGAATGGTATAAAAATTTTTAATGTAAACAGTTAAAATATTGATTACAATAAATTAAACATACTAAAAATTTTAATTTTCTTTCCGTATAATGAATTAATTTTACTCTTATTTAAAGGGTGACATTTATATACTATCCGTTTTATTAATCAAATTACTTGAGATTCTGAAAATTAATTTTAGAAGTTTTTATACTAAATTAAGAAAAAGTTTTCTAGTAAATCATTATTAACTTTATACTTTCTTTGAATAAAATATTACCTTTGAATATTTTAAATTATATAGTTTGTAAGTATTAAAATTTTATAATTTATAAGTATTTTATAAAAAATTTTATGATTAACTACATATTTAATTTACAATTTTTTTTTTTAATACAATAGGTAAGAGAAATACGAAAAGATAAAGAGCAAAGAGGTAAAGAAAAGAGGAAACGCTTGAAGGCTGGTAATTCAAGTCGCAGAAAACACCGGTGCTGTATTCTTTAAAATAATTGATAATTTTGTCATTCAAGAACTAAAATACAAAATCATAATATGTTTCCATCATTTTCTTCGAGTAATTAATATTAGCACAATTGTCGATCAAATCATAAAATGAGAAAAGTGCAAAAATTATACATAAATCCCTTATCAATACTAAAGAACATTTATCAATCAATTCAATTATTGCTATGTTAGTCTTTATCTCATATATTATGTATAAATATGAAAAGCAAGCGTGAGAATTATTTATATTTTCAACGGCTTCTTTTATCTAATAATTGAAACTTAGGAGTGCATACAATAAGTTATTTTATTTTTTACGTAATTAATACTTTCTTAATTTAAAGTAACTTTAAAGTATTTATATTTAAGTAGATAGATGTATTCGATTTATTAATTTACAATGTGAAGATTATTGTGATAATACAATAAAAAAGTAAATAAAACTATACATAACCAAATATTTCAAAAGTCAAGCACTCCTTAGTAAATCTATATAAAAAGCAATACATTTTTTATTGTGAATATCTGGCCTCTGTTTTTACAAAATACAATGAACAGAAACTTTTATGTAATTATATATTTTATATTATAAACGATATATGAATCATAAATATTATTTCATACAGTATTTCATATCATTATTAAATGTATGTTATAAATGTTTTATTATTTTTAACGAACATTGAAAATATTGAATAAAAAAATTTTATAGTAACAAAAACATTTTTAATTGATTGATTACTATTTTTCAGCTCTATATTATAATTTATATAATTTTAAGTAATATGTATAAAAAATTTTGATTCTTAAACTTTTCTTTTAGTTATAAAAGACAATAATTAAAAAAATTAAAAAAACTTTTTTTAAAAACACACGTGAAATGTGTAAAGTTTGAAATTTTGTTCAATGTGTAAAGTAAGAAAGTATTTGTCAGAAATTTTTGTCTTTAATATTGCGCGCATGTTTTAATATAAATTTTTACAACACAATTTTGATTCTATATAAATATCTGCATTAAGAACGAATAATTCAATTTAAAAAAAAAAAAAAAAATAGAAATGAAATAAATAAGAAGCTATAGGTATACTTGAGGTGTAGCAAAGTTATTAATACAATATGAATAGAAAAATAAAAAATAACAATTTTTTTTTTTCGCGATGTAAAGAAAATGTGTAATTTTTATTTTTAATAAATATACCGCTATTAAGATAAAACCTTACCTCAACTCATTGTGATAGCTCATTCTTTTATCTTTGTTGAATTTCGCGAATATTATTAATATACATCTTATTATAGATTTTTAATTTTTAATTCAATTACAATAAAACTTTTTTATGAAAATTGTCAATTTTATATTTTAATAATTATTAAAAAAATGTTTATAGTAGTAACTACGAGCATAATAAATATAAATTTTTTTAATATTGATTTTATATGAAATATATTAAAGCAGATTTAATAAAATTGTACAAATTTAAGTGATTTATTCCATTTCAGGCAGTTTAGTTTCTACCGGAGAAATTTCTGTCTTATTCATTTACCCGTTAAGTTTAGTTTGTTATATTTTTTCACGGGCTTGAGAAAATACGTCGTAGGTGACAATAGTAAAAATAATTAAAAACAATGAATAACTGATTTTCACTTTTATAGAATCTAGGGGGCTAACGTTAATTCAAATAAGTTAAGATCTGATTAAAAGCACCACATCTTCAGATTCATCGGATTAAAAACAAAAATAGATTTGCAACTTAATCATGTATTTACATATTTTCTCATTAAAATTCTACGGTATGCAAAGCTAATATTAGTAATAAGTTATATTTGCATACGTTTTATGTTAAAAAACAAAATACAACAAAAATAATCATCATATTTTAGAAGACCTTATAATAAAATATTTTAGATATAATAAATATTTTAGAAGACCTTAAAATAAATACAGAAGTGTGACTATTTGATTCTATAAATGTTCTGCTATCGCAATTTTGCACAAATTTCATTCCATGCTTTGTACTACTCACTTCTTCAATCATCAAAATGATCTATAAATAAAAACTGTAAATTAGGCGCCTTATAAAAATCGACCGTTGTTACAGTTTCTCGCTTGATAACCCTACTACTTTTAGATAGTTTTTGTAATATTATTTATACAATCATGAAGAAACACTTAAACTTACGAATTATGAAAGCTTTAGAATGTCCACTACTTAATCTTCCTATGATAATTTTAATTATTAAATTACAAATATAGAAATTATATATAGATTCTTTAAATTAATTAAATTCACACGTATTTGTTTCATAAAAGAATTTCTTTTATTTTAATTGTATATGTAAATTAAAAATAAATAATATTAATTTTTTTTCAATTTTCATTTACACTATTTAATCGTTTTTTACTTCTTTTGAAGTAAATTAATATTTTCGTTATTTCTTTACATAATATAACTCTATTATTATATAATTAATCTACGTAATTAGGATACCATTTCAAAATTTTAATATTCTAAATAATTAGAAAACTATAATGCACAAATTTTATACCTAAAATATTTTCTTTTGTGTGCATTTATGATTATATTTTTACCATGTATTATTACCCTTAATTAAATAGTAGTTTATCATTACATCATTAACTACATATATAACAATAAAATTATTGTTTTTGTTAATCTTTTATTTCATTACTGTTACCTGTTTACTAATATATCTTTCTAAATGTCTACATTTAATTGTATGACTATTGATTTTAATTATAAATTATAATTTTATTCTATTTTTTTAAATATAATATTCTTTTTCTTTATAACTTTTGATCACACATATGTACATTATATTTTTCGTCACCAAATATAATTCTTTTAAAATTATACTTGAATATTCGTTGTATGAATATTTTTATCTTTATGCCGTATATCGAAAAAATCTTTGATATTATATATAATATTTTATTAACAATTATATAATTCGTTTAAATTTTTTTAATATAGTATAACTAATACAACTATATAACTACTTTATACTTAGCTCTATTAAGTATTTTTTTACTCCATCGAAACCTTTGATGTAAGAGTTTAATTTTAATTTCAAGAAATTCTCAGCAATTAAGAAATGTAAAAAAGTGAAAATATTGAAACAATACTACTCTTAAGGTAGAGTGTATTCAATTCGGTGATTTTGATCATTAGGTACATTGACGATTTTTCAAGTTTTGCCCCGATCTGTATATTGATTGTTGTTAGCTAAACTTCTTCGGTAAAGAACTTTTAATTTATTTATTAACCTATTCATGTTATTAACAAAAAATTTTTTTAATATCAGTAATTTTTAAGTATACTGAAATAATATTATCAAGGAAGTATACAAAATTAGTTAATATTTAATCATAGAATATTTTCTAATAAACGTTTCCTATTAACGTAAAAATGTTGTAAATAATGCCTTATATTTAATTTTATTTTTGTATCATGAAGACGGGACTGATAATGATTTAGTATTGTATTTATTTTATTTATAATTATTTTATTGAATAACAAAATAAATTGTTAAGATAAATCACAATATTCATTATACCTTTTTTTAAAATTAATTATACTCTACGCTTATCCAGTTTATATACTATTTTCGATTCAATTTTTACATTTTTTCACCATGTATAAATAATTATAGTTTCACTATACATAATTGATTTATAATTGATATTACACTTCTTCACGTTACGTAGTGTTATTTTTCTATTTTGTTTTTTTTCTACTGTTTTTGTACAATTTTCGTTTTTCCATCCTTGCTTTGTTATGATTGATGCTCCATAATTCACTATTTATTATTTTGCTTTCAAATCTAATTTTTACCGCTTTAATCTCTATACTATTTTTTTATCATCATAACAATATTACTTGTACTATGTAATCGTGTTTGAGTTAAGGCTTCACTTTATGAACCTATTCTGAATCTTTTCTATCTCTTCTTCAGTTTTCCACCCTCAAATTTCTGCACCGTATAGAAGCATGTTTTCTACTAAAGTATTAAATCTTTTCATTCCAATTCTAAAATCTTCCTTAAACAGTCTTTGTAAAACTCTATCCTTTCTCTAACATCATACGTGCTCTTTTAGCCATTAATTTCGTGTGTAAACTATCCTCGTTATCTTCATTGAATTTAACCTGAATAAGTAAACCTATCGACTATTTTTATCTTTTTTCCTTTTATAAAATTCAAGTGAAAGATAGTGTAATGCTAATCTCCTTTATTCTAAAAAAAATAATAGGTGCAGATGGATACGGAAATTAAGATATATTTTGTGTACCAGTTATTTGATAGATTTATACTATTTACTCCACATTTTTCTCTCACCTCCATATTTCTTCCTATCGATTAAATCGATAGTTGCCTTCAAGTCGGCGAAAAAATTAATACTTGTCCTTTCTGTCTCCTTAGTAATTTATCAATCACCGTCTTCAAAATATGTATTCTCTCGATTGATCCTCTCTTTCTTCTAAATCCTAAATGGGTCTCGTTGAATTTTCCATTTATCTCTAAAAACAGTAATAGTAACCTATTTATTAACATCTCGGTAGATCTTTTATCGCTTGTATAAATACCCCTATAATTGCTAGTACGCTTTCTATTCCTTCTTTTGAAAATTGCGACAATCAACTCACTTCACTATTTTTCCTAAAATTCCTCACCCGTCGCAGATTGTTGCAGACCCTTTAACTACCGTAAAGCCTCCATATTTCCACATCACGTTGGTGATTTCGTCTCGTCACAGACATTTTTTCTCCTTTAATTTTTCTATGATATTTCAAACCTTTACTTCCCCCACCTCTTAAATCTTATCCTATTCTATACTTCTAAGGCTTCCGATCACCTCGTCTTCTGTGATGAAAAAATTTGAAAAAATATAATTTAATCATTATAATAATAATAATAATAATAATAATTTTTAATAGGAAAATACACAAATATTGCCAATTTTTACGCCGATTAAAAAAGGTTAACAAATTTTTACTTTAAATTAAAATTATCTAAGTTTCAGTCTTTCTAATTATAAAGAGTATTAAAGTTTTAGAAAGATATTGACTGAAATCATAATTATATTTATCAATTTTATAGACTATTAAAAAAAATTATATATATTATATTCTTTCTTACTAATTTTGGGATTAACTTTCAAAGTAAAATATATTTTATGAAATAAATCACAAATTCTAAACCAACTAGCAAATACAGAAAATGGGAAAATTTCTAATTCTTTAATAAATTCAATTAAATCTTGTACTTAAACTTGATTAAAATTTAATAAGGCAACAATTATCAAGAAATAATATTATTATATTTTTATATTATTTATAATAGTTTATATAAAAATAAAAGTAATTTTTATACAATTATTTATTTCTTATATAAAATAAAAAGTAACTATGCTCAATCACTTTTATTACGCTATAATTAAAAAAATATCATTTATAATCAATGATATCTTCTGTATACAATTCATTAGGATATTTCCCAATCATTACAATTATTTAATTACGCATTTATAAATAATTTAACAACGATTTAATAATTAACAATTTTAAGTTGTTAATGTATAATTTTTTAATTCCGTGTATACTATTTTAAATATTCTTTATCATAAACTAAATAATAATTAAAATTTATATAAATGATTTATTATAATAGTTCTATTTTTTAAATAACACTCATTGATTACATAAAAAATGTCTACTTGTGTAGACTATTCATTTTTGATATTTTAGATAAATTGAGAAATTGCACTTAGTGTCATAAAAAGATTTTCGGCTAAATATTTGTAACCGATAAGCGTATATATTTAAATTATTCATGAGGATTTCATTTTTTTTTTTATTTTTAAATCTTTTATTTACTTGTGTACAACGTTTTTTATCCTTATAAATCTATTTTTTGTAAAAAATATTTTAAAAAAGAAAATTTTTCAGACACGTATGTATATTGCCTTGTATTTTTTATATAACATATTATTTATAACATATTAAGTTAAAAAAGATTTGTAAAGTTCTATATTTTAAATTTATAGGCTTTCCAGAAAAAATTACAAAACTTCTTCACTTTTTATTATGCTTGATATATTATAAGTGTAAGATGTTAAAAACAAAGTTTAAATTGAGAATAATAAATGACTTGATTAGTCTTTTAACTTTATTATATAATAGACAAAAATGAATTATTTTACAATACACCTATTAAAAATATAGGCAATATTTATATAATCTTAATTCAAATATATAATATTATAAAACATACAAAATAATAAATAAATTAAAAAAATTTTTTTAACATTTTATATATTATATATATAATTTACTTTTTACTTTTTACAAGTACATCGAAGCATAAAAATGTAAAATTTATGTAATTTTTATGTAAAAATAATTATCTTTTTATATCAACTATAAAACAATGTTAAACATTTAAAATCTTTAACGAATGATATTAACGAACATCTTATTATTTTTTAACATACATGAAAAAGGTTAAAAAAAATATATGAAATATGGTCAGATATATGAAAATTTTTACTTTTTATAATATTTACGTTAAAAAAAATTATAAATATATCTTTTTCTTATTACAAAATTTACCTACATTTTATATTACAGCACTTTATAAAGGTATATCTTTTTATGGAAAACTTAAGTTATATCAAGGATTTTTATATCGCTGTATATATATATATATTGTTAACAAATAAAATTAGAAAAACTGTTCATTTAAAACGTAAAATTTTTTATTACTAAAATGATAAAAAAATATTGGGTGTGCCGTAAAGTACAAAAGTGTTTGGTATATTTTGAATGTACTCAAAATAAATGTTTTAGTGTTTATTGTATATTTAGAGCTAATTTTATAAAGATGTTACTCATCTTTTTATTGATTATAAATATTTTTTACAAGGACTTTCTTAATTTTAAGATTTTTTGTGGCTTAAGTAATTTAAGTGGTTTTATGATATATTTTCTGAAATTATTTCGATAGACGAAAATTCTATTTATGGTAAACATTACTAACAATATTTATATAATATGCACATACATAGTTACGTATATACATTTATATATGCATACATATATATATATATACATTCGTTTTATAAGCCATATTTGGAATATTTCCAAACATTAAATATTATAAATGGTTGTAGAGAATAATTTACAATCTTCGTATTAAAAAATTTATATTACTAAAAACATATTTAATACAATTAAAAATATTAACAAAAATTGCCAAAAATAGAAACGTATCTTATGAAAGTATTCCAAATATCGACTGTTTTTTTGATAATTAAAATTTTCGAATACACAAAATTTCCCCATCATAATTCAAATGAAAATTAAAGTTCTTACTATATTATACTATCTTGAATCTTTTTTAATTTTTATGATAAATAAAAGTTAAAATAAATTTTATAATTATTATAAAATATTTGGGCTTTAGAATCTATTGAAATTATTATGCATTTAAAAAATAAAATGTGTTTGCTTTTTTAGAATTATATTTTAATTATGAAAAGCTAAGAGTATAATAAAATGTCTAATTAAATAAAAATAATCATTACTTGTTTTCAACGTTTCAGAAGATTAAACGGTGAATTCTTATATACTAGATTGATCGATTTAGAAAACATCAACTGACAGAATATCAATTATTTACAAAAATTGATTTTTAACAAAGATGTTAAATAATATATTAACTTTATACACAAATTATAGTTAATTTATCTACCTTGTTATATATTGATTAAATGAGTTCAATTTTGAATCATATTAAACAATAAAATAATGCAAACTAGCAATCTTTAGAAAAATTCTATTTATAATATAAAAAAATTTTTTTTATTCTTGATTATAGAAAAAACACCAGGCACTGCTGTCAAAACATTTTTAGGGACTTTATTATTATTTTCAATTCTTTCTCATTTTTTTAAATTAATGTGTAAAATATACCCATTACAACTAGTAATTTCTTTAGTTTTTCTCGGGGAACAGATCGATTTAAAAATAAAAATAAAAATATGCAACGATTTATTATTTTTCAAAATATTTTAATTTTCTAAATTATATTGTAAAATTTTCAATGATGTTATTTTATTTTTTCCCTAAATATTCAATAAAAAATAGATATCGTGCAAGAAGAAGACAAAAATTGAATTCTCTTTGACTGCCTGACATAAAAAGACTCGAAAATTTCGAATTAACGTGAACGTGTGCGCATATCATACTTATGTACGTGAATGAATGGGTGGTTTTTGTTTTCCAGTTGTTTGTTAACACGTACACGAGTGTATGTATATAACCATAAAATTTATACAGATGAACGACGCGTCACATTATATTAATAATTGTCATTATTTTATCCACAGATAATAATTGGTATTTTCGGATATCTTACAAATATTAAGAAACTAAGCAAGAAGAACAAACCGATAAATTAATAAAAAGAAAAGATTTCTTTTATTAAAAAAAAAAAAGATATTGTACATCTTTAAAAGGGTAAGTTCTTTGCCTTGCTTTAAAAAATTTTTTTAACGAATAATAATAAAAAGAAACAAGAGAAGACAATGAAAAGTTTTTTTTTTAATTAAAACCAACTGTTCCCAACGTGGCTGCGTCAATTAACATATAGGTGTGTGTGAACGTGCGCGCGCGATCGTGCATGACGAGTGTATACATTTGTAATGTATATCATGATCTGAAATATGCTCGTTTAATTCTAAATGAGAAATGCCTTTTTCGCTTCGAAAAAAGTGTAACAAAATGACTTTCATGGGCACAATTGTATTAATAATGATACACTTCATAATAACTTTTAATTCGAGACTAAGTAATTTTGCTTGCACCGTTATGGTGCATTTTATAATTATTAATGACAGTTTTGGGTTCTTGTATTTTCTTCAGATATTCTTGTAAAAGGTTTGCTAGGTTGCGTCGCTTGAAACGTAATGATTCCTTAACGATATCCCTGATAAAAGTAAGTTGAATATCAAGATTTCCTTGGATAGTTTGCAAATGCGTGAAGAGGGTAGCAAAATCTGCAAGTAAAGCAAACATTTTTTATTTAAGCTTTATTACTAAATTAAAATTTTCAATTTCAATTAATTTTTTTGCTACATAAAGTAAGTAAAAATTTACTTTTTTCTCAACAAATTAAAAATATTTTAAGAAAATTTGTTTAGTTTGTAGCTAATGGATATCCCCACTGAGTAGTGACATTTAACTAATTATTTTCTCTTAATTGATCAAAACTAATTATTTTAAAAAATTAACTTTTATACAAATGCATTTATATTTTATTTATAGTAAATAATTTAATTTTTATTAAATATTTTCCCTAAATAAAAAAGAATTATTTAAAATTTTTTTAATAACTTTTTTAAATATAAAAAATACAAATATCAAAGATATTTTGAGTGTAATAATTTATTTATTGTTAATTTTAATATTTGAAAAACAAGAATTTTAATAATTGCAAAAGTTGTAACAAATATAAGATTATAAAATAACTCTTGTCTTGTTGTACGCTTCCGTGTTTTATGTACTAAAATCTATCAAAATAATTAATTTCTGTTTTCAATAATGTTTTATAAGATATTAGACTATTGTAACGACTTGAAACGAAGTATAACAAAAATTTTTTAATCGTTGTTTAAATCATCATTAATAGCTAATCGAGAATAAAAGAATTTTTTTTATTTTAAATAAAATTTTTTAAAGAAAAGTGTAGTTCTCTTCTTGATGTTGCATAGAACAAGTTACAGATAAAGTACGGAATGAAGTAAAAGTATGTTGCAATGGAGAGACACGCGAAAAGAGGTGAAAAAAAGAAAAAATAAGCAAAGTGTAGTAAAAATAACTAAATGAAAGAAAAGTGTACAAAGTTTGTAACAATAAAAGTAGTGTATGTGAGTAAAGAGGAAAAATAAAAAGTGAGGTTGGGTGAGACAGTGCAAGAACAAAGTAAACTGGAAAGATATAACCGAGAAAATTAACCAGATAACGAGAAGAAAAGAGAATGAGAGGACGAAGAAATAGAATAAGGGAGTTTTTCAAATAATTTGAGAAGAGAATTATATGAGGGAGAGAACAACAACACTAAAGAGAAAAATAAAAGAATGAAAGGAGAAATCAAGCTTAAGAAAAGGAAAATTCTATAGAATAGAAAGAAAGAATGAAAAAAGGTAAAGCAAAGAGAAAAAAATTAAATGTATATTAAAGTAGAGAGAAATAATAAAGAAAATATCATAATAAAAGGATTAAGCCAAAGCAAACAGATACGAAAGAAATGAAATAAATAAATAAGATCGAACTTAAATTTGAAGATTAAAATAAAAAATACATGGTGCTCAAATTGAAAAGAAAATATTAAAATGATGAAATAGAAGAGAATAGAATTAGAATAAAATAGAAATATTTAAAATAAAAATAGTATTGAATGAAAGTAGAGTGTATAGAAAGGGAAATAACTTTTAAAGAAAGATGAAACAAGGAGATGATATTTAAAAATACTGGAAGTTAAATAAAAAGGCGAGAAGGTAAAAATTATAAATAAGATGATAGAAAAAAAGATTGATTAGAGCAAAAAAGGTGGTTTTTTATAGAATAAAATAAGGTATAGCAATGAAAATAAGAGATTAAATACAATTAATAGTTTCATAGAGAGAGAGAGAGAGAGAGAGAGAGAGAGAGAGAGAGAACACGAGGATGGTACCAGGAGAGGAAAAATGATGAAATCAAGAAGAGAAGGCAAAAGAATAGCTAGGCAAGGAAAAAAGAATAGAAATGGTATTAATCAAAGTATATTAGACAATATATAAAATAGATAATTAAATTGAAATATTTTAAAGGTATTGACATTTGTTAAATGAACAAAATATACAGAAATGATAATATTAATGTATTATTAAATATTTAATAATAATGAGACAAAATTCTGGTTCACAAGAAAAAAGGCACTATTGACATACCGAAAAGGACGGTCGATGAATAGCTGATGAATGAAAAGCAAAACTTGTTCGCCACTTCTTGGATATAAACATTTGATAAGATAGGAAGAAAAGTGATTTGGTATATCAAACAGGAATAAAATGTACTTGACAGATTGTACATAATTTATAAATAGAAGATAATTTATAGAGAATCGAAGGTAAAAATCAAAAATAGAAGTAATATATGCAAACAGAATGAAGAGTGAGGCAAGATTGTCTGATGAGCTCTATATTATTTAATATAGTATTGGCGGACAAAGAAGAGGAATTAAAGAAATTCAGAAATTTAGACATGAGAAAAGGAATATATTATATTGGATATTAAGTCACTAACGTATAGACTATACAGTATATTGGCAAAGAACCAGGGGAAATTATGAGTTGTTAAAATTTATCAGAAACTACTTAAAAAGAGAAGACCTAGAACTAAATATAGGGAGAAAGAAAATAAAAAGAATGAGGAACACACCAACTATATCACCAAAAGAGCAAACATTACATTAGAAAAACTATAGAGTATTGTAGAAAGGTACTTTAAAGACAATTTCAGAACAAAAATTAAAACATTTAATGGACTAATAGAAAATGTATTACTGTGTGTAGTGACACGGAACCATAATTTTGGAATTTAAAAAATACATATTTGTGGGGAAAGCTGAACATATTATAGTAGAAAACTTAAAAGTTAAGAAATATGGATATCAAAAAGGGTGAAATAAGAAAAAATGTGTAGAAGTTACCGATGAGATTTAAAACGAGTAATGAAACGAGAAGTATAAACACTAGTTAATAGAGGAGGAAAAAATGTATAGAATGTACTGGCAAAATTTAAAATAAGTAATGAAACGAGAACTATAAATACTAATTAATAAGAGAAAAATATGTACAGATTATGCAATAAACGAAGAGAAACATAAAGTACAATTATAAAAATAAAGCACATTGTGATAGAATGCAATGTTACAGGCTGTAATGCAAATAAGTGGGAGACCATTTTGAAAGTTGAAAGGAATAGTATAAATTTATGATACAAGATTCATTTGAGAAGAAAGTGAGGAAATAGTTAGTTGAAAGAGATGCATCGTAGGAAGGCAATATTAATAATAAAAACAAAAGAAATTATATAATAAATAAATGATAAATATCTATGTGTAAAAGTATATAAAGTCAAGTTACTGTGTATAAATTATTTTTAAATTATAATAATTTTAGTACATACTATTATTTATTTATGAATAATTTATAATTTTTTTTTTTAAATTTACATATAATATTTTAATTATAATATCATATTACAATATTTTATATATTCTAATAATTTTTACATTATCCTCTTTTGGTTTCCTGTATTACTTTTTTTCACTTCAATAATGATTGTATTACGTTTAAATTTCTTTTTTTTGCTTTTCATTATTTCTTTTAGTTTTATATTTCTCCCAGATTTATTGCACTATTCTAATATATATTTAATTGTTTCCTTGTCTAATACTAATAAATAAAGTATAAAGTAAATTATATATGTAATATTTATATTTTAAATGCGACAAATTCTTTTAATGTTTTTAGTTTTATATTTTTAAGCTATAAAGTGTACAACGCACATCGTCTATAAATTATCTGTAAATAAAAAATAACAATAAAAGCGTAGAATATTTAAAAAATATTTTTTGTGAATATTACATGCATTTTCATTAAAACTCATTGTTTTTAACTGAATTGATGATAATACCTTTTATACTTATAAAGTTTGCAATTGATTAAAAAAATCCTACATGCAATTATATTTTGAATATTTTTTATACATTTTATTTTTTGTACGTAATATGATAAAAATTATTTGAAACGTATTTTATTTTATTTATTGTGAAAAAAAAGTTTTTAATTTTCAAAACTGAATTTTAACTTAATAAAATAAAAGCTTTTGGCTCTATTAATTTGCAATATCATAAAGTTATCTTTCAAAAGTAGTATCTTGATTCTTTTTTTTTCATGATGATTTAGAAGAATATCGCAATGCTTCTATAGCACTTTCAAGGAACCACTGATCCTGTTTCACTTACAATTTTCTTTAACTTATGTAAGTTATTACAATATAATGCAATATTAATGTCGATTATTTTTATAATTTTCATAATAATGAAAATGCAAAAGAATTTTTTTTTAAATACAATTGAACCTAAGCATTATTTTTATTTTTTTACTGATAACTTCTTTGACTTGTATTTATTGTATTCAATTTGTAATGTTTAAAAATTGCTAAACCATAATAAATAATTTTGTCATCAAAATAATTTTTATAAATTACTTAATAAGTCGTATTCCTTATAAAAATATTGATTAATGAATATAATTAATTGAATAATTTTTTTGTAAATAAATAATAAAATGAGGAAATTGAAAGAAAATAATGCTCTTTAGGCAGAAAAATAAACTGATTTATTTATTTTCGTGAAGTGATGGTTTAAAGAAACGAAAAAAATGAAAATAAAGTTATTCGATGGATAAATTGAAATTGTTATTACATGAAGCAGAAATTTGAAGGCAGAAAAGTTACGACGAGATGAAAAAAATCTAAAAAATGAATCCTGGTTATTTATAGAAGTATACTGACGTGTCGCCGCCATCGGCGACTGGTCCACACATGAAAAATTAAATAATCTTTTTGATCGCATCGTAAATATCAACAGTTAACGGTTTTCTAGTAAAAAAACCATTAAATCGCCGTTAAGATTTCAGAGAAACTTTAAACGTCTGTTAGGGTTATTAGAATGATATCAAGTGTCTGAGGTATAATTCGCCAAAATAACACATGATAGCAATGGTTTCTCACGAAACATCAGAAGCTCGCCGATCATCTGTGGCCTTCTTCGATGAGCAGAGGCCTCGATACGTCAATGGAAGTTCGACGAGGGGAGGAATCGGTACCACGTAGAACATATCGTGCCACAGGAAATAAGCAAATTCCTGGTGTCACTTTTATTGTTCCCCGTTATCTATTCTTTTTGGACAGCGGCTTCAAATGGAGCCCGTACTTATCAATATTAAAGCACATAATTACGTTGAAGGCGAAAGGATAGCATAAAATTAAAGTAGAGAAAAACACGAGACGAAATAACATGGATATATTGAAAAAATTAACGGTTTAAGAATGAACCTACGATTTGAAAAGAGTTTATAGTACTACGGAGGAAGCAAATAATATTATAAAAGTAGTTATAGAGCAAAAAAGAATAAAATTCTGTAAAATCATGAGATAGTTATATTATTACTTTTAGAAAAAATTTGAAAGAGAAAAGTAGATTTAGAATCAGAATAAAAAAGAAAGAAAGACTAATAGTTGCAAACCTACATATGTAACCTTGAAAAACTAAAATTTGCACTAGAAATAAAAATTTTGAATGGGTTAGCGTACGTAAACTTTATCTATAAAAATTTAGTTGGAATTAATGTGAAAGAGGGAATAAAAATTCTATCAAGATTTAGAATAAAAAATGAAACAAGAACAAAAATATACTGATTGCCAAAGCAAAAGAAAGAGTATATATTTTATTATTTCTGACACAACAATAAACGCGAAATAATCGAACACATCCTAATGAAAGACTCAAGAAGAGGCATAAAAGATCAGAAAAGAAATTGAAAACGAGTTATATAACATTATTTGAAAATAAGATCGATGCAAAAGCAAAGACAAAAAGAAAGGAGAACGATAACAAATATTAAAGAAAACTGAAATAAAAAATATCTAACGAATATTTGACTAAGTCATTAAGAAGAAAAACCAATAGCAATTAAGTCTAAATCTAATTATTTTCAAGAATATTATGTAAGAAAATATTTAAATTTTATATGCACATTTTGTATGTGTAAATTTATGTTATGTATATTATAATAATTTATATATTTTCAATAACCTACTTAGAAATAAATTAATTAATAATACCAATAATTTTATTTCAAATAATATTCAAAATTATTTTTTAAAGTGTTTTCATTATTTATTAATTTTCTTTTCATTAAAATATATTACATTCTATAAGGAAAGTTTTTTATATTTATTAGAATTAACATGATATCATAAAACTCCATCGTCTAATAAATCAATACTCTGCTCTAAAGAATCGAATACTTTTATAAATCAAATCTCAAAAAAAATTAAAAGAATAAATGAAAAACTAAAAACTTACTTGTGCTTTTTTCTTCGTATTTCTTTACATTAAATCTCTAACTTCCAAATTATATTTTCTAATTTCTTCGAGTTCCTTTTTGTAAATGATTTCTCTTTCCACCCTTGATCTCCATTTGTTTTCTATTTCATCTACATGATTTATAATTGTTATTGCAACTATTATTACCACTTTCTACGTCATTAAATTTAATCTTTCCTACACTGTATATTCATGGCCATGAATAATTAATGAAGACATAATTCGAGGCTCATTTGTAATATCAGTCTTCGTATCACTATTATTAGTGTTACCACTGTTCTTTGCCATATATCAATATTGTTTATTATTGCAACTTGACCACTGTAATTTGTAGTATTATTATCACCAATACCACTATTATTACTCAATGGTTCGTTATTTGATATAATAGGATCAAACACGCCAGCTGATAAAATATCTCCATTGACCATCTTTTGTTCCGTCGACGGTACAGTTGACGTGCTATTCATTATTATTGAACTCGCAGTACCGCAGCTATTGACAGTATTGTTTGTAGTTACAGTTGATGCTACAGTTGTTACAACATTCGTCATACATATTGTCACAGGTATCGTTGCCATCGTTGTAGAGTTTAAATTCATTGTTAAGTTCCTGGCGACATTATTTAAAATATTTGCACAAGGTGGTGGAGGCAACGGTGGAGACGTTGGACCCTTCATGTCATCAAACCAAGGAATTGGAGATCTAGGCGGTGTCTTTGAAGGTGAATACGAAGGTCGTCGAATTGTGACATCTTTTGGAATGGGACCTGGTTTTCTTTTACTTGGAGGCCGGGTAGAGTTCAGATTTCCACCTGCACTAAGGCTGCTAGCATCCGAAACAGAAAACGAACGTTTAAGGCCCTTGGTAGCAGAAGACGTAGCGCCTACTATATCGATATCAGCTTCATCTACCATCATGCGTTTATCAATTTTGAACGGGTTACCTGTAAATAAAAAAAAATCCATTCTAGTTTTTATTACAAAGAAAAATATTTGAGCTAGAGATAAAAGTTTTTAAAACGACTATACTTAAAATATCTATTAATTTTTTTTGTTTATTTTATTACATCAAAACGCAAAGTTTTTTATGGCAAAAAAACGAAAAATTATATTTCGATGTTTGAAGAAAGCCGAAGAAATATTTAGCTAAAGCTCGTTTAATAACTCGCATGGTCACATTCATTGTTATAAATTCAACTAGAAACATTTTATAATATTAATCTCACTGATCATCAAATATACAATTTACATGTCAGAAACATATTTCTTTTAGATTACTTTTTTTTTGTTATTTTTAGCTGGTTGTATATATTATATATATAACATTGAGGTTCACGAAAAATTTTCATGAAGTAATTCATAACATTACTATCTATTAAGGCTATAAAGAAAATATAATTTTCAACGAATGAATAGATTTAATAATTGTTTTCTCTTTGAAACTAAAATTTGTTTTTAAATGATTATACTGTATATAGTATAATTTATAATATAAATATTTTTTCGAATAATTAATAATAAGAAAATTTGAAATATATAAATAAAACCAACCAAACATATGTTGTCGAACGGGCGTGCTTTCGATTTCTCTGAGCGGAGGTGTCATTCTTTTCAGATATTCTTGATAGTTTCCCATTTGTGAGACGGGCATCGAGTGTACATAGTCGTCATCTAGTAATTTTGTATATAGTAGCCCTGGTTGTAAAAAGTTAGCGCGCATACGTACAACTTGATCGAGTAGTGACTTGCGTGGTATATCGAAAGCATTTCGGTAACTTTGAGCACCACGTTGCTGCTGATGATTTTTCACTAGTCCTACCACGAAGCCGCTAAATTTATTTAACTCATCCCTTAGATCAGTTAGTGAATTCGATAACTATGAAATTAAAAAAAAATATGTATGTATATATATGTCATTAATATTTAAGATTACTCTCATTTTAATTCATAACAAAGTATTTTTAAAAATCAAATATAAAATATAAAAAATTTGCAAAAATATAATTATAAATTTTTTTTATATATACCAAGTCTTTCTTTAATGTTGTGCGAGGAGTTACACGCAGTCCTTCGAGTACGGCGTTTGCACTGCCATTAGGCAAGTTCTTGTTAGCTACTTGCTTCGATATTACTTCGTTGCAAAGTCGATCAAACTCCATTTTTGCCGTATTCTTCAGTCGCTTTAAGTAATTTAGTACACTGTATGACAAAGTATTATCCATGTTATCAGGTATTAGAGTCTGAGCTAATGCAGCTGGTGCGCCCATTCGTGTTAATGCTCTCCTCAGAGACTGTTTAAGTTTAATATTTTAATTATTATTTGAAATAGTTTAGTCTATACAAATTATTTTAATGAATATTATTAGCAATATATATTTAAGAAAATGATTTATTATTGCTATTTATTACTGATTAATTAATTTAATGATGAAATAAAATAGAGTAAATTTTCTACTTTTTTTATGTAAAAATAGAATTTTTACATTTGTATTTTACACATTTTAGCTATTATTTTGTTTTATACAATGTTATGTTTATAATTTTAATCACCAATTAATTAATGACTTTAATCAACAAATTAAAATTTCGTAAGTTTATTTTTAAAGATCAATATACAAATGTTAAATTATAATAATTTACGAAGAGAATATTGTTTAATAAAAGTCAATTTCAATAAATAAATTATTATTCCGAAGAATAAATAAATAAACTTACAGCTGCGTAATACGCAGGCATAGTCCTCATATAATTCGTAAATTGTGTTCTCCATTCATTGCTCGGTTTCAGTCGGTGAACTTTAAATAGTTCATCCAAGAGCGGTAGCAATACAGGATAATTGTACGGCATTACGAAAAGATTGACACATGTTAAATTTGTACTAGCTTTTAAATAGCCAAAGGGATGACCAACTTCGCTACTCTTGTACGAATTAGCGATAAACACTTGCCAGCATATCGTCGGCTGTTTTCTTGCTAGTATAAACTGTGTTAGAGGGCTTGGTTCTAGTTCGTACTTATCGAAGGGTAGATTTTCAATGACGAGGGGTTCTTGACTTGTGCATGTGAATTTGACATTAGGATGGGCCGATCGTGGCGGTAGCGAACTCGCGGAAATATCCGGCCAGAAACTTTCAGGAATAGGCCAAAAACCGACGGCGAAACCTTTCTGAGCAGACCGTGGTACGTAGATGAGGCGACGACAGGAGTGCCATGCCGTAGTGTTTCCCAAATTGTTTGGTATTATATTGCTTATTGTTGAATTTGAATTCAGATTCATGTACGATACGTTTCTTCCCTATATCGTTCGAAAAAAATTGTCAATACATAATTTATATTATTTTATAAAATAAATAGAATTAATTAACTTTAGAACAGAGTATAAAAGCGCTGAGTCAATTAAAATATTCTAAACTTATATAATTTTGATATATATATTATTATATATATATATAATGAATAGCTAGATAGAACACTGTATAATATATAATATAATACTAGATAAAATACCTACAACGTAGTGATGAAATTTGAATATGTATGCGTTGTTTAGACCAATTTATACCAAATAATTTTTTTTTAAGTTTTGCTACTCATATTTTTCTAATATGAAACAAAATTTATGTATTTATTGCAAACAATTATTAAAAATTATTATGAAAGATTTATTAAATAAAAAAAATTCTAAGTTAAATGAAGATCAAATTTTAACTTATTCTACTTACGTTTTATTAAATATGTAATGAATAATTGATTCAATTGATACATTATAACTAATTCAGAAGAAAAGTAAGTTTAAAACCCAAACTCTAAGTAAAATTTTTTATTTCCGTAAATTAATTATTATAAGTGAGACGAATCGCTTATTACATAGCAAAAAAATTTAATATTGTTTTTTTCTTTAATTTTTTCGATTTAAAAATGTACATACTTGCTTTAAACATTAGATAGTTGTAAGTGATTGGAAAATTCAAGTATTAGAATCAGATTAGAATCGTTATTATCATCGTTATCTGCAAAACGAAGAATATATACATAATACAAGTTTACCAATACAATTGTCTTATTTGATATTATTCGAATACTTATAATAATAATAAATACTAGTTATAACTTATATGTATGCGTGAAATCTATCAATTAGTAAAATCTTAGAAAATTATCAAGCTATCATTTTTATTAAGAACGAGTGTGGTTTTTAAAATTATTCGTTGAAAATGATTAGTACAAGTTCTACTAAACAATACAGTCAACTAAACGCAAAAGTTTAAAAATGCTTTTTGTTATACTCACCGAGGTCAGTCCGTTCGTCGTTGTTGTGACTAGTTCCTCTTCATTTTCCTCATCATTATCAGTGTGCAGAGGATTTGTAGACTCGTTAGCTAGTGGTAAAGGGTCCGGGCCGATTTTCTCAAAGTTGATAACGACACCCGATTGAACTTTCTGCACTAGGGAATCGATGCACTGCATCATCATACGATGGGAAGTAATGCAGTAGGAGCGCCCACCCGTTACTTCACACATGGCATCAATTGGAGAAGCATCGCTTGCTACGAGACCGGTGTCTCTCTCGATCGCTGGAGTGCCAGAAAGTCGTAGTACTAAGGAGAAAAGCCGCTGATCCCAGCGAAAAGGCTCCTTCGTCAGCTCCGAGCCAGGTATTGGGGTGTGCATTGGTAGGGTAAACTAAATAAAGTTGTTTAATTTTTAAAGTAAGGATATTTTTATTTAGCATAAATTCTAAATACGTACCCAAATTTAAACTCCTATTTAATTGTGAAATATTTAGTTTAAAAACTAAAATTTTTTTATTCAATATTTATGAATGACAATATTCATTAAGTAAATTTTGATTTTTAAATATAATATGATGAAAATAGTTTATGCATGTATTACGTATAATAAAATTTTATTTATTTTATTTAGTTACTGTTTTATTAAAATATATTATTTTATTCATTATAGTAAGATTTCTTTTGTATCAAAAATTATTTTAAAATGATTAAATGTATTTGATACAAATAAGAATGTTTACAGTGGGAAAAGTTTCGTGTGAATGTTTACTATATTTAAAAATATACATTCAATATGTTTAAAAACCATGTAAGTTATCCTTATTAACAGTATTAGCTTTTTACTATATGATACATTTAGATTTGTTATCATTTTTATTATAATAAAGTAATAATTTTTAAATTATTCTTTAGAGAAATATTCTGTATATACTATTTATGTATATTACATTTTCTCTATCGTGTAAAAAAGTTGAATTACGGTTGAGTATAATAATTACATTCTGGATAAGTAATAATTACTTGTATTTGCTAAAAATTAATTATTTTTTTGTTTTATTTGATTTTATTTGATTTTTTTCTCTCAAAAAATATCAAGAAAATTTAATTTTAAACTGATAATATAATATTACTAATATATTTATAGAACTTCAACATAAATTATTTAAAAGAAAAGAAATTATCTTTAAATTTTTCTATTAAAAATATTAAATATTTATTAATTATATAATAAATATGAATAATATTAACTCGATATTAAAGCATTTTTAATTTACTACCAAAATAATAAATTTAAGCAACTTATCACTTATCAAATAATTATTTTGCATAATTCAATTAATAGAATAAGTTTCAAAGATATAAACTTTATATATTTTTACTACTTTCCTAAATAATTAATTTAATTTGACTAACTTATTAAATTTTAATAAAAAATAATTTAATATACTTTAATCTTAATTCTTTACAACTGTAAATTTTAAGTAAATTTTGACTAAAATTCATTTTTTAAATATTTTTAATCATATTTTTAAACATAATTATATACTTTTTAAATTTATATTTTTAAAACAATTGTTTTGGAACAGTTAATGGATTTGTAGTCAACATAATAATATAAGAATTGAAAATTATACAAGATACTTATAAAATAAAAATTAAATTATTTAAAAACTATGTATTAATATATTTTACTGCATCATAATAAAAGCTTTTACTTATAAGAACTGAGAGAATACTTAAAACATATAAAATTTAAAATATAAATTAACATTTTAAATAAAGATTGTTCATAATAAATGAATTAAAAACATAAATAATAATTTTTATCAAAACTTGACTATTGATTTATATATTATATAATACAAAATTTAGATTAAGAAATTTATTAAATTCAGAATATTACGATTGAACTAGAAGTTTAAATGAAAGTTATAGTTTTATAATTTATGATTCTTGTTGATTCTATTTAGATTTTTTTAAATTTTCTTTGTTTAACTTAATATTTGGAGTTATTTAGCTTTCAATTTAAATGTATGTTAAAAATGCTAAAATTTAATTTGATCTTAATAATTTCAAATATACATAATATGATACAATTTTATAAATTTTTATCTTAACATTTAGAACTAAAGGAATTTGAAATTGTTGATCCAAAAAATAATTTCAATTGGGTTACTTAAATTATATTGAAATAATGTAATAAAACAGAAATAAAGTAAATGAAAATACTAACGTCCTGATGAACTCCGTTGCCAGTCGTGTACTTGCCGCCATCCGTGATGACAACAATAACCGAGGGTTCAAGATAAAAGGGACATCTCCCCTGACCGTAGGTATCAATACCTGTTTGCATACGGTTAATATTAAGTACGTCAAAGGCGTTTTTTAGAGCGGTGCCGAGGGTTGTCAGACCGACGCACTGCAGATTCTTTAACTCGTTCATAAAAGTTGCTAGATTCTCTTTCCAACCGGCCTGTGCATATACATAAGCTAGTAAATATCTGTTTTAGCCGGGGAATAAAGATTTCTTTTCTTTGTCTTTATTTAATTATAGCGATGATAGAGTTATTTTTGGACTTTTAATAAACAAGTTTGTTATAAAAATTTAGCTTTTTAAAAAGCTTGTTTCACGAATAAATTTATATGTTGAATAGAAACAAGTATTCACAGATTTTACAGACTACTTTTCATTTTATATTATAATATTTTGTATACATTACTATAATTATTTAAGTTCTGATGAAAAAAATACATCTTTCCTTTAAACTGTTTCTTTTAAATTTCATTAATTACCAGATATGTGCAAATTGTTAATTTTAAACATAATCTGAAGTTTTATAATTTGATAACTGGAATCACCTTTAATCATCGATTTTTAATAACATCTTATATTCACTTTAATAAGAAATGTTACTGTCAAATTTTATTAAATATATACCAATCAAATTACTCAGTATATACCAACAAATTATATTAATTAATTATTTATTAAATATTAACTTAATATTAAGTAATATTAATAATGTCAAGAATATCAAATGTTTCAAATAAATAATAAGTAAATATGTTTATTAACTTTTTCAACATTTAAAAACAATTTTATGAAATATTATAACATGAATGATTGAATATGCAAACATGAACATATTACATTATGTAATGTACATTAATAATAATTTATATATTGTTTTTTAGCTGATTAATTAAAAATATACTATGAAAATTTTTTTTTAATTTAGAATGAAAATTACTGTTAAATTATAAAATGTTGTAAGTATTGTTATTTATTTGTTATTTCTAATAGCTCAAGATCTCTATATTTGAAATCATTACAAAAATTTACTGAAAAAAAGGATTAAATAAAAAATTTGTAAAATAAAAGTTACACCTTTATATTTTGAGGTGTTTCTTCAAAGGTTAATAACATGTATCTATCTCCTCTACTTTCAGGTGACCTTTGACGGACCTTAAAAAATAGCATGGATGAAAATAATTAATTTTTAACAATAATATTCTAATAATTATTACTGATTAAATTTTTGTTATTTATTTTAAAATATATGTATGTAACAAATTTAAATTTATAATCATGTAATTATTGAAATAATAAGGCATAATTTTTTAAATAAACACATTCATTTGATTATAAATTTAAAGAAATGTATTTATATTATAACTAAAATTACGCATTGAATCACAACTACAATAATCCTAAGCTTAAATTATTGTTTTTGTATATTTTTTAATTTAAATAACTCTGCTATAAATTTTTATGAGAATATTATAAATAATATGTATTAATCCATTATAAAATAAATTTCTTTATTTTTTATTAGTTATTTGAATTTTTATAATGTATCGAATAATAAAATATATTTTATTTATTACAATTAATCAATATTTTAATTGGTATATATCATTGTTATTAAACATTTTTCATGATACGCAATTTTCAAAACTATAAATATAAAAATGTAAGCAAACAAATTTTATGTAATGAATTTTAATATCATCGATCATTTTTATATTTTTTTTATACATCTAATAGATACCCGTAAGATTATAATACAATTTTTTTAATAGTAATTTTATAAAAAGAATTACTCGATAATGCAGAAGATATATTCTTAATTTGTATAACATTTTCAAATAAATGAAGTTATAGAAGTACTTATATAGTATTAAATAGATACATTTTTATTATTATGACACATATTTGATTGAAGTTAATATTAATTGTTTCAGAAATAGATATTTCAAGAAAGTATATAGCAGATGTATTAAAACAGCACTGCAAGGAATCTTTAAGACTTATAGTGATTCAAAACTTGCTATTCTACTGGCTTGGTAATTTTTCTTTATTATACCTTTACAAAAGTTTCGACAGCACTCTTGGCCACATCAAGTAAGGTGGGTCGACCCCCTAGATAAGCTCTCTGGTTCATAGAGGCCGAAGTGTCGATAAGAAAAACTATTATGGTCATTTTTGGAAGTTGTAGATTTCTTTTCCCGTTTCTTTTAAGGATAATATTTTTTCTTTCCAGCTAAGGTCACTTCTCGAGTAGCCAAGTGATGCTTTTGTTGACCAAGTGCCTCACGCCGGCGTGGCACATAGTCGTTGCTTTAACTACTTTCACGACCCAATCCAAAGGTGACGCTTTCCTTCCGCACTTCTATTCACACATACACGCGCACCTTTTTCTTTTGCCTATATACCAGCTTTGATTTCTCTGCGCTTGTTTGCCCGCTACAACCTTCACGAGTTATACCTTGAATTAACCTTAGAAGCTGACGAAATTCACCCAAACTTCTACTCGTACAGAATATCGCTCCTGTGCCTCACCTACATTCGATTTCGTGTTCCACTACTTAAAGATCTTCTATCTTTATGTGCAAATGCCTAATATGTTATCTGTATTCTCCTTTATTCGCATATACATACGCGTGCGCGAGCACGAAATTTGTATATATAGCATTCGGCGTATTGTATCTCGTCTCTTTCTTGTCTTTTTTCGAATGAAAGATCCCTCTCTTTTTTTTTCCTAACCTGTACTTTGTGCATAAAGTATTTTATATTTTTCTTTTACAGTAACCGTACGAACATGCTTCAGATAAGTCAACGGCAGAAATGCCGCAGTTGCGCATCCAACGACTCAACAATCTAGAGGGAAATTTGCTCTATCCCACATACATCTTGTGCGCATACTCGGTTGATTTTGGTAAGCCTCGGCACGCACACCAGTGTCGCCACTGTTCCACTTTCTTTGTTATTTTGCTTTTTCCTTGAATCTGACTTTTGATGAATTAACCCTACCGAGGTGACGCATTTGATATGTACGCGTAATCTATTGATTTGCAAACTTTATTTTAAAATATTTATTCAAAATTGTACATACTCTTGTTGGTGATGTAGCGCAGTTTCTTTGGAGGATGAGTCGAGTATTTACGATAGTCTTTAGTAACAAACGACCGATTAATCCATTTTATTGGTACTTATAGGGTAAATTAAAGATAATTCACTTCATTAAATTTAATTATGTTATGAAAAACATTAACTGAGAACTATTGGTCCTTCGTTAAAAACATCTTTTATTTTTGTTCATTTATTAATTGCTTTTTATGAATTATTTACAGAATATACATTTCAAGTTTTTTGGGAAAAAATAGAATTTATGATTCAAGGTTTATTTTTTTTATTATACTTAAAATACATGTAAATTTATTTATCTTCTTTGACTAGTTTTTACTTCTTTAATTTAAACATATTATCATGTCTATCACATATTATATTAACTTCAAGAATATGTATATATATATTTTATAATTTTATAATAGATGGTGATATATTTTGCATAAATAAATACACACATGCATAGTACATATATTAATCAAGATTAAGAACACATCTTTATTGTTTTTAGTATCGCACCAATTCTTTTGCAATATGGAATAATCATTTAGCTTTATATATACATGATTTAAACATTAATAAGTATTGATATATGTCCTTTTTTTCTTAACATTTGTTTAATATATTTTATAAAAAAAATTTATAATAATTCTAATTCTGTCATATTTCAATTATCATTCAAGTGTTTGGTGCAGATTTATTATACTTTTTTATTGGGGTAATTTTTATCTCGTTTACGCTACATTTAAAATTTGAAACTATTCTTTATTGTTCATTTATAGAATCATTCATTATAGTTTATAAATCTGTATATTTATTTTTGTTTTTATAGTGCATTTTTTTATTGAATCCTAGCTTCTTTTATATCTTTTATCACTAAATATACATCAATTATAATATAACTATTATGCAATTAAAATGGTAATTGTAATATAAGTATTTTATATAAGTCCCAATATTAATTTAAATATTGGATTATTGTACATTATTTTTAAATTAATCTATATTATCTATTTATTTTATTGATTATTAATAATTGCACAAAAAATCTTTCCATTTTTTCATTCTTAATCATGAGAATAATTTTCTCCCTTGTTCTGTTTTTCCTTTTTGATTATAATGTTTATAAAATTTTGGTTTTTTCATAGTTAATTTTTGTTGCATTATTTCAATACTAGTAGTAAGTAGTGAAAATGCTTTAATTTTAATGAATATAAAATAAAATTACATATATTAATATAATATTTATTAATATTTTATATACTTAGTCATATTAAGATATTTTAAAAGTATAATGATTTAATTATATTAATTTAAGCTATAAAAAATAAAACAAGGAATAACGTTATAAGGATTAGCGTTTATTTATTTTATTTTATGAATAATTTATACATTGTTTTTCACACTTTGAATATTTTTACATCTCAATACATTGTACATATTTGCTTATAATTAATTACTCTGTATTTTTACCTTTTGATCGATATTCTTCGTTTCTTCATTCGTTTTTTCTTCTGCTTCTGCTTAGCTCCAATACCTTATTTCGTTCTGCTTTTTTTTCTTTACTCCAGTGAATTTTGTACAATGTGTTAATATCTTTTTTATTTCTTTTCATAATATTTTTTCATTTAATTACTTTACGACATTACACTTAAAAATATGTATCTTGATTCTTTTATCTTATTGTACAATCTACACTATATTCTTTTTTCTTGCGCTAACGAATGTTATTGTTTTTCGTTTCTTTTCCGATTCTAATTTTGCCAAAAATTTTATTCCATTCCTCCTTTTTTCTTATTTGCGTATTCTATAGCTTTTCGAATATTAATTCAAATTTGTTAATGCTATCCTATTGTTATTGTTTCTATTTCTTCGTATTTTATTTCCCCCATTTCTAAATTTTATCTTAAAAATTGACTAAACCATCTAATATTGTCCTAAAAGTTTATTCTTTTTATCCCGCAATTCTCTTCCCTTTAATCTTTACTTCTATTCCCTTTTGATATCGTTGAAAATGTTCTCTTAAAACCATCTTTTTATCATGCCTTACACTTTTCCTAATACATTATTTGCTCTTTTGATCATGAATTTGGTATGATCTTTGTCATTATTGTTTTATTTTATTTATTTACATTACTGAGTCTTTATCCTAACTAAGTGATTAATTTATTTTACTGTTTCTAATAATTGAAGTTTTTAGAAAATTTTGCATTTGCACTCATCTGTATAAATTCTTCATTTTTGGCCGATGACATCCGTTTTTCCTCAGTAATAAAGTTGATCCCAAGGAGGATTTCTATGCAATTAGTAAGATACATAACTACAAGTATATGGTTCATTGAGAATCACTTCCTTACTCTACTTTCAGTTTACGATCTTCATTCCAATTCGGTGATTATTCTTCTTTATTTTAATAGTATTCAGAAATAAATTTCCTGTTTACGGTTGATTAAGTTTTTTTATTCTTATTTTTTTCCAGGTTATTCCAAAGCTCTTCTCTAAATAATTTATAAAATTTTACTTTCATACCCATGAAGCAGACGAAGAATTTTTTCTCTTTTTGTTTTGTTTAAGTTCTATTGCAGTTTTAAGCGTATGAATCGCATCTGCGGTGTTTCTGTCATGAAGCCGAACTGGGTGTCGTCATACTTTCTGTTTTCTTTCATTTGTTTTTCTATTCTTTTTTTATAATTTCAGTGCATTTTGTAGCCCGTACATAAAAGCGTTATTTCTCTGTATTTTTATGTATTTTTCTATCCTCTTTTTTAATGACTGCTACAGCTATCAGTATCGTTTTGAAGTATTTTTTTAAAATATATAATATATATCAAAATAATTTATAACTTTCTCGATCTAGTATCTATTCTTCCTTTGCTTTTCCTTGGTTTGTTTACTATCTTCCAAAAGGCTTTTCCCAAAATGTCCTCAGCTTCCTCGATTTTTTATCTGCAATTTTGTTTGTTTTCTATCATTTCTCTGTATTTTTTTTTAATTATCGGTTTATCTATCTCCTTTCTTTTCTATTTGTGCTTTTATGTTTTTATATGAAAAGATCACTGTTAAGAACGCCAATCGCGGTGAGTAATGCGATCGAACTAGTTTCTCGGCTAATTTGCGAAAATTTGCTTATTTTTTTTACTTAAGGCGCCATCCAGCCGTTATAGTCATCGCGCATCTACAAATATTGTTTAGATTTCGCTGCGGTGTTTCAATGAGATTTACCCAATGTCGTGCGAAAAATTGACAGTCGAGTTTCTATCAGCAACAATCACTAATTTAAGACTTCATCATAAATCTTCGGATGAGCAAAATGGAGGGGACTCAGCTGACTCGATAAGTTATGTCACGCCTGATCATAAAATTTGATTTAATACAGCTGTGACAAAATATGCTTTTGCAAGAGAAGATGTGTAGTCTTATACTAATTTTAAAGTAACAAGTATAGTCAGATAATATTAAATAAATATCTTCATTTTTCGAAGTTATTAAAATCTTTATTTTTATTTACTATCTGCTTTATGATTGATAGCAAAATAGTTAACATTTATAGCAAACAAAATTTATAAAAATTTGTGATTCTTATACAATTTTATATGAAATTGTTATGAAAAATAATAATTTGAATAGAATGAATGAATTCTGTTATGACGGTGTTTAATAGTAACATTTGAAAATGTAAATCTGCAGAACACAAGTTGAATAAAAAGTAATGAATAAATGTAAAATCAAATGTATGAAAATTTGAAAACGATCAAAAACTAGTCGATTATAATAGAACAAACAAAGAGTGGAAATTATTAGAAAACGAAGTGATTTTCTATAAAAACAACATTTATGAGATATTATTTTAAAACATAAGAATTTTAAAAAATCAGAAATTTAAAAGAGATTAATTAAACATAAATTCAAAAAATTAATAAAGAAAAATCCAATGAAAAAGAATTAAAAGCATCTTAAGATTGCTTGAATACTATACATTGTTTAAAAAAATTGATATTGATACAAGACATAATATAATATATACTTATTTACGTAAGAACTAGATATCAAAATTTAAAGGTACATTTTTGTAAATGAGATGGAGAATTAACGTGAGAAAGATAGCTCTCCGATAAAAGACTTGAAAAATCATTGACAAAAGAGATGCAACTAATAAAGATTATGGAAATAAAGGAAGGAAATTTAAAAAATTTGGAAGTTGACGTAGTAAAAGGTGAACTAAGACTGTGAGAGTGGAAAAAATTAGGAAGTGGTCCTCGAAAGTTAAAACAGCAAGGTTAACTGTTAAAATCGAAGAGAAAGAAAACTGGATTTTTTAACATTTACTAATATAAACTAGGTAGAGTATGTTAATCTGGGATGACGGTTGTAATAGTATTATCGTAAATGAGAGTACGGCTTGAAACGTGGGTAAAAAGAAAAGTCAACTTCTCCCCTTCGGATGAAACAGAGAAAATAGGAAAAAGTATATAAAAAATAACAAAGAGAGGAAGTTCAATGGTTCAAATTTAAAAGAAAACTTATAGAAAAGCGAATAGAAAGTTTAAATAGTAGGAGATAGATAGAAAAATTTATACGAGGAAAACAGAAAGCTGAAGAGGAGCTGAAAAAAAGGCATATGGAAGTGGTGAAATTAGTATAAAGATATAAGAAAAAAATAATTGGTATTTCTTATAATAACCGCAAAGAAGGAAACCGTTTTATATCATAATACAAAGATAATAAGTAGGAAAATTAAGAAAATTAATAAAAGAGAGACGATTATAAAGAAAAGAAATCGTAGTGGATGGTTAGGTAAATATTCGTAAAAATAGAAAGAAAAACGCGATCCTTAAAAAAACATAAGTAATTCAAGAATTCTTTAAAATAAATTGTTTTTTCCTTTATTATAATTATAAAAAAATAATATATTATTACTGCATATATTTTTTTTCCTTATAAAATCCTCTATTTTGTTTTTGAAATTCTCTGCATATATTTTTTAACTAATATCTACTATATTTTCTTGCTCTGTTTTATATTTTTATCCTTTATAAAGTTCCATAATTTTTTTCTTGGTTCTATAACACTCTTAGTCCCACCATGTTTCTAATTACCTTTTTGGTATGTTTTATTTATTTCGCTCACATTTTTTATTTTCTCTTTTAAATTCAATCCTTAATTTTAGTACTTTTATATTTTTTACATTATTGCTATATTTAGATACATTTTAAAATTTAATTTAAACATATTACATCTATAATATAATTACATTTAGATACTTGAATAGTTTCTAAACTTTAACTTATATACTATACTTTTACATTTTTTATACTTTATTACTTTAACTTAATTTTAATTATACTTATATTACCTTAACTATAAAAATTTTTATATCATTTCTTTTATTAATACTTATTTTCTACATGTACAAATATTGATTTTCAACTTATATCACGCTCGTTTATAAATTACATCATACCTATTTAATCACACCCTATTTTATATCTTATAAATTCTATTTTTATATTTTTATTATATTAAGTTTTATACAATTATTGCACTTTAAGTTTCCATTATTAGATTTATTCCTGCAAACCCATTACTCTTTATCTTGACCTTTTTTCGTCTCTCTCTGACCCAATGTACTTCTTATAACACACCAATATCCTTCTTGTTCCAGCTCATGTAATTTGTCTAGTTGTTTGTATTGTCTTCTATTTTTTTACATTCTTGAAATACATATTTTAAAGTTTCTTTTTTTATTTGCAAAGTATGCTATGCAAAAATTGTTGTTGTTGCACTAATGCTGGGAGTGGAATTAAAGATGATGATTTGAGTTTAATAAATGATATATACACTTCACAAATTAGTAACACTTATTTATTAATTGAATGTAAATATTTACAGATGTATGTACTTTGAATTTTATATTTACACTCAAACACCAGTTTAACAATTTTTTTTATTCTTTTTATTTCATCGCTTCTTTGCCATCCTCAGATTTCCACGCAATATAATCATGCACTTTCCTCCACCAACGCATCAAAAACTTCAACTTGGTTTTAAAGTTTTACTTGAATAAACATTCGGCAATACTCCAAATTTTGCGCAACATTAGATTTGCTCTTTTTGCAATTTCCTTTTTTATGTATATCTTGATTATTGTTTTCTAAAAATATAATAACTTAAATAAGAAAATTTTTCAACTATCTCTATTTTTTATTTTCCCGTGTAAATTCTGATATTTTCCTCCTACCAACTACTTTCTTGAATATCACTATTTTTGTTTTATCTAAATTAAATTCTAATTTCTATTAAAAATTTTCGCCCAATATCGATGTATCGTCCTGCGTACAGAGTTAATCTTATTTAGCTCTACCTATTTGTAACCCTGAACCTCTTGCTTTACACGTTCGTCTTATAAGTTCGATACTCCTATTGTAACGATACACGTGTAACCGTTGGTTCGGATAAAGAGAGGCTAATTCCTTTCCCGCTGAAAATTGTTAATTATATTAAGCATAGAAAAAATGAAATTTTAGGTACAATAGAAACATTATAATTCTTATTTATTGTACTCGCGTTGCACGCGGTCGTCGTATAAGTTCAAAATTATATTATTTATATTTTTGTCTAAAAATACGCCGGAATTTATATTTATATTTCAGTTTTATTTTATTTATTAATTATTTATATTTAAAATTCTAAGGAAGGCTGAATAAAGGGCCTGTTTATAGTGTAGAAACTTATAGGAAAGCGTAACGCAATCAGGTAAGTAAATGTAGTAAACAGGTAAGTAAAGGGAAAAGAAAACGGTACGCCTTAACAAGAGCCGATAGTTCGGCAGAAGAAAAATAAAAATTATCGCAGAAAATATTCTAGCCTGGGATATTTTCGGAGTGCAGGCCCATGCCGTACGGGGCACGGACTCGTGCACAGCCAAGCTGCAGCGTTACCCCTTCCCACTTCCAGCTCCTAGTTAACTCCTCTTTCTCTATCGCACTCACGCGTTACTCTCTCTCTCCCTCTCTCTCACTCTCATGCGCTAGTGTGCTAGACACTCTGCCTAGCGTACACGTTCTTTCTCCCTCTTTCGCTCTTACACACTGCTCTATCATTCCCTTTCTCTCGCTCCTATACACTTATGCGCTAGGCGCTCTCTGCCTAGCGTACATGCTCTCCTCCCTATCTCACACTCACGCGCTACTCTCTCTTTCCCTCTCTCTCACTCTTATACTCTAGTGCGCTAGACACTCTGCCTGGCGTACACGTTCTTCCTCTCTCTCTCGCTCCTACACACTACTCTCTCCCTCTCTCTCACTCTCATACACTTATGCGCTAGGCAATCTCGGTAGCGTACCCTAGCGTACGCGTTCTTTCTCTCTCTCTCTCTCTCTCGCTCCTATACACTTGTGCGCTAGGTACGTTCGGCCTAGCGTACGCGTTCTTTCTCTCTCTCTCTCTCTCACTCTTACGCACTACTCTCTCGTTCTCTCTCTCTCTCTCTCACTGCCATACACTTAGACGCTAGGCACTCACTGCCTAGCTTACGCGTTCTTCCTTTCTCTCTCGCTCTCACGCGCTACCCTCTCTCTTTCTCACTCTTACGCGATCATACAAGCCTCTTCCTCTTTCCCCTTTTCTCCTGATCCTCCCCGACGATACTCCCTTAGATGACCGAACCATATTAAATGCAGCGATCGAATGAGGGTGGGACTGATCAGCCCGCCGCGACGGGCTGGGGATAGACTTCGCGATCGCGTCTCCTACTCGCGGTTTGCAGCACGACGTAGGGAACTCCCCCTCACCTGTCCCTTCCACCCACTATCCCAGGTTATGTATGAGAAGTGGGCCTGGGGTTGGAGTCAGGCGATGCAAACGTGGCCCCTGGGGGGACGAAAGATCGTTTGCAAAGAGGCCGCGGCTCCAACATAAGGGTGGATACCCAATATTAAGATGGCGGAGGGGCAAGGACAGCTCGTGGAAATACGATGCTGTCAACTGCCGAAGAAAAAGAGAAAACTTTTAAAAACAAAAAGCGAAATTAATACCTCGGCCGAACGTTGGGAAACTGCGCGTTAGAAATAAAAAAAAAAATATTGTAAATATGCGACGAAGTGCCGCTCGCAGGTAAACAATTGTAAGGGCCTTTTTCCTCCGACTGCTCAGCGGGGGTTTTTTCAGGCTCAGGGACTCGACAACGAATTGTATTACGAGCGGTTCAAAGAAATGCGAAAGGCGAGCGAATCGTTAAAAATCTCGAGAATCGGGCGAAAATATGATATAATAACAATTTAGCTGTAAGTGCGTATTGCGAGCGAACAGGAAACATAATGAGTGCATTGTCTAAAACTACGACGCAATAACGTTAGGGAAATATTTGTACAACAAAAAAAAGGGTTCGATGACGAGTAAGTGTACGCGGAATTGCCCGGAAAAGCGAAGGGCATATAAGCGAAGCGCAAGACGACCGAGTAGATTTTCTGTCCCGAAACTCGTTATGACACAGAACCGATATTTCCGCGCTGCGATCTTTGTAGAAAATAATCGAAATCAATAAAAAATCTGAGCATTTAATTTAAAGAGTAATTCTTTCCTCCCACAACTTCGAGAACGCGACGCAATCGGTTACACCTATCTTAAATAAGGTAGAGCTCAACCTTACTTTTTTTGAAGTAACAATTTCTCCTATTATCTTCTTAATTTTTATTTTGATATTAGTGAATCTGTTTATTTCCTTCACACAGAAATTATCTATTTCTTACTCTATACTTGCTACATTTTTTCCGAAATCTCTCTCATGTCTAACTTTTCAAATGATGCTTTTACATCCCAGAACATATTAGGACATCTTCTTTTTTTCTCTTTAGTTAAGAAGCTGTGGCAGATTTCAACATATAAATTGCTTCAGCTGTCGGTCGACCTTTCTTGAAGCTAATTTTAATTGTTAATATTTCCATAGGTAACTCGTATGCAGATTCCATCATAATAATTCCTCCGTAGTTATGTATATTTGATTTGACTCCTTTTTTGATGAGCACTTTTTTGCTGTATCGCCGTTCATCTAGTATCCTTACTCCTTTTTATTAGATTATTAAGAAATATTGTCATACTTTTTACGATCTTTTTCATACTATAACTCTACATATCATTTGTTATCCCATCTTTAACGGAAGATTTCCTCCAGTTTAATTTATTTATTGTCTGTAATACCTCTTCTGCTTCTTATTCTTCTACTGCATTTTCTAAGACTTAACCTCTTTTTCTCCCAGAAGTCTGATTATAGTATATTTCTTTGAAATGCTCCTAAAACTGATTTTTTTTATTCTGTCGTCCATATAATCTTTTTTTATAATTTTCCAAAATGCTTTTCCCGATTTACCTATTTTTGTTTCTTCTATTTATTTTTTCCCATTTTTTGTTATTCTTTAATATCTTCCAGTAGTTATTTCTCTTTTTCACATAATTCTTCTTATCTTTCTCTTGTTCCTTTTTCTTCAATTTCTTATACAATTCCCATATTTTCTATTTCGACTCGCAGCAGTCTCCGTTCCATCACGACTATCTCTTGCTAATCTTTTTACCACCCTTCTTTATTATAACTGCCTTCAATATTTCTCTAGTTCCTTCTAATCTGTCGATCATTTTGTTCTGTATTCCTTCGTCATTTCTTCTATTCATAGTATTACTGGTTTTTTTCTTCCATCTCATTGATCTGTATTTAGATAGGTGGAGTTTGAATGAAACGTACATTGATGTTGTGTTTATATAGAATTAGTTTAAAGATATTCCACAGATAATATAGACAAAATTTGACATACAATGATTTTTTACACAAATAACGACACATAGTTATTATACAATGGTTATATATTTTATAATTCTTATTAAAATAAATATTACCATTAAAATATAGAAAAGTCTATAAGCATCTATATCTAACGGAATCTTAAGCAACTGTCCGGTTGAATATTACACTGTTATAAAAAGAACATTGGTAGAAGATGCACTATATTGACTATAAACAGCTTAACATGTTATATAACTCTATAGCTTCTCCTTTTCATGTAGCAATCCAAAAATTATTTATAATTTCTTACATCGGTATTGTCATGTTGCAAGGCCTTCTTAAACACAAATGTAAAAACTAACTAATATTAACGAAGACTATTAGTGTATTGTCCACCACATGTGACTAAGGAATTTCGTCAGAAGAATTCGAAAACCCATCAACCTTTGATGCTCGAATTCATTTTAATATATTTGTAACTCACCAGTTTTACTCCTCTTATACGCGGTCGAAGTATAACTCAACTCCTTTTTTCCATTTTTATATTAGAATATGCGTCTCTAATACTTCTTCAAATTAGTAAAACAGTAAGATTACTTTCATTTTGCAACTAATCCTGAAATACAACTATTTAATACCCAAAAAAATCTAAAGTATAATATCAGTAAATATGTTATTGTAATTACTTAATATGTACAAAAAAATAGGAAAGTACTAATTGATGATTAAATCAGTATTAATAAATCATAAATTAATTTTCGTTTTACCCATTAAATATTCTATAATGTGTATATGATATAGAAATAGTTTAATAAATTTAAAAGTAAAATATTTATATTTACATTGTCCCACATCCAGTAGAAAATTTCTTTTAAATATTAATTTTAATAGCGTAGAGTAAATTATACTATTTTTACTTATGACTGCATAAATGTTAATTATATGCAGAAAATGATTTTATTATAATTATTATTATATTGAAAACTCATGTACTACTTATTACTTTTAATATTTTCTAGATTATTAATATAAAGGGCATTTAGAAATTACTAAATGAAAATTCTTAATTAAATAAAAAACTAAGAATTTAATATAATATTTATTTTACTATAAATACAATTTATTTTCTTCATTAATGCCTCAAATATTTTTGTCGTAGAAAATATTCTAAATTATATGCATACGATGTGTATAAAAAAGAAAATGACGTAATCATAGTTAATAAAATATAATAAAGAAGAAACTTCGTTTTTTCGAGATTCCATGACCTTTATTCACCATAGGCTCCATCTGTTAAGTAGCTCAACTACTTTTCAATTATCGGGGTATCAATCAAATTGGTGTTTTGATCAAGTGTAGATTGGTGCGGCAAAATTAAATGGTCCTATACATTAATGTACTCATATGAATATTCTGTCTGTTCGTATAGATATTATCATTATCAACACTTGTTCTTTAGCACTCTCTTCATATTCGAAAATTATCTAGATTATAACTCATTTAAAATCATTAAAACATCAGTTACATCAATTTTCATCAGAATAGTGATAAGTTAATGAATTTATTATTCATTGGCTGAAACTCATAAATTAAAAGTACAATCTCAACAAAAATTAAGAAGTCAGTGGCTTTACAATCCATTGGCTTAAATACTGAAGGAGTTAGTGTCTTTATCACCCACTTATTGTTTTAAATACTCAACTTAATAATTTAAACAATCTAACATTGTAATATATAATACTAAACATTAAATAGTGCTATTAGTTCTTCAATGCAACATAAAAATAATGTAAATATTCAAAGTTTAACATAAGTTTATATTCATTAACATTACATTGTAAATAAAGTGCACTCAATTTGAGACTTGTAATTTTCACTGAATCACATATTCATCATCTAGTCCTATCACACAAATTTTCATTTTAAAATTTCAAATAACATTCTTTTTCTTAAATATAATAAATTTTTTTAGTTTTTTAGTATATAACAATAACTATAATTTGAATGTCTCCGTATATAAAAACACTACAAAAAATTTAATTTCATACCTGCTTTGAAGTAGCTTGTTTTACATCCTTAGAATAATACTCATTACATGATGTATTTACAAAACATTATGGAATTATTTATTAAAAATTATTTATATTGAATGTAACAATATTGTATTAAATGGTAAGCTATTATTGTTTTGTACTTTTAATAATGATTATGAATAATATTAAAAAATTTTAAATATATAATTAACTCATTTGCACTTATTTATTTAGTAACTTATTTTCATTTTACATAATACAAAATTTTTAATATTAAAAAAAAATTGTAAAAAATATGCTCTAAAATTATCATCGAAGCTTTTTATGCATGATTTATATAAATATATATATATATAAATATATATATATATAAATATATATATAATAACAAATGTTTGATGATTTATCTCGAAATTAAACATTGCTTTTTGTTAAAAAAAATATTTCAGGATAATTAGTTAAACTAATTAAATGTAGTTGAAATTTAAAATTTTTAGAAATCAAAATTTCAAGTACAGTTTATGATCATACATTGTTTTCAGTATATATCAATAAAATTTTTATTTAACTATTTATAAACCTTTATTTATAAACCTAATAGTTTTTATTATTTTATATTACATAATTCCATTGTGGCGACAAAAAGTCGAGCGAAATACTGGGAAGACTGCGGCGCTGTTTAGACTATGAGCCGAAAAGGAATCAGATTCAAACAGCAAGCCGGCGAACCCGATACTTTCTTCGACTGTTTTCGCCATCAATACTTTTTCTATAAAACAATAGAAAAACATAAAAATATATCTTTTCACTTAAAAACTAGTTAGTTAATTCTCGTCTCTCGCTGCACGAGTATCGAACGAATATTATAACCATATAAAACAATTTGCGCTAAATAATTAAATAGTTAAATAAAATGTAATTGTAGTTTTTTTATTATTTATGATACAATAACCCTACACCATCTTAAAAAATACAAAGTACCTTCAATTTGTAAAGATTAATGCAAAATAAAAAAAACATTACATTGTTAACAAGAAAATGTATATAAATAGTAGTTTTACAAATTTTTATACGAAACATACGTACATGTCATTATTAAACATATTATTCTTTTTTACTATATTATTTTTATTAATTAATTTAATTTTAAATTTTATTATTTAATTTTCCAGGTCTTATGTATAGTTTATATAATACTATATTTGTCAGATTTTATTTTGAAAAAGTAAATTCTTTTAATTTTTAAACGAGAAATTTGTAGGCAATAATTGATTAATTAATTTATGGTATAGTAAGAATTTTTATATAATATTAACATTCTCTTTTATAAGACATTAGCAAATCTTTGAGGTGATATTGTAATTATACTATATGTTCTCAAAAAATTTATTATATTAATAAGGTATTCAATGAACAAAGAAATAAGAATTGATCTTGTTAATAGCGAATGAATCATACTTTTTTTAAACGATAAATAATAAATAAATTTGAAGGGTTACATAGATTAAAATATAGATACGATACCTTTGATAATTAAAAAATTTTAAATTATAAATATAATTAATCATTGCATTTTTTAAAGTTGAAACTAGTATTAGAATCAGTTTTTAACAATGAACAATCGATATTTTTAGAACTTGGAATATTAACATTTACGTTGTTGATATAATAGTTTATTAGTTAATAAAGGTCTTATATATGATACATGTATGAATTCACATTTATTGGAGCAATTAATGGTTTTCATATATCCTATTTTGTAAATTCAGATATGTAAAAAAATGTTAAATTAATAAATTCTTATTAAGCTTATAAGATCATTTCTTAGGCATTTTAAATATTTTTAATCATAGCCATCTGATAAGGTATCAGAAAAGTCAATTATTTCTGAATATAGAGAAAAAAAAAGAATAAAATTACGAGTATTTAATTATTAGTAAACATTAGTAGTCATTATTTCTTAGAGCGTTAAGTGTCTGCTTTTGTAATAATTTAATCGCGATAAAGATATTTTTTGAAAGTAAATAAAAATTATTCATTAAAGGTAATGTATCTGATTATGATTCAAATATATTAAGTGTTTAACTTCAAATATTTTCACGTACTTTACTAAAATTTGTCCTAAATCTGAAATTCAAACTTAATTTTTTAATACTCTATTGTAAATAAACTCTAAAGAATTTTATAAAAGTTTTTGTTTAAATAAGTATTAATGTACAAAAACAAAATTGTAACTTACTACACAAATTATTTAACTGATTCATACATAACATAAAGATTGTAATTTTTTTGTTAATGAAAGTATGAAATATATAATAAACAATATTATATAATAATTAAGTAACAAAATAATTTATATATAAGAAAATTTTTTTTTTAATTCAAAAAGTAAGTGGCACAATAATTTCGTTTTGTAAAATTAACTTAAAAATGAAATTTTTTTTAATATGTTAAAAAAAGATTAATATTACAATCAAAATTTTATTTCTATTTCTGTAAATATTTTTAAATACGCTTACAAATACACATCCATTTTAATAGTTATTAATATAATCTACTAAAAGTTTTTTACTAAGCAATAAAATATTTATAATATTAACATTATCAATTTTCAGGTTTTTAATCTTAAATATACTAAACTTAATAAAATATGAATTTTTATAAACAAAATGAACGTTTTTTTTTAATACTAATGAAATCATAAATATATATACAATATTCACATGTATAAAAATAATTCTATAATTTAGATTTTAATTGGCCCTTTAGCTCGTTGGTCTTCCATGCGACCTGCTTGAAGCTTTTGAATAAGGGCAAATAAATCTTCTTCGGGAACTGTAGCTCCAGACGAAATATTATCATTATTTTGTGGTTCTTGTTCATCATCTTTTAAAATAGGACAATTTGGCAGAGGACTGCGCTGATCTTCTAATCTACAGCTTTGACATCGAGATAAAATTTCAATAAATGAATCATCTTCGACTAAAGATTGATTTGATGAATTGATAGACGTTTTATTTTTTGTAGTATTTAACCCTGGTAAATATGGTAACGTTACACGTTGTTCATCCATTCTTTTGCTCTGCATTCCAGCTATTAATTGCAATAGTTCTTCTTCATCTTTTTCTTTGTTTTGATTTAATCCAATATTTTTGGTCTGATTCATTTGAAGAACACAGCGCTGATCATCCATTCTGCCCGATTGAAAACGGGATAATAATTCGAAGAAATCTTCATCTTTTTCCTCTTTTTGTGTTGATTGTGGAGTCATTTCAGATTGAGAATTAAAAGGTTCTTGTGATTTTTTTGGTTTACTGTCAGGAGTCAGTTTTATTAGATCTAAATTGTCCATACTTTGTCTACGAAGTCTATATCGTCCTGGTGAAGAAGCAATAATATTCAATGAGGTCGTATTAAAAAGATTCTTCTTATCTTCATCGACTTTTTCAATACCTAAAATTTTTTGAAGGTCTACTACATTCATTTGCGCAGTTGCTTGACCCATTGAATCTCCAAGTTCTTTTGAAATTTGTAAATGTAATTTGGCATAATAAAGAGCTTTATCATGATTTCCCATGGCAGAGTAGGCATTACCCAAAGACCAACAAGCTCGTCCTTCTCCTACTTTATCTTTTAATTCTTGAGCTATGAAGAGATGTTGCAAATGATATTCTACAGCTGCATCATAATCGCGAAGTAACGTATAAGTATTACCCAGAGAGTAACAAGCTTGTGCTTCAAATGCTTGATCTCCAAGTTCTTGTGCTAAAATCAAAGTGCGTCTGTAATGCTGAGCAGCTTTCTCAAATTCTCCTAAAAAAATATGTGAATTTCCCAAATTGCTATTAGCTCTCCTTTCGGCTGCTTTTTCACCAAATTCTCGAGCAATTTTTAGTCTATCATTATGGTAATGAATTGCCTTTTGAAAATCACCTAAGAGATAATATGTATTTCCCAAATTACCACATGCACGACCTTGAGCTGCAGAATCACCAAGTTCCTTCATCAACTTTAAATTTTCTTGATAATAGGTAACAGCTTGTTGTAAACATTTTTTAACTTCTTCTGAATATTCACCTGGACCTTGATGCCCTACTCTGCTATTCTGTTTACCTTTGGCATGATACACATTACCTAAATTATATAACGCTCTACCTTCGCTTAATTTATCCCCAATTTCTCTTGATATTTCTAAATGACGTTTACAACAGATCATTGCTTCATCAAATTTCCCCATAACTTTTAATGTATTTCCTAGATTGCCACTTGATTTAGCTTCACCAAGCTTATCACCCATAGATCTTGCCAATGTTAAATCATGCTTATGGTATTGCATGGCCATCACATAATCTCCAAGATAAAAATATGCATTTCCAAGTTGACTATAAATGGCACTCAATGTTCGTAAGTCATCAGTACCAGCTTGTATAGCTGCTTGGAAAAAAGCTACACCAGCTCTACAATCTCCAGCTTTGCAAAGACGTTCACCTTCTAAAGCAAGTTCTAAACACATGTTTGTATCACTATTACTTAATTGAACTTCTGTCGTCAAATTTTCTGCACTAGCACTTAGTGACATTGTGACTTTTTAAATTTCAAAATCTCTGTTCAGAAACAATTAATTATTTATTTGTTAATAAAAAATTAGATTAACATAAAATTTTATATTTACATTTTTACTTATTGATTTCAATCATTTAAAAAGTATACATTCTATAAATTTTTTAAAATTTATCTATTTTACTTTGTTTAAAATAAGAAAGAATTATAGTTTACTGTGTTATATTGTTAAATAATATTAATTTTGTAACTAAAAACTTGTAATTATGAAATCTCATTTTATAAATATGAATTTATATTTTCAAATAATTATACTCTATAATTCTTAAGTTTTACTTTAAAGCTTGTAAGAATTTTATATAATCAAAATACCTAATTAATTTATAAAATATTGAAGTTATATAAATTTTATAAGTTGTAATTTTTTCAAGTATTTGAATAAATGTAATTAAAATCTTTTAAAAATATTTTTGTTGATTTATATTACAAAACATGACTTACCAAATCAATTGTCTTAGTCACAATAAGTATGTACGAGAGTAAATACACATCATCACATATTACTTATTTTAATATTTTGAAATTTTTGCCAATCATTATTTTTAATTGTAATTTGAGCAATTCAGTCAACCTAAAAAAATTTATTTTAAATAAATAATTTATGAACATAATACCACAGAAATTTAAAAATTTACCAGTTATATAAAAGAAAATCTATAATAATAATCAATTAAATTATAGGGTTTGATTAATAAGTTTTTACTATTGTATTATTTATAATTATGTAATACTTAGATCATAAATACAACATTTATACATTAATTTATTCTTAATAAATAAATATAAAGAAAGCTTTAAATATAATTAAAGCTTTAATATAATTAAAAGCACTCATTAAAAATTATTAAATGTTCTAAAGACTTAATTAAAAAATTTAATATTAAAATATTGATCATAAAATTTTTCCCCCATAAATTAATTTCATTCAATAAAAATTAAGATTATTGCTATCACACTGTATTGAGTGTTATAAAATTGTAGGAAATTTCGAGTAACCTCTATTTACAAAGTATAATAAAAATAAATTTTATAAGTAGAAAATATTAATAATATATACAAAAAAATATAACACTAAAAATTTGCAAATTAAATACATTTAATTTTAAATAGATAATTAAAAATTTAGTCCTACTAAAACAATTTAATTTCTTCTTCAAAATTTGAAATAATACTGTATATCAAGTCAAAAGATAAATACTTCAATATAATTATATAGGAATAAAATTATCAAAAATGAATTTTATTAAGTTTTAACCTTTTTTTTAATATTTAATTATATTTATTCAATTTTATCTAATTTGTTTAAATTTATCAGGAAGTAATTGGAGAAATACTTGTTTCTTATTGAGTAATACAAGTTAAAATTTAAATTATCTATATATAATTTCTATCAAATACTAGGTAACAATTATTAAATTTAGTATTTTATTGATAGAATCATATTTGGTATTTTTAGTTAAAAAAATTGATGATGCTGTATTTCTCAACGTCAATTTTAAAAGCATAATCTATAATTATTTCAATTTATTTAAATAGATATTTGATTAAATAATAAAATAAAATATTATAATCAATTAATTACAAATACCTGTTGAACAAATTAAAATATCTAAATGTTTATTTAATCCATACATGCTTAAATATAATTTATAATTAATGTACTTTTATTAAAAGCTTTACATGATTTTTTAAAATAAGATTCTCTCTTATTATTATGTAAGACTTCAATATATTTTTGAAGTTAAAGAATTATTATTTTTTAACAAATAGTTATTTTTTTAAAATGATTTACATTTTTGTTTGCAAATATTTAGACGATAAAATAAAAGCTATATAGAAATAAATATTTCTAAAATGACTTATATTTTACTAGAATAAATTAAAATGAAATGTATCTGTTGCTACTTGTAGTAACGAAAATGAATTTGATATAAAAAATTGTTAATTGTATTTCAATTAAATTTCTTTATATAGGTATCTTTATTAAAATATTAAAAGTCAATATATATGTAAAAACTTAAAGGAAAAAAATGTATAATTTAACACCAAACTTACGATACTCACGTTGTTTTGGTTAAGAAAAAATTCTGAAGCTAACGAAACCTTATCTCATTCAGTACAGTCCTTACAATTTTTTGAAAAATGTAATCGAAAATGTAAATATAAACAGATTAGTTATTGAATAATATAAATCTGCGGATGAATCGAAATAACGTTACATACTTCACATTATTTTCAACTGGTAAGTCTAATGATCTAAGGAATGGAATCTCGCGATTCGATTTGGTAAGAATTATTGTGCTATCTTTTTGTTCTATGACAATGTCAGGTTAGCGACAGCATTGTCTTTATCTGTGTAAATTGTCTGTTTCGTTGTCATAAAAATTGAATGAAAGCACGAAACATTTTGTATTATATAACGTATACTTTTTATTATAAATTTAAAAATTATGTAAATAAAAAAAATATGACTATTTAGAGTCAGTGTAATTAATCTTGTAAAAAAGTAAAATTTTTAATATTTAATTATATAGTTATGTATCACAATATATGTCAGACTTGGTAAGTACGTGCTTTCGCGTAATTTGTTCAGTATATACGATATTTATATCATTACTATAAAAAACTACATATTATTAATATTCTGTTATAATTTATAATGTAACGTAAATAAACAAAGAGGACTAAAAATAAGCAAAATTATTAATGTATAAGATGAAATAGATAATACATGTATTAAACGATTATTTGAGATAAGCAAAACAAAAAATATTTTAAAACAAGAATTATAAATTAAATATCAACATTGAAAATGTGAACATTCTTTATATATGACCGTATGCCGAGTTATTCAGTAATTAAAATTGTAATGAAAGCAGTGTCGAAAAATCGTTATACTATTTGTAGAAGATTTACGATTATGGATTTTCCTCTACAAATAATTTTATACCAGTGCAGTTCCCATAGTATTTAATCACATGCAACAATGTATAACAATGAAGAATACTACTAAAATAACAGGAGTATAATATCAAGGATGGACGTTCGTTTAATACTATGTAAATGTCTAAATTATATTATAACACGTATTTCGAAATAATATCATTCGTGCGCATGAACTAGTTCGAGTGTGCGCTGCTGTTGTGACACTGGCTTAAGTCTCACAACTTCTGTCGTGGTGGTAAGGCATTGCAGATGTAACTTTTGTCACTTACTACAGAAAAATGGACATAGATAATTACGGGAATATTTTAACAGTCAATGTTATCACTCTTTATTTATGCACATTGCACTAATTGGTCTTTACATTTTTATATGTGTGTTTGGCATTCATTTCTTATTCGCTTTTATAACTTATTTAAGTGGTGTTCCGGTTAGAGGACACAATTGATAATATAGCAATATTGTGGTATGCAAGTATAAGGCTAACTATCTAATCTAGGCAAGGGATCGTAACAGAAATTTACTGCGTAGTACTGATTAAATAATAAACTCATTTTTTGCAGTTTCATAGAAGTAAGAGAGAGAGAGAGAGAGAGGGAGACAGAGAATGATATGTTAAGAAGAAAGCATGAGCGGATAGCTTCTGTTTTCTTGCATTTGATGATGCATCCAACGATAATTGTCGTATGATTTATTATTATGCGTTATTATTGCATTATTGCTGTTCGTTAAACGTCAAATATTTAATATTTTATTCATATAATACTCAATAATAATAATAATTTCATTTTACAAAATATTGTAAAATAATCATTTTCTAATTAAACTGATTTCTAACTATCATAATATTTTATAAAATTTGGTTTGGTGATAAAAAACAAATTTATAACGAAAGAAAAAAAAATTTTCTCGTTTTCTCTCTTTTTTTATAAATAGTATTTGTAACGTTCTATAGCTTATACTTATCCTTATATTAAATTATTTTAATAAAATTACTGCATCTGTTTCCTTTATTCTTGAATATTTTACCTACATCCATTTCAGCTATTATATTAGTTTAGTACTCGTAAATTTCGCCGATGTAGTCGTCTATTGTTCCATGTGTTCTCACGGTTCTGTAATGAATTCTACAGTAATTAGTTCTGTTAGAAATCAAATAATCAGGATGAATATTTTCAACTTTATATTGATAACATTCATAAATTTCTATACAGGCGTTTCTAGATATTTTTTGTATATAAACTTTATTGACCGTTTTGATACTTTTTAAGCACTAAATGTGATTTAGCTCTGCAATACAACGTTCGTAGTGTTTGCTTACTATTCACTGTTAAATGTAGATTTTTCCGTATTCCGCTTTTTCACATTCAACGTCAAATAGTTTCATTTTAATTTGAAATTTTAAAACTCTGTTCTATTCTTTTCCTAATAATATGTTTGCTCTCTTTGCTATATTTTTTATATAAATCGTCATTATTATTTTCTATAAATATGTATCCAAAATATTTGAGCTATTTAACTATTTCAATTTTTTTATTATTCCATAAAAATTCTATTTTTTTTGTTATTACGGCGAAGTTTTCTAAATCTCATTATTTTAATCTTATTTATGTAAAACTCAAAATCTTTTTTGCCAAGAAATTTCTAAATATTCTGAGTAACTCTTTTAAATTTACTTCACTATCCCGGAGCTTTTTGATCTTTTCAGTTCCTCTTTTAAATCAGAAAAAAAATTTTAAATAAAGTTGAGGTCAATGGCCACCCTTGCATTACACATCAATTTGTTTTAAATTTCCCAATTATCTCTGCATTCATTTTCATTTTTATGTTTGTTTCTTTGTATTTAAAATTTATATATATATATAAAGTATAAATAATTCTTTAGCACACTCCATGAAATATTTTTTGACATTTGCTTCTTTCATATTTTTCTATATTTCTTTTCTATAATGTTATATATATACAGCACCTTAAGGTCAAAACAGATGAAAACTTCTCTTGATTGTTCTTTTAGCTAAGTTTCTATGGTATCTTTTAATACATATATTGTATCAATCATTCTTCTTTTCTTCTTGAAACCAAATTGGGTATCGTGATATTTTTTTTCTCTTCCACATGTTATTCAATCCTATTCTTCAGTACCTTCACGCATACTTTGTAAGCAATATCTATTAAAGTATGAATATACTTTCATATATGGATATACCATACCTCAATAGTTTTTTGCATCTTTCTTATCACCTTGTTTGATATTGGCACTATAAGTCTGCTTCTCCTCTCTTCCAAAAAACTTGCTCCATTCATAATTTTTATTTACTATTTTTGTTATGTATATGGTGATCTGTACACTTCCATGTTTCCTCACTTCGTTTGAAATTTCATTTTCCCCAGGGCACTTTTTTCATTTCATTTTCTTCACTATCTGCACTACTTTCCCATTTTCACCTCTTCTATCATTTCTTCTCCCTGTTCCGTGTCTTCGTTTAGACATATTTTTTCATTTTTCCTATCTTCTCCGTTCTTTACATTATATATATTCTCAAACTGCTACCACATATTTCTTAGTAATGTTTGTATCTATTTTTTGTCTTCCTTTTCTTTCTCTATTTAGTAATTTCTACAATGCTTTTGTTGATCTATTTCTTCTTCTGTTTCTTTTTTCTTTTTATGATTTATTACTCTTTTGTAGATTTTTCTACTTTCAATATGTCTCTGTTTGTGGCGAAATAACTCGCAATCGCTCCACATGTGCCAAACATGCACGAGCAGTCTTAAATAGGATTTCTCGGGACCTTTTCGGGGTGTTTCCCCGACGTAAATGCATGGACCTGACCGGCCAAGCACAGTAAAGTAATATCTTCGAAATAAATAGATTATGCCGAAAATAGGAAAATATGCAATGAATGGAAAATAATTGAACGTTTGTAAAAGAGAAGGGAGGAAGAGAACGCGTCCATAAAAAGGTGGCTGAAGAAAGCAAAAGACTTACTTCACTTTCAATTTACGTTTCTAAAAAGGAACATTGCGCGTCAGGAGTCCTTTCTTTTCTTTATTTGAAGTATTGTACGAACAGTGCCGTGATGTGATTTTTTCTTTTTTTTTTTAAATTAAATAATATTAAAGATAATTGGCTTCTTTTCTTCAAGCTTAGTTTTCCGATCCTGCTTCCGTACGTAATAGTTTCCTTATTCTATTCTTTTTTATTCACCTTCCAAATTCTATAAATCTTCTTCACTTTTATCATGAGTTCTTAATAGTCTTCGTTCCATTATGTTTCACTTTTATTGAGTTTTTAGTAATTATCCTTAATATTAATCGAATTTATCATTTTTTCCTTCAGTTCCATCTAAAATTTTATTTTTTTTTTGTTTTTATTAATTTTTTTCTTATAATCTTCAATTGTCTTTTCTGTTCAAACACTTTTTGATATTTTTGTTTCTTCTTTTTCTTTTTGTGTAACTTTCTCTATCAATTCAATTATACTTCCATCGTTCCAGCATTTCTACTTTATCTATTGAACTCTTCAGATTTATACAATCATTATTGCTGCATACGAAGCCAAAACAATATTTTATACTTCCCACGTGACGCTACCTACTTTAAAACTGAGAGAATACTTCACATAGATCTTAGTAAGCAGTAATTAGTAATTTACTATTTTCCTCATGTATCTCTAAAGCTAAGTTTTTAATAAAGTTAAGTTTTTTAGTATATTATTGTGGTTGTATTATTATTTTCATTTTTTTTTTTTTTGAGATGATGATATGTTGTTAAAGATAGACGATCGTATTCATAAAGATTTAATGTGTTTCTTATTTAGAATTTCGATAAGTTATTCGATAACTCTCACGAGATCAAAAGATTTTATTTTTATGTATTTATTACGAACGTTACTGATCCTTGGTTTAAATAATCGTGGAAGGAAAATTACTTCTTTAATTATTTAATGATTCAATATTCTTGCATACTTATCATTAATATGTCGTCCCCTGATCTTTTAAAAGTGTTGTTAGATGAGTTCTTCATAGTAATACATTTTGTCTCTTAATCATATTTTTGAAACTATTTTTGTCAAATGTTGATGATATATTTTCTTCAATTAAATTTCCAATAAAATTACTTATCTTCAGAGTTACTATATTCTTTTATTCAACATTTTTATACGAGCTTTCGTATGCTATTATTTTTTGTTCTTTTCGTATATATGTTTTTGTTGTTTTTGGAGATTGTATTTCCTTATGATTTTTTATCTGTTATTAAAATTTTTTCAGATGCGGAAGAATGATAGATTATAATATAAATTGTATAATTTAAACCAAGGTCTAAAAGATTTCTTATGCAAAGAAAAATCTTTTCGTAGTTGAATCATTCAGATTACAGTTACATAATTGTAGCTAGTACAAATTCTGTTAAAAATTAAGTTATCTACCTTATAAAATTTAAAAAATGTTATCTTAAGTTATGATTTTATTTCTATTTCGATTATAGTCCTAATACTTTAGGATAAGGCCATAAATATTAGTTTTACGCCAAAGCTTTCGCACGATGACACATGATTCAAATGCAGTCAGAGTTCAATGATATTTATGGCACTCATAAGCACTGCGTGCTGTTTAAGAGTGGATCAAATGTTTATTGTAAGCCTGTGTAATTTAAGCATAGATAAGAAATGCATATATACTGTCGTCAGCTAATGACAAAATCAGTTTCTTACTTTGATTATAGCATTTCACTTCACGTAGATTTCATACGTACTTCAAGTGTATTTTTACTTATAATAATAAATAATTTATTGCAAAATACCTGCGGGATTTTATTTCAACAAAAATATATTTAAATTATTTACATGATTTGATGATTGCTAAGAGTTCTTTCTTGGCAATGGAATAATTTAGTTCTGCATTTAAAAAATTTAAAAAAATACTTGAAATGTTGTGAATATAATTTCTTTATAAAATGAGAATATTTTAAAAGAGGTTTATAGCTAATATTTTTTTAATGTTCAAAATATTTTGTTCCTATCTAAATGGTTAATTTTTTCACAATAATTGAGTTAAAGATTTTTTATTTTAGCAAAATTACCGATATCATTTTTCAATAATATTCTAGGAACTCTACAAATTGTTTATTATTCTTGTGTTTTTGGGCTATTATCATTCATCTTCTAAATAAATAATATTAGTTTAATTTACATTTTTTTGTTAAAGTTGCATATTATTTGTGTAGTTTTTTTTTTACTTTATCTAATTTTTTATATTATATTTTTTAAGAGATGATAACAATCGCTATTAAAAAATACTTTAGCTTTTGTATTTTCTCTGCTTATTTCATTGTTTCATAAAGTTACATTTTTTTAATAAAATCGTATCCAATAAAAGTGTTATTCGGGGATTAAAGCTGTAGAGATGTAAAATCTCTGCGACTAGTTTATTTTTGCAATAAGAGAATAACTTTTGGTCGAATTTTCGTTAGTCTTAGCCTATTCATGGAAATTTTCCATTACCGCTAAAATACTTAATTTCCAAAAAATTTTAAGCATTAATCTTAATATAAAAAAACTCATGAGAAGAAAAAACTACTAAATTTTACTTTAATATTGTCAGAACCTTTCTCAATTTGTTATGACTCACAATGGTAGAAATTTTTTTTATCAAGGATCCATAATACATTATTTGTCAAATTATATGACCATTTATCGGATTTGACGAACTCCATTTCCTGCTCTCATGCATTTCCATTGTATTAATTTTTTTCGATATGCGTTATTATTATTTATTATTATATTATTATTATTTTTTCATCTATTATTTTTTATATACATAACTGCATTATTTGAAATATAGACTATAATAATTTATCTGATTCATCTAAGCCTAAACCATCTGACGTTTTACTAAGTGTAGATTTTTATTACGCAGTTGTTAATATTACATAGTTCTTATTTTAATGAATGCTCCCAGATAGTATTCTCCGTTACATAAAATCTTAAGAGGGTGAAGAAAAAAGGAAAGAGAGACATGAATATAAAAAAGTGAAGGCCCAAACAAAAAAAGATTTTGAGTAGCACTCCAGAGATAGTATATGTATTACGCAGACATCGTGGTAGATCGACAGATATCATAAACGTATTATGGATAAATCGTTATACAGTTCGCGAGATTGCAATAGCAAAAAAATTTTCGGTTAAAAGTGAACAAAAGTTTTGTTTAATATATAACATATTTATAACATATATATTTATTAAAAGACTGACTATAATATTTTCTAATAAATTTATCATTTCACTGTAACAGTGAAAAATATATTGGTTATTAGTATAGATAAATTGGTTATTAGTAAAACATTTTAGCTGACATATTAGGTTTTTTTGGAAAAGAATTGTACACTTGAAGTTTATAAGACTCTATAGAACTATACAGTGATTAAAATATGCTTATATTGAATCACTTATTTTAAAGATACTTTCCTTGAGAATCAAATTTTCAAATAAAATATAAAGAAACACAGGTTTACATTTTTCATATAATATTTCAATGTGTAATATATTTTTAAATTTGTAGTACAAAGAGCATTCTTTAAAGTTTATTTACTTGTAATTTTTAATTATTATATAATATATAAATTTTATTTTCAGTTCGATTATTTAGATAAATATTTTTGGGTTGCTATATTGATAAATATTTTACTTCATTCTTGCAATTTTATAAAAGTATTGATTGCTTTACAAAATTTTCGAAAATCTATTTTTAATTAATATCTTAAATTTATTTATATTTTGTAATCATTTATCAATTACTAAATTACTTATAGAATTTGAATTAAAATATTTGTAAATAATATATTTTATACATTATTTTAAGAATCAATGTATTTTCTATAAAAAATAGATATAGATATATCTTTATATTGTCATATAAATATATAACAATATATTAAATATGATTATATATACTATAAGTGCAATTCTGGGTGTTTAGATTATTGTTCAAGATTTTAAAAAAATTTCTTTATGGTTTCTGCCTGAAAAATTTGTATTTTAGGATAAATTACTTATCCATCCGTATTTGTATAAATATTTCTATTGTATGTAAATATCAAAAAGATTTTACAGTAATAAAATAAAATTAAAAGTAAGCTATATAAAATGTTTAAAAACAATATTTAAGATATAATATTTATTAAATAAAAAATTATGGTAACTGCTTTATTTTAATATATTTTATTTATCTCTCTCTCTCTCTCTCTTTCTATCTCTGTCTCTCTCCATATTTCGTAAAGCATGTTCTCAATTCCTCTTTCTGGTTTTCCTCTCTCTTTCTTTTTCGTCCTCTGATTTCCTTCTCCTCTTTTTGTCTAGCTGTAACTGTCTTACGAGACGGAGCTTCATGAGTCACGAAGTTTTGGGATTCTATAGTCGCGCAGATGCCCCCTCCCTTATCTGATTTCCTACCACAAAGTCAGATAAGTGACGATTATGAGTTCATGGATATTTGTATTTAGTCTTATATAAAGGCTTATTCTTGCTGCTATGGAATAAAGAAGGTTTTTACACTAGGGTTTTAGGAACTTTTTTTGAGTGGCGACAATTTAAAACTTCAACAAGTAAAAAATATATTAAATATAGAAGCTTTTTTTTTTAATGCGTTAGAAATTTCAAAAATGAGTGAAAATCGTGACAGGTTCAAATGCTGAAGTGCAACACGCAAAAAACAACCATTATTATTATTATTTCATACGTTTACACTTTGTAAAATAATTATTAAAAATAACAAAGACAAGAATAGGAGGTTTAAGAGAGAAAAATATTTAAACCGGCCATGGGACTCTCGAGCAAAATTTTTGTCGTGACTTTCTTGAGAGTTGGTTTAGATTTTCTCTTCTAAATTAATTTCGGTTGCTTGAAGTTTTATTCAGTTTTTTTTTCGCGAATTTATTTTACATTTTTAAGAATATTATCATTAAATAAAATCTTTGAACTCTCGCGACTCCGCTTTTATACTATGAAAAAGTGGCGAATATTAAAAAATTAGAAAATAAAATTAATAATTTTACCCTAATTAATTTGAGTATCCTCAACCTTCGCTATGTGAAACAAGTTATTAATGTAGAACGTAAATAGCTTTTGTAAGATATCGACATAATAAATGTAGGATCAGGTGAAGGATGGAAGAAGGCGGGTTAATGTTTCACAAATGTAATATTCTATTAATAGATCACAAGTATAAAATGAGAGTATAATTAGTTATATAAATTGCTTGATGCGAATGTCAAGGAGACTTCGCCTAGATTTCTGGACCTGCTAAGGGTGCGCATACGTGGGGGGGGGGCGTCCCTTTGCTCACCTCCAAACGCCACTCCACCCGTGCGCACGCACATCGTACACTCTTGTTCTCTCTCACACACTCTTATTCCCTCTCTCACACTCATACTCTCACTTCCACATTCGGACGTTTCTGACCCATTGCACGACCTCGTGTGATGCCGATTTATTCTTCCATTTCCACATTGGTTATGTCGCATTCTTCGATGCCGTCTCTGTGGCTGGTCCATGATTTAATGAAATCGGCGCCACTGCTGGTGGTCGTTGGTCCTTCACCATCCCCTAATTTCTGGACGATGTACCGATCATGTGATCTCGCTTCCGTGACTTAGTACCCAGGTAATTCACTGCAAACTTAAGCCCTGGGCCAGACTGCGTCCTTTTAACGGCAACTATATTCCCTGGGTTATATTTAGTAGCCTCTTTTCTCTTTATGTTATAAGTTCTACCATTCTCTTCTTGCAGTTGGTGGATTTGTTGAAGCGCGCCTGTCCTAAACTCGTCTCGAGCCTGTTGATATTCCGTTCTTTAAGTCTCGCCCAGCATTTCCATGAATTGCACATCCTCTGGGCCCTTTATTTTAATCCCGAAGAGCAGCTGGTACAGGAGGTGCCTATGGCGCGTTGATGGGTGCTATTTATAGCTTGTTGCACTCGTCCTATGTATTTATACCATTTGTGCGATTCCTCTGTGGCCAACTTTGCTGTAATTGATGATACTGTATCGTTAATTCTCTCAACTTAGCCATTACCTCTGGGCATGCCTGTGGTGTTAAGTAAGTGCTGGATCCCATGTTTCTTGCAATGCTCTTCGAATTCCTTGGCTCTGTAGATAGATTCCCTGTCACTGAAGTTGCGGTGGGGTTTCCAAAATTCTGGTGAAGTATCTCCAACTTCCTCACTGTCTCCGCTGCTCCTGTCGATTTTGTGGCGAAGATCCAGGTATACTTTATGAAACCGTCCACAATAACTAACGTGTGCTTGTAATTTTTATTAGTTGATTGTAAGGGTCCCACGTGGCTAATATACAAAGTGTGCAGCAGTACTCCTTCCTTGGGAATGGGGTTAAGATTTCCTTCAGCCTTGCCTTGCTTGCGCGCTGCAAGTATACACGTCAAACAGTTGGCAATTACTGCCTCGACTCGCTTTTTAGCATGTTCAATACTATATTGCTGTTGGATAGCTTCTAATGTCTTTCTAAGTCCAAAGTGATCGTTTTCGTGTGCTCTTCGAATTAGCTCAAGTGCAGGCCCTTCAGTATGACTAACCGCTTTCCTGCATGTGTCTCCTCGAAGATAAGGTCATTCTCGGTCACAAATTGATGAGCGGATCATGTAAAGCCATGACACTGTATTTGCGGCTTAGCGCATCCACGTGTCTCATCTGGACCCAGCCCTGTGCTCGATCTTGTAATCATATATCTCGATTAACATAGTCCATCGAGCTACTCTGGGCCTCAGATGGTTGCAGTTCATGGTCTGTTTGAAGGCAGAGCAGTCTGTAATTATTTTAAATTTAATTCCACGCAGATATACTTCGAACTTTTGCAAGGCCTTGACTACTGCCAGGGCTTCTAGTTTATAACTATGGTAGTTCTTTTCTGTTTTAGAAGTTTTCGTGCTCATAAAGTAGACTGGGTGCATTTTCTGATCCTCTGGACATCGTTGTAGTATCATGCTGCCATATTTATCCTTAGAAGAGTCCGTATGCAGCTCAATCTCTCTGGACCTGTTGTAAAGGTATAAACCGGAGCTGATATCAAGGTTTGTTTCAACCGCTTAAAAGCCTTTTTTTGCTCCTCACAGAATTTAAATTTGGCGTCCTTCTTAAGTAGGTCCGTGAACAGCCTTGAGATGATAGCGTAATCTCGTATAAACCTACGAAAAATGCTAGCCAGGCCCAGGAAAGATTGCAGTTTTTTCAATGTTGTTGGTTCTAGCAACTCTCGACCGCCTCAAATCGACCTGGAGCTGGTCAAACAGTGTTGTTCTCGATGGTGTATCCGATGTATTCCACACGTATCCTCATTATGTTCGATTTTCTCCAGTTGAATCGCAAGCCATATTTTTCTGCCGTTTGTAGAACCAGATGAAGGTTTTTCGCTGCTTCTACTTCGTCCTTTGCCTTAATGAACATGTCATATATGTATATCACCACGACTTTTTTTCTGACCAGGTCCTCAAAGATTCTCGCCACGTACTCTTGGAAAATAATCAGTGCGTTACAAAAACTAAAGGGTGCTACCGTGAGTTCGTATTAACCCCACGGCAAGTACCAAGCTCAATAAGGAGCCCTCAATCGATTCTAGTACGTCCTCCAGTACTGGTGTTGGGAAATATCTCTTCTTTACTTTTCTATTTTCCATTACATAGTCAATGCAAACCTTGAGAGTGCCGTTCTTTTTTGGTGATGTAAGTACCCGACTTGCCCACTCGCAGTTGCTTTTTACAATAATTCCCTCCTCCAGACACTTGTCCAGCGTTTTCCTGATTACGCTTTGTAACAAGTGTAGATCTAATCTGACTGTACTGTTTTTATGATACTATTGAAGAGAACTTGGAAATATATTAAAGGCATTGAGAAGGCGTTCTTATCCAACTAGTTTATATTACTATTTTTGACGACAGAATACGCTGTGTCTGTCGCCACTTTCAATAACCGCGCGCGGGCACGTACCCTCCCAAAGTTGTAAACCGGAGTTAGCCAAATTGTTGTTTGTAAAATGACATCGCGTAAACAGACTTGTAAATCGTAATGACAAACCCCCTAAAAACTGGACGCATCCCTTCCGAAAAATTAGGCTCGCGCGTAAGCCTCTCGATAGGGGCTTAAGTAAAAACCTGAGGAAAAATCACAGCCCGAAGAAAGTATATAAAGGCGACCACCGTTGGCGAATGCCCTCGGTCGTTTTCGGTTCGCACTGTAACATTTTCTGTTTACCGTACCACCTCGTCAACCAAATAAAGAAAAGTGCTGGAAAACATTGAGTTATATTTTTTAACCTTCTCCCATTCACTCCCTAGTTCCACACTCGCGGTCAATAACAACTGTAATACTTTATATTTTATCAACCGAAACCGAACCAATGTTTTAATCTTATCTATAATATAATATAGATATCGTCTGATTTTATAGCTAATACATTTAAATCAACTTTATAAAATAAATTAACTATAATGGAAGAGTAGATATTAGAAATTGCTTATAGTGTACAAAATGCTGAATGCTACAATGTTAAATGCCAATACTAGAATTCTTGTGATAAAACTGGTCACAAATCACCTAGAATAAAAAATTTTACTTCATTCGTACTTCGGATATAATCTCAAAATATAATTATCTATTCAAGTTTATGCAGTCACTTTCCTCTGGAAAAGATTCAAATATTATGAAAATTTTGAAAAATATCTCAATTTAGATAGCATCAAAAGGTTAAAACTTTCAACTTAAAAAAATTATTTACTGTGTATAACTATAATAACCTTGTGTAATACTTTGAATGAAATTATTTTTTTAATTAAAAGGAAAAATGTATTCCTATATTTGAGTTGCTGAATTTTTTATGGAACTAGGGAAAGGAAGGATTAGAAATTTCTTGTTCAGGTAGACCTGATTTCGAATTACTTGCTTGAGTAGGTAAAACACGGTCATGAAAATATTGAAAAATTATGATGTTCATCTGAGTTAAAATTTTTCTTAGAAACATATTACAGAGAAAACAAGAAATTCCCATAATAATTTTAATGATAGAATGAATAACATTAAAGAAGGAGATAGAATTTTCTAGAGCAGTTTTGAAGATACTGTTACAGATATACTAATTTCTTTCCGAGATCTTTCTGTTCAAGAAAGTCCCTACAATTCCCTAAAAAGTCTAAAAAAGTATAATTATATACTACTCTTGCCAGCTCCGCTTAAAAAGCTTACAATTCTTTGAAACGATTTAGGGACAGCAATATTAAGTTGGATTAAAATTGAGCTGTATATTGCAGTGTGTAATCTGCAACTGTAAAACGAAAAGTCTTGAATCATATGAACAAGTAAGATTTGCTAAGATTAAAGAGTCAAAAGTTAAAATAAGAGGTTTTGAAAAGAGATTCATCATTGATATTGAAGAAAAAACAATTCCATAGTGTATTTTATTATAATAAACGGCTAATTTCATGGTGATATTAGAAAGAAAGAATATTCTCCAGATTTCTATTCTTATCAGGATGGGCATATAAAGTTTTTTGAGAGAATATATAAGTCTTGGAAATGTAAGGAATCTAAGAGTAAATGAAGTTTAAATAAGAGATAACTTCCTAAACAACATATTTAGGAAGATTAATAGTTGATGCATTATTGATGAAAAATCGCGATTATATTAGAAGCAAATTACTAAATTAGGAATTCAAGCAAATTTGTTGTAACACTTACATAGAGGAATTTAAAAGAATTTGTTCTTAGTCTCAGTGCTTTCAATGACTTTTCCAAAGAAGCGAAAATTAAATATTTTGTCTAAAACTAAGTATCTAACTGTTTAATACAGAGCGACTGTTTTTATATATATTGATGGGGACTTAATTCTCTATTTTTTTATGAATGAATTAAACTATTCATAACTCGTCCCTTGAAATCATGAAATATTTTCTGTATTGATTATGCAGATATGAGATTTAAAGCCTATCTTCTAAAATTTCTCCATCTTTTGAGCACCAATACATAAACGGCATGTTTATAGCAGGTATTTTGAATTGTGCGATGAGAATCAAGTAGCGTCAGATCATCGATGTATTGAATAATCATAATGTTCGCTTAATTCGTGATGTCATAGACAACAATGTTGAAAAGAAATGGAATAAGTTCATGTGTGCCGATTTATTCTAGAACAGATCGGTACACGCAAAACTTGACAATAGGTCGCCAGCGTAGTAAAAAGGGATATTCCGTGAAGTGATCAAATTACCGTTAAGGGTTATTAGTCGTTTTCCACAAAGCCATTTGTTGGAATATTTAAACAAAATATAATGCAGAGTTTTTATGTAAGATTATTTATTTGTATTTTAAATATATGAAAGTATTACACAAGTCATAAGCTAAACTTTAGCTGTATGACCTTTCGCGTTTGTATCGAATAAAAGACTACAAGTCTCAAGCATTCTGCCCTTTTTTGTATATTATCCTAACAAAGGGTCATATCGTCTATCAATACTAAAAACTGAGACCCTTAGAAGTAACGTGAAACCATCATAAATAACCAATTGTCCCTTGCTTCATTTATAGTAATGTCATTTATAATATGAAGAACATGGTGTATGGTCTTGACATGATTTCAAATTTTGAGTCAAATAAATAAAAAATTTGGCGTCATGGAGAAGAACTACCTCAGTTATTTTACTGAGAGAACTAAGAAAATATAAAAGTTTATACTTTAAAAAGGAGGAAAAAAATTGATAGGATCAATAAGAAGTTTGACAGGAAAATTTTTTTGGGGATTCTATTATGAATTCTATATTTTCAGAAGCCGTTTCTACTGAAAAAGATATAATTGAACGAATTCATACCATAAATTTTTATCTTTCAGACGAAACTTGTTAAACTTTAATTTTTGTTTTCCCAGATTATTTTTTAATTACTGTTTTTATTTAAGTATTAAAATATTATATTAAAATATTATACGATAAAGTTATATATTAGAAATTATTTCTGAAAAATTTTTTTTAATCTTCATTTATAAGATATTTATAAACATATCTATTATAATAAAAATAATACTGTATTAAAAAAAAAATAAAATAATCTATTTTTATTTAATTTAATGACTACTTTTATTTTCTGTATGTAATATTTTTATATTACATCATTTTAATTATATATATATGTGTATATATATGCATATTTTTATGTATTCATATATATTCAATTTCATATTATCCATAAATTATAAATTGCGTTTGAATATAAATTATTTTATTCAGATAATCTTATTCACTATTAACTTAATAATCGTAATATTGGCTAATGTTTTATTTAAATTTTTTTAATAATATATATATTTATTATATTCAAATAAAATAAATAGAAAAGTATAAAAATTCAACTTGGATCATAAAATTTATAATCTATTTCTTCTTCTGGATAACCCACAGTAAGGAAATGGGATGTATTGGGTAAACTGACGTTCATTTATACTTGTTATTATTACCAAAACTATTTTAAAACATAGAAAATTAAAATTTTTGTAATTTTTTAAATTAAATAATTAAGTTAAATTTAGTACAAAATACTTTATAATTAAATGTTTTATAATAAAATTACTATAAGATTAAGAGATTTCGTGTTTAATTAATATTATGAAAACAAAATGAAATGAATACAATTCTTATACAATAAAATATAATTAATACTATTGCCTTATTATTAATATATATTAACTTCATTGATTATTTCATTAAATAAAATATAATAGGGAAAATTACTGATTGATATTTAATAATATCTTTATTTAATTATGACTTTTTTAAGAAACTTTTTTTATTTAGTAAACAAATTCTTTTAACAAAAATTACATGTAGAAATTGAAAAAAATTTCATAAATCGATATCTATAGATTATTTTCACACTTTTTTATTTATATCAAATAAATTTTTTATTAATTTAAAAAACATCATTGGCCACTTTCAAAAAGTAATTTTTTAAAACTTTTTTTAAACTAGTTTAAATCGTAATTATTTTAAATAATTTTGAATAAAATACATATTTTGAACAAAATATAATTTTATAATATCAAAGCATGTTTGACTAATAAGATTTTTATAAAATAATTCAATTTAATTAGATATATAAATATTTGCCTGCAATAAAGTAATAATACAAATAGTGTATGCTTTGAGAATCAATATTTCTCATAATCTTTTAGTTGTAAGCTCGATTAATGAATAAATATGCAAATAATATCAATTTTATGTTCAGCTTTGTTCAATTACATGTTATTTGTATATAATTACGTACTAGTTTAATATGATTTTAAATCGATTCCCCGGTTCATTACTTGTTTCACAAAATTTTTGTTTTATATTTATGCCATTGACTGATCTTATTGAATAATTATAAAACTTCTTAGTTATGTTTTCTTATATTAATATTTTAAGCTAATTTTAAGGAAATTATCGAAAAATATACGGTTATCATATGAAATATAGTTTATATTAAATACATAAGAAATAAATAAATCTGCAAATAACATTTTTATATGTTGCTGTAAAACAAATAAACAAAAAAATTTTTAGTATTCATAAAACTTCAGTTTTTACCAATAAAAAATAATTAAGTTCTCAAAATATAATAATTAGATAATTCTTTACTAAACTGTTTTAAATTTTGTATAAAATAAATTTGCAATTTTTAGTCTATATTATTTAATTAAATAGTAAAATTATACAATTAATGGTTTTCAAACAAATACTTTTTTACAATCCAATTTAGTTTTATTTTTCCAATATATTTTTTACAGAATTTAATTCAGGTACATTAAAAAAACTTATGTAAATACAAAATCCTTTTTTATATTTTATGTATCTATATACGTTTTTATATAGTATTATTGAAACGTGCATATCAAATTAACAGTATTTGTCTATGATTTATCTCCAATTTTCAGTTTAATGTATCTTACCATTGTTTTTGCAGAATTAACAATTTTAACACATTTATAAATTATGTATCTAATATATTAAATCATAATAAATATGATTTTAACATCTTCAGTCATAATTTTATAAGTTTTACTTTAACGTATATTGAATAAAATAAATAAAAAAAAGTATAGATAAATCAAATTAATTAAAAAGAAATAAAATAAAAAGTGAAAGATGAACTTATTTAATCTCTACGACCTATTAATAGTTACATTGATAATAATTATATACAATGAAGTTATTAGAAGATCTTTTTAATATTAATGTAATTAAATTCTCAGTTCAAATTTTTAAATTAAAATTTTATGTAGATCATTATCATGATATTTATAAGACTTAGAAATTATTTTAATGATTATTAGGTTGTTACGTATGAATTTTTTCGTACGTATGTGCATCAAAAAGTGCTGCTTCTTATTCATGTACGATTAAGATGCTCTCCAAAGTATGAGTAAACTTTAGACGGCGATAGTCATAAGTATGTGTAAAGAATACATGGTGTTCCAGTAAACAGTTACCGAAAATGTTTAAAGAGTAAAGGACGAAATTGTTAGATTAAATTGTCTAAGAAATCAATCTGTGATAAACTATACGGTGGTAAATTAGAAATTTCGGTTTATCCCCCTTTCTTCCTTTAAAAAAAGTTCGTGTCATCATCCTTTATATCGCAAGGGTATTTTTTATTATATTGTTTATGGTATCTACTATACAACACGCGTATATTTGTTAGTATTATACTTGACATTGTAAAACATATGACTAAATTTCTTTTAGAAAATTTAAAATAATTCGAAAATTTACTCTTTAAATGAATTTCTAAAGATAATTTAATACCTGATATCTAATAATAATATAATAATCATAAAATATTAATCGTTATATTTCTCTATTTTATGATTATAAATTCTTATTATTATTAAGTATATGTATGATAATCCTTACACTGAAATACTTGTATTCCTATACTAGCAGACTAAAAGTACGTGGATTTTTATTAAGTATATTTTAAAAACTGATTGATTAAAATAATTATAGTTTTAAAACATTTATTACGTATGAGAGGTCGTAATTTTTAAACATAAAAACTTGACTTTTATTTATGTATCACATATAACTAGGAATAAATTCATTAAGTATAGAATAAAAGGTTAGAGATTTGTGAAAATAGTAGAAAATAACTGGAATGGTTAAAAAAAATTAACTTATTTGTAATCAAAGCATTTTATGATAGGTATTTGAAACTTGTCGCTACAATCACTCGTTCTTTTAAAAACACGTAAATGTAATAGAAGTTATTTCTTAGAAGCTAAAAGGCGAGGACATCAGCGTAACAGTAAATCTGTATCATTATACTTAAATCCATCGTAGCCAAATCACTCTATATGGGATTATGTATCAGGTATTTGTTTCTCTTTTCCTTTGTTTACATATTAAAAGCTATTTGAAATAGGACATAGGTTGTCACTGACAATATAGGATATATTGTTGTTGTGATACATTATTCACGCATTTATGTTTAGTGTTATCACTACCGCCATATTGCATCAACTAGTTTCGTCTTCGGGTGAATCAGATAAATCTATTGTCCGCGTGGCATTTTTTTCTCACGTGATAAGCACACCACCTGGAGTCATTTCCCAGGGTAATGGTGGTGTTGTGGCTAGTGACAGGGTGGAGCAACGTTCTAAAGAGCATTGCTCCATAGAGTACTGTTCCAAATCTGTAATAAGCAAAAATTTTTATTTTATTAAAATTCTTATCTAAGATTTGATGGATTTTACTTGTTTCATATTTTGATTATATCATAAAAAAAAGAATTTAGTTTTGTATAATTATGCACTAATACATTGAAAACATTGACATAATATTTTTATATTTATTTTTAGAACAAATTTTCAGCAGAATTCATATGTTGTAAAATTTTTTTAGAAAATTCTGTACAATTAAAAACTGTACATTAAACATTAAATTATATAATTGTTTATATTAATTATATTAATTGAGGTGAATTTTATAAAACATCAAATATTAAAAAATAAAACGCAAGAAATTTACAGTATATAGACACAATACATCAATTACGATAATCAATTACGATTATTTATACGAGGAAATAAAAATTATAAAACAATCTTCTGAAACGCAACAATTAGTTTAAGTATTATTTTACACTCTTGTATTGTTCAAAATCGCACTACGTGTAAGCTTTATGTTTTTACGCGATAATATTAATGAAAATTACGGATTTAAAACAAAAACAAAAAAAATGTATAGATGCATAAAAATTTTTATAAGCATAATCAAATGTGATAGATAAAGCGTAAGTCATTAATTTATTGATCGTCAAGAATTCATGGATGTAATTTCTATTATCATTAATTGAATAATAAATTTTCCATTCTCTTTCCTTTTTATTCTAGCTTAAATTTTTGTTTTTCAATAGATGCAGAATATTATCATTTTTATTAGTACTATATGCCAATATTAGTATTGTTGTAGATATTATAAAGTTTTCTAATATTGATTATATGTATGAAATTTCATTATGGTCGGCTTCAGCTAATAAACAAGTATCTATTATTAAAACTGTTTATCATTTTTTTATTGACTGCTTCACAAGAAAAAAATAGTAATTCCTTTGATAAAAAAGTTATCAACTTACAAGTTTTTAATCAACTCTTATCATTTTTTTCTTTTTAAAAATATTAATTATATTTGGGAAAGAAAATTTTCCAGCATTTATTTTTATTTATTTTTATTTAATTAAATGAATTTAATTTAATTTTTTGAAGTCTTATAAGTAAATTATTTTGAAGATAATAGCATGTCTTCTAATTAATTAATAATCTATTATTACCTTTCATATTATCTTAATTATATTTAATAAAAATATATTTTTTACCATCTTATGATTATTTTTATAAATAATATCTTGCTTAAAGCTTTCTGTTGAGTTATCAGATAAGCGGCTAGATATTTTTTTTTATTAAAAGTGTCTCATATATCAAAAGTAAAAGTTGCATTTTTTGTTAATCATGAATTGGTTTTTAGGTATAGTATTTCCTGTATAAAATTAAACAAAAGTATATGGTTGTACTTATACTGTATATTCTATAGTTTTTTAACACTTTATTTTATTATCAAATGACATAATTAATTGTACAATAAAATGTATGTACATGTACGTTAAATTTGTAGAAATTATTTTTTATCTTTTTATTGAAATAGATATTATATTAAAAAAATTAATACTTTTTAAGAATTTTTAGCAATTTATTACATAATATCGTTTAATATTGTTGTTTTTTCACAATTACGCTTGAAATATTATTGGTTGTCCAATTATTTAATGTATGTATATTTATTGTGCGATATTTATATACTGGACGATATGTGAAAGGTCAGGAATAATTAATTGTAATATTAATTTATTTTCAATTATTAGATTTCTTATTATTTGTAAGAATAGCGTTCAAGATTGTTCATCATTTTTGATACATGACGCGCCAAATCTTTGTCGGCTAGATAATAAATTATAATTATTAATCGATCAATATTAACTCATAATTGATTGATTATGCGCATAATCATGGACACACTTAAACAAATATTTAAAAAAATTTGTGTAAATCTCAAAATTATGAATCGAGATTTATCTAAGCAATAAAAACATATTTATAAGTTAAAGTATTACTCAAAATCTATAATTATTCACTCAAAGTATACAAGGAATATTTGTGACTCGTTTGCATAAATTTCAAACAAAATTCAAACATAAATTTCTACCTTATTTTGGTACGCACGATTAACTCTGTTAAGAGTCCTTCTCGAGTGTGGTGGGAAATTCTTAATTGCTTAATCAAACTTACATTCATAATTATAACCTTTAGCAGATTTATGACCTGCTAACTTCAATCAACTTAAGATGATTTACATTCTGTCTAACCTCAAAGATCAGTTTACAATTTGAAGAAGTGTTGTGAAAGCTCTTTTTGAAGTGGTCTATCATAATTTATCACTAACGTTTATATAAGCTTAAGCTGATTTACAACCTACTTAATACATATATATTTTCCATCAGTATAATATCCAATAAATTATATGTACATATTGTAAATATTATAAGACCAATTAAACTTAACTGTATGTAAATAAAATTTGGTTAAATGTGATATCAGAGGATCATTTTATTTTAACTTTACCTATTTTTATTATTATATAATAAAAATATTAATATTATATATATATATATATAATATAACTATTTTCTTATTATTATTGTTCAGAAGAAACTGTTAAGAACAAATAAGTTATTGTTCTTTCCTATTCTTTATCTATTTCAATTTAATTTTTAGTTTCTTTTTATCCTATACTTATTTTATTTACTTCTTCCTAATTTATCTCTTGTATTACATGTTAGAAAAATAATATATTATATTTACTATATTTGTATCTGCAATTAAATAATTTTTATATTTGTATTTAAATATTTACTTAAATTAATTTTTTTATTTTTTACCTTAGCTTGTTTTTAAGTCAACATATCCCGTATATATGAGAAGCAAAACATGTAATACGGTATTCAAGAGCTACTAATGGAGTATTTTACGAGAAATTGGACCAACAGAACATAGCTTATAAATGGATATATTAATCAAAGAACACAAAAGACTTGAATGTCCACCACAAGACACTTTTGTGTGAAAAATAACAAAACAAATGCAAGTATAACTAATATGAAAATTTTGAAAAGGAAAAGGTAAGATATCTAATACGCGGCCATTACTGGCCGATTACAAGTGCTTATACAATGGAGCCATACGTATATCCGATGTACGTGATACTTAAGGAAGTGTACTTAATGAAAGTGCAATTAATCACTAATTACACGTGTATATCACAATAGTACGGTCGCGTACATGTTAAACCAAGAATTAATGGATATGTATTCTGTAGCTACATAGAAATACAGACTAGTCACATACTTGAATTTTATAAACAAGATAAGATCTAATATATTTTGTAATAAGATATTGGAAATAATAACGTGAAATATAACTACACAGGGAGAAGAATAAAAATTTTATTTACTATACAATAATTTTTTAAATTACTGATAATACATATTTTGTTAAAATATTTGCTAGATTTTTTCTATATTAATCAATGTTTTCATATTTGTTATAAAGAAGTTATTATTAATTGATTTGTATAATACTTTTTCTGAAAAAAACTATGAAATCACTAAAAAAGTTATTTAAACAATAAATATTTAGTCAAATCCAGAATTTATTATATACATAATAGTGATAATAGCTTATATTTAAAAAAGGTTAATAATTAAAAGTGATTTTTGAGTAATTTATGTATAAAAAAATATTAACAAATAATTTTAAATTAATAAGCATTATTATTTATATAATTTAACAATTATTGCTCATTTTTTATACGGAACTATTCATAAATAAGAAATTTAAGTAATATAATATTTTACCCGATAAATTCAATCCACCAATGCTGCAGACATCCAACCCGCTAGTACTTGTAGCACAACAGTGTTGCTTTGGTTCCATTGGTTTTGTTCTGCGTAAAATCTAGAGAAAAATCTTGTATAAATATTAGTTATAAACATGCTCGTATAAAAAATAAATAATTATATTGTATTAAGTAAATATGTATGTTAAATATAAGTAAAATTTTTTATTTGTTCAAAACATTTAAATGTTGAAAGTGCCATTAGATAAAAAAGTGATAATAGGTTAAAATTCTACTAAAAAAATTGATATCAATTTTAATTTTGTTTATTTTATTTAATCATCAAACTATAATAAATGTTTAAAATATCTATATCAATGAAAATATTTTCATATTTATTAATAAATTGAATTTTTAGTATTGTATTTAATTTTGACATCATTGATTATTAAATATTATAAGTTAAGTTTTATATTATAATTTATTCATTCTTTGTGCTATATATTAAGCAATCATTACGACTTTTGTAATCATTCATTTACAAAAGATAATATGTCTAGCTAAAATTGTATAGATTACATTTTTTTATATTAATATGAAAATATTCATATAATCTGAAATATTTATTTAATAAAATAATACCTATCAACTGAAAAAATATTTTAACTTTAAACGTATATATATATATATGTATATAAGTGCCGTTTAACAATTCGCTCGTGTGAATCCTATCTTCGCGCCACTTGTATAGTTGTCAGATGCGGCGTGGAGATTAAAAAAAGCTCTTCACATGCTATCAATAGCTGTCGTTGTGTCGTACGAGTTACGATCGATTATTGATTCTAGTTCTTGCAATGCTCAATAAATCAAGGCAAGGAATGGATCCTAACCAGTACGAAACATCGTAATCGGTTTTTATAAAAAAATTTGCATTAGTCAAGAGCTTTTTGGGTGACAGTCTTTACTGAGCTTTTATGTAGCTAACACCTGCATCGCTTTCATAGTTTATTTGAAGTCCTTTTTAAAATTCCTTTTCGGATATTTATAAGTTTTTTATTTGACATTATTGTAAGAAGAGTGCGGACGTTGAGGTTGTATTTTAATAAATTTTTCCAGTTTATAATTTTTTAGATGTTAATTATTATAATTTAAAAAACTTAATTCTTTTATTTATTCGAATTTGATTATTTGAGAAGTAATGAGAAATGCTAGAGAGTAAATAAGAATGGTTGAGATGGTATAGTGAAGTGTAAGAGTAAGCTATTTGTCGTTACATCCTTTTATATAATTCGAGAGTTCTGATGTTTTCATTAAAATTGCTTATTTAATGCGTGTCGAATATAATATTTAGCTGATTAGTCCTTTTTTTTAAATTAAAAGTTTATTACTGTTACGAAATTCAATAATTCGTGGATAATGTAAAATTAAAGAACGTGATATTTGAATACTTAGCGGCGGTAAGTGTGGTAAATGTCGATTCTGCAATATTCTGATATTTTCGAGTGCTGTTGTGTTACTTGAGAAAGTGCAGAGTGTGAATAAATGGCATGTATGTATATAGGTACATTACATTACTTTTTATTTCCATTATAAGAATAATCTATTGTTGAAACCAGTTGGTTGATCACCCTAACGTTTATCTCACGTTATAAATTATTCCTATCAACGTCAATATTGTAAGATTTTATGTTAGCGTTCTTTTATATATAACTGCTGTAAATAAAGTTTGTAAATACTTGCATAATTTGTAGTATTAATTACAAATCTTCACCTTTATCACCACAAATTGATATCTCTTAAGTTGAAGAATAATTTTTAGTAATTTAATAAATGAACAATAATTAATACTACTGTACGTATTAAATTCATAACCAATATGTATTCGACGTGTCTCTAAAACCAGTTCATCAACTGAAGCCCTGACTCATGCTTCTTGAATACACATACCCTATGCATATTGAACCAGGATTATGTTGTTTGAGTCTAGACTATAGATAAGAATTCTCCTAATCATTTTTACTCACTGTTTTTTGACTTATACTGATTTACTTACCTTCTACAATAACAGAGGACAATATCAACAGCAACATTTCATTGAGTCTTATTAATAGACCAGCAGAAAATCGAATTGAATAGCTTCTAGATAACCTACAACACCTATGTTATACTATGTAGGACCATTACTACGCTGCAATAAAAAATTCTCCAAAATACGTTGGTAAGTCACTGCATTATACCTGCCGGATCTGCAATTTTTGAAGGGCCCTTTAGAATATACACAAAAAGCTAGAAGCTGCCAAAATGAAGTTTAGTGTCTAGCTCGAGGCATGATTTGATTATCATCCAGCTAATAGTCTAGTTCCATTCATCTCATATGCAATACATGAGGAGTTTACTGTAGTACAGGTAACTATCGGGTCTTCACGCTGTCACATGATCAGACCCTCTGTCTATCATTGAGAATCTTCTGAAGGACTATCACGTAGGTAAGGTTTTCTTTGTCATAGAATTTGAGAGGTCTTATTACCAGATACAGGTTACTGAAGAAGAGATCCATAAGGCCAGACTCACAATATCGTTTAGCTATTCGAATTTCTAGGAATGCTCGTGGGCCTAAGAAATTCAGCTCAGTCATTCCAGAGATTAATAGATAATGTGTTTCGCGACCTATCGCTTGAGAGATGCTGTACAAATAATCTGATCATCATATCACCATCTTATTAAACACATCGAGCTTTTTAAATAACTTCTGAATCGTCTCAGAAATGTAGGCCTCAGTATCGATCTTGGAAAATGCAGCATCGAAGACAGTATGACGTATCTAGGTTACCAAGTCTCTAAACATGGGTACAAAGCACTTCCGTACTGTCGCTGTTGCCGATGGAATTCCCCGAGGGAATTTCTCGGGGACAGTCAGCACCGGTTCAGCCCGAGTGATAAGAAGACAAGTTCGGGCGGGCTTGGGGAAATAAGCAAAAAGGAAAAACCCGGAGTTTTCCCCGAGAAATTGAGACGCTAGGTGGGGCGTCGGTCGATTGTTTGCGAATTTCAGTCGGCCCGGGTAATTAAATGTAATGGTCAGTGCGTGACCACATACGTAAAGCTCAAATTTAACGGAAAACGACTAAATATAAATATAGATGCGAAGAAAAAAGAGATAGTTCCGATTTGACACCGATGAAGTTCAGTGCATTCCCCGTGCAATCGGCAATAATCTAGGAGCGCGTGTGCTGATGAATAAATTCTTCGTTTCATTAAAATAATAATCTCTATTCGCATTTAAACGTTCTTACTCACCCCTTCCACCTCCCCGCGAATTCGTGATTAACAGTTACTGTATATAATTGTTCAAACTTTTAAGATTTGTATTATTGGTATTTTATCGTCTGCTTTTTAATTCTCTCTATTTTTTTATTTGTGCTTCATTACATTATTTGATAAAATGTTTTATTATCGATATTTCTTTTTCTTATACATATTTTTGGTATTCATTTCTTCGTCATCTTTAAAAAGTTGTTTCATATTATACATAAAATTAACATTTTAATTTTTTGTTTTATTTTCAATTCTTATGTACCTGTAAACACTTTTTCTTTTTTTTAATTTTATTTTTAAAAGATTTAGTGATGATTGTTAGTGATCTGATAATATTCTTCATTCCACTTAAGTGAAAGGAAGTTATAAAGAATTTTGCTATTTATATTTGTTTGTTTCTTCATTTAATACTATATAATTAACTAATGAATATTTTTAATTATTGAACCCATTGCAAGAAAAATCACTATCTTTTTGTTTTTACTATTTAAGATAAAAAATACCACTTTTATTGAATTTATTAATAGTTTATCTTATCTTTATCCTTTTTTTGTATTTTGATTCCCTCTTACATTTTTATAGTCTTTAACAGATCAACTTTTTTTCATCATTTTAGTCTTAAATTGATTTATAATTCTTTCTTTTCTTTTGATTTTTGCACATTTGTATTAAAGTTTTTTGGTTTATTCATCTATTTTCTTTTATCTATATAAAATAACAACTTGTATTATACCTAAGAATATTTTCCTCCATTTATTTCTCTCTTTTTTATACTATAATTATAATGTTATGTCTTTTTTCTATTTCTGTTCGATAATTCCTATAATTTTATATATTTTTTTACTTTCATTATTCAATGATGCAATATAAAAAAGTCATACCCATTATTTAGTTCTAGATTTTTGAAAAATTTTATTGTTTTATCTAAATTTTTTCTCTAATTTCGTTGTAAAAGTATGTACATATTTTTTCTCAAGTGATCAGTATATTCCTATTTATTATTATTTAGTTACCATGAATTTATAAATATTATTACAATTTCATCCAGTACGTTTTGACAGCAGACTGCCTTTTTCCTATAGCTGTTCTTACATGTAAAGCTAAAGCAAAAGTCTATAAAAATGTAGAGTTTTTCTGACTGATGCGGTTGCGATAAAAGGCGAAAAAATATTTGGTGACCGTTACAGCGTGGACGTGGAGTTCCTCGTAGTACAACAATTTAAGTGGACGACTTAGAAAGTTATCCAACTAACACTAGAAATTCTGATTCACTTTCTGTATTACTCCATAAACTTTTAATTTTTATTTGTATCGCAAAAATTTTTATCATTCGGCTCTAGAGATTCCTTATACTCATTGTTTTTCTGTGACATTACTTTAATTTTTCTATTCATTCTTATTTTTTTTTATTTTTTTTTCTTATAATTGAACTAATTGTCTTTTCATTTTATTTAACTAATTATCTTGATGTTTTTATCATATTCAAATTTTTTTTAATATTAATTTTCTTAATTTTCTTTGTTAAAATAAATTTATTAATATTTGCCATATTTGTTTCACATATATTAAAAAATTGATTCAGCTGGATTCACATATATTCTTTTATCTTTTTCGGCTATACATTTTCTATCTTTTTTGTTTTACTTTATACAGATTTATAGAGATTATATATTGGTTTCTTTCTTTTATATTAATAAATAAATAAATTCTTCTTTGACTATCACATAAAGTTAAATAATTTTCTTTTACAACAATAAATCGGAGATCAAAACTCATATTTTATTTTAGTTCAATTGAATCAAGAGACCAAAAGTGAATAGGTGTGAGTGGTTGCAATTATTGCAACGAGTGCTTTCACATTTATAAATAACAGTTATCAAATTATATGATATTAGTTTTTTCAGTAATTAGTAACATTTTTTCATAATCTGTTACTTATAAATATTTTAATAAAATCACAAAAAAGATATACGTAAATAATTAAATGTATTATTGCAAAAAATTTTCCTTTAAACATTACGCATAAAAAGTTACGAATAAATAATGTTTAGTTTATAAATAGAGTTATGAACATTATAAAATTCCATAATTTCATAATTGTATATAAAATATAGCTTACAAAGATTCACAATACTACAGCTCTATGATAGTAGATTTTAATACTTTTTAATTTATCAATATTATTTTAATTATTCTAGAATTACGTAGGATAACATATTTTAACATGAAAGTGATGAAACATTATAAGATTTGTGTAAAGTCTAAAGTCGTGTATAAAATATATGAGTATATTTTTTTAAACTAAAAAAAGATTCATAACTTTGATGAGAAATATTTGATAAAAAAGTTAACAATATTCTAAGAACTAAATTAAAAAATATTTTAAATTTATTATTGATAATAATTTTCATTTTAGCTTCAAACGATTAAAAATTTTTTCTGTATTGAAATTCAGTATTCAAAAATGTTTGAGTGTACTCAATTCAGTTTTCGACTTTTTGCTCCATTTTATCTTTCGTATCACTTTATCTATAATTCTGTTATAATTGTTTATATATTCCTGTTTTTTAGTTTTATTCAAATCATTAAGGAAGCATGATACGTTTAGAGAGTGGTGAATATATATCAGTGCAGGACAAAAAAATAGTGGAAAAAGTGTAAAAGATGGTAAGAAAGTATGGAATAATGATTAAAATAAAAGAAAATTGTCGGTATGTTGAGTCTAGGATTTTTTAGAGTCTTGGATACTATATAAAGGTGATGCGAGGTTAAACGTAATCTGATTGGATTGGTTAGAACGGCAGCGGAAACAAGCACTAAATCGACAGCGTCAGTTAAAAAACTTAAAATTAAAATAAAAATAAAAATAAATAAAAATTAAAAAATAATGTTAAAATTAAAATTAAGATAAGATGTACATCAAAATTAAACAAAGAGATCTAAGATGAAAAATAAATACAAATTAGGAGTTAGTGAAATAAATTAACGAGTGCGGATTTTTTATTCTAAGTTGTGAGAAGGGGAATATAATGAAGATATAAATTACAGTATCAAATTTTTTTAGTTTTCTTAATAATAGATTGAATTTTGATTGAAGAACTGAATGTTGAAGGCAGAATAGAGGCACACCATCAGCCTGTGCGTTGATAATACGATGATAATTAACTAAAAATTAGAGAGGAATATTAGATACCATAATCTACTAAAGACGATAACCAATAGGAATACAATATGAGAAAATACATAAAAGCTGGTATAGTTAAAGTATCTTATCAGGTGTGCGTAAGAGCTCTAGAAAAACTATAAAATATTTGTGGGGTAGACAGTACAGCTTTGAATAGAAGGATTAAACAAAATTATGTTCTTAGCTATAACTTCTTTAAATTTTACTTTCCAAAATTTACTGAGAATAATGTTTCTATAAAGCCAACATATAATAAATTATAATCAATAAGAAAAAAAAAAAGAAACTACAGAGATAATGCATAAATTAGATTTTATATATTCATAGAAGTATTATAGAACATAGTCAGATTAATAAAAATAAATAGAAACAGGTTAACGATAAATATAGTAAAAAGAGTAATCGCGAATCCAAATTTAGATGCAACAAGATACGTGAACTTACTAATGGAGTGTTTGGGAAAGAAAATATAACCTGAAAGTAGATCAGGGTATACCTGACAAAAGGAAAAAGTAAATAAGAAACCTATGCATAGAAAAGAACAAAGTTTTGATAAACGTAAGCTAGTCATATTGTTACAAGAAAGAAAAATTGAAAGGAATGGAGAGGACTAAGAAGTGATTAAAAGAATAAAGAAAGAGGAATAGGTTAAAAAACTTGGAAAAGTCTATATGCACACTCAGATAAAAGAGATAATTTAAAAAAATTTGAAGTATTCAGGATATGTATATGAAAGCAAACGTAGTAAGAGGCAGAGAAATGGCCTGATAATTCTGCCATTATTTAGGGTGGGAAATCAAATAAGATATTTGTTTAGACTGATGAGAAAAGTATAAATTGGGTAATGGCGTAGAGATAATAAAGTTACAGGTTGAGTCACAAAATATTGAAGAAGAGCTTAAGATGTAAAAGGAAAAACATTAGCGAATTTTATAAAAATTTTTAGAAAAAGAGGTCGAAATAATTGCACAGGTCCATCAGGAATTTATCAAAAGGTATAGATAAACAAAATAGCACATTACATACTAAGCAGGGATAGTGTAAATAACGGATACAAAAAGTTACAGTGAAACACCTCAATCGAGTTCTTAAATGATTAAAACTATAGATCGAAAAAAATGTAAGTTGTACAACTCTAGTTCTAAGTGAAATGTATGTTTTTTTGCGTGAAACAATATATAAAAATTGTATCTACGTTAATTATAGCTACATGTGTGTGTATATATATATATATTAATCATATATATTGTTCAATAAACTATTTCTCTATGTATCTTCTTAATTTTAGTTTTTCTTATTATCTATCTTTTCTTTTTTTTTTATTATATTTGGATAAGTCGATTTTGTCTTTTTTTTTTAATAAATGATTATTTGAAATATATTATAAATTCAAATATTATGTTTAAATTAATCACACATTTTCAAAACATCTTGTCACATTTAAATGGATTTAAAATAATTAATTTTTTGATGCAGTAAATTTTATAATCATTTACTGTTCTCTCATTACTATTAAGATACAAACAAAAATAAAATTTTTTGTATTCTATATTAATAATGATAATAATACAATATCTGCTGGAATAAAATTGTTTCCAGTATTTTAATTGTATGAGCATTATTTGCTTTATTTAATGAAAGAAAAATACTTTATTTTGATGTTGAATTAATACAGATATGAAATTTATACATCAATCCATAATATTTATTATTAAATATGATCGACTTTTTAAAATAAATAATTATTTTCAAAAAATTGAGCTATAATTTAAATTAGTACTCTGCAACATAAAAAAAAAATTAAAACTTGTAGATAAAGAGAATGATATGAAAAATCATATTACTTACAATAATTTAAATATAAATAAATTTTTAATATAAATTAAATTTTATTTTTTGTTAACATAGAAAAATATTGTAAAACTAATTTTTGTAATCATATAAATGACATACGTTAATGTTGCTGATTGCGCAAATGCATATGTCGGTTACAGGGTTCGGAATAACTCTATATATAATTAAAATTCGTTATATATTTTTAGCGTGGTTCATTGTGTTTTAATATAAGTCATACTTGATGCTTTTGAATAAAGGCGAAAAATAACTGATTTTAAGATACCTAAATAGCCTGCATGTGCAAAAGAAAATTTGAAAGAATAAGGGCTTTTATGGCGAGGAAAGTAAAGCAAAAATATTAAATTTCTTGACTTGTTGCTTACATTTGATTTCGCACACCCTGGCAGCCCATCGATGGTTTGGCGGTTGAACGCCATAAATCTAACAACATTAAAGCAATTTCGAGTTCACGTTTTGCTTTCTGTCTCCACACATATATGACATTTGAATAATTTTTTTATTACCGTTAGGAATTTTATTTGACTTCTTGTAAAACAAGAAATAAAATTAAATAGAAAAAATTATTATTTTCTTTATTTATACGATTTATTGTGTATAATTTTTTTTTTTATTGATGCAAGGATTTTTTAAAATAATACTTAATAAAATAAAAATAAGTAAAATAAAATAAATTAATTAAAGTAAATAAATAAATTGAAATGAATTAGTACACTATTTTTACAAACTTTAAATAAAACATTTTTTTCTATTTTATTATTTGTCAGGGAAAATTATTGTTTTATAGTTATTAAAAGTATATTCTAACCAGGGAATTATAAATACAATATTTTTCTAGAAAATGTTTATAATTTTGATATTTTTTGTAAATAAACTAATATTTTAATATCAAAAAAAAAAATACATCCATACAAATCTAACTGCTTTACACGTGTACTCAACACGTAGAATCTTCTTTTATTCCATTTAATTATGCAAAGATTATGACAAATTTTTCTTCATCGGATATAAAACAAACCTTGGTGAAGAGAAGCTCCCGTGAGATTCTGCGGAAGTGATTGTTGAGAAGCCAATAGAGAAAAGGATTCCAAAAGCTATTGGAGAGTGAAAGCCAGGTAGCAAGGAAGTCAAGGAAAGCGGGTGGTTTGCTTCCGGTGCAGGCAGCAACAACTTCCTGGATTGTCCAAGGGGTGACCATAACAATGAAACCGAGACTTATGGCTGCCATTGTTCGAGATGCAGCTGTCGATAGTCGACGTTCGTGAAGCATCAGCTTAAATTCGTAGTCATCGATCTATATATTATATTATATAATAATTTATGTAGGTAAAAAAGGCTAAAATTATAATAATTATTTTTACGAATAAAAATTTTAAAAAATTGTAATTTCTATTGCCACAATGATTTATTTAAAATTTATGAATAAATAAATTTATAAATAAATGCTACTAATAATAAATATATGTGATTTGATAGTATTTATATAAATTCAAAACTATAAAATATCAATATACTCAATAATATTTAAACTATCTGTAATATAACTTATGGAAATTCATCAAATGAAAATGTATATTATGTATGAACATTTTTTATGTTAACAAAACCTTTTTATATAACACTCTTAATTTATAATACAATTCATAAAATTATTATACATATTATATATATATATTTATTTATTTATATATTTATTTATTTATGTACATATTATATAAAAGGTTATTATAGTACACTTAAAAATATCAATTATTTTCGCGATTTCTGTTGTTACTATTTCATATTTCAAAACTAAAAGTTTTAAAGTAATAAACTATAATAAAAAAAGATTACTTATCTCAAGAAAAGGAAGCTTTTTTAAATTAAAAAAATTATGAGCTATAAAAAAATAAATTATAAAATAGTTTTATGATTTAATAAATACCTAATATTATTTATATATATTATTTTTAAAAAATTCTAAAAATTGTAATTTGCAGTTTCATGAAAATTTATAATACTTTAGAATTTTTTCTTTTGGAAAGCGCAACAATTATTGTATACAATATTATATGAAGATAGTCCTAATGATGATTGGATAATCAATTAATTTTGATTTAAATATAATCATATTAAAAAAGTTAATTATTAAAAACGATTAAGTTAAATTAAATTATTAAAAAGACTTATATTAAAGTGTATTATAGGATTAGAAAGAAATTATTTGGATTAAACTTAAAAATCGTTTTTTTTCGATTTTTTATATATTATATTTTATTTTTACAATTATTAATAATAATAATAATAATAATAATAATAAATAATAATATTACGTTTAGTTTTATATTCTATTATTATTTATTTTTCTTTAATATTATATATTAAAGAAAAAATTACTAAATAGTTTATAATAATGTATATATTTGATAAAAAAATATTTGTAAAAAACATTCTTATTTATTTTTTAATTGGTTTTTTTTTTGGAATCTAAAAATAACGTAATAAAAAAATTATTTTCGGAATAATTTAAAATGAATGGGCCAAGCAAAGCTCATTATTAAATACAATTTTTATTGGTGTTATAAATACCGAGATCTAATTTCTACTGAATTTATTATAAGCTATAAATGTTTGTCTTTCATAAATAAGTTGAAAATTTGTTTATAAATTTTATTATGTACATTTAAAGTTTAGTTTTTGGTAAGAACAAGAATGTATTTGAAGTGAATTTGAAGGTAAAGAAATTGTGTATTCTATAAATATTCTAATAAAAACTTGGAATAACGAAGTCATCGGGAGTATAAATATAAATAGCATCAATTGGTGATGTTGTCAAAATCAAAATTTATTGTAATTTATTAGGAAGCAGATTTTTTGAAGGCATAGGGGTATGTATAGTGTATATATTTGTGTATGTTGAAGAGCTCCATATATTTACAATGGTTAGGCTCACGTAAAGGAACAAAATCATCATTCAGTAAAATATTGTCTGAAAGAGAGCCCAATACTGTTGTATGAAAAATGCATTCGAGTTATTGTGCTGTGTTCATATAAATTCGTAATATTATTGTACATTCTGCGATCGATAAATAACCGATGATTGTAAAAACGTTTTATTGGATAACAGAAAATAAGTTTGGCTAAATTCGGAAAATATTTATATCTGACAGAAATTAATTATAAAAACTTCTGAACCCCTTTGGGTTTATCATTTTACTATTGTTTTAAATATTTTATAATAACTGTATATATTAATAAAGTCCTGCAATAGTAAAATCATCATCATCATCATCATCATCATCATTATTATTATTATTTTATATAATATCTAAAAAAAATGTTTAAATATATGAGTAAGTGCAAGCGTGTGCCTAGGTGTCGTACGTAGCGTTATTTACATATTAGCTTACACTTAAATAAATATGATTAATTAATAAAAGGAATTAATTAATATTATTATAACAAACTATATAATTAATTGTTATTGTTATTAAAAAAAATATTGTTTATAATTCGTATATTTTATTAAGACTTTTTACAAATATTACTATATTTATTTATATACTTGTCATAAATTGATAAGGTGGTCTCTTAATTATAATAATTCTAGTAAGAGAAAGGTATTTGATTTATATCACCGAGAATGTACATATTTAATGTTATTGATTATGATTACATAATATTATTTATTATTTTTTTTTTATTAAAAATGGTTTATTATGCACTATTTTCCTTCTTTCCTAAATTGCTATTTTGTATAATTAATTCTTAAAATTTCAAAAGAACTCGCGTATTGCAAGTTGAATTTATTAATTTTTACATTTTTTTTATTATTAAATCTTTTCAAAAATACTTTTTATTTAATTTATGATCATTATAGCATCAAATTTTCTAAATCTAGGTCTATGAAAGTCGCCCTTGTCATTAAGATATTCAATTATGGTAAATTTTGTCCTATGTCTTCGTTATGCTGATAATATGAATTATAAAAAGTATCTAGTTTGGAAGCTTGATGATCATCGAGCATAGATTTCAAATAAAAATTTATACAAATTATAACCTAATATTTCTTAATCTGTAACGTTGTATGCATGTTAGAATATAAAAACCGGTGTAATCTACTTATTACTCACGTATATTGTAAGGTATATAGGTAGTATGCAATAGTTTTTTTCAATATTGTTACTTGACTGCGAATGATAAAGTCCACTACAATATTTTCTCATACACAAAGTTTTTATGAATATTTCTTCCATTAACTGATTATGTAGATTGTCCTTGGTTGTAGTTCGAATGTGTACCAACACTATACGCAGTATTTTGGTTTACGCCTCTGTGGTTATTGCAGTTTTTAGTTGACGATGCAAAGGTTCTATCATCCTGTTACCTTGTGGGTGGTATCATATAGTTCGAAGGTATTACGTACCTTTTAAGCATATTAGCGCTATAAATATAGGTGCGACACAAAATTGAAAACGCTATTGTTTTTCTCTATCGATGCCGTTCGTCTGGTTTCATTGTTTTGCCCGTTTTAGTCGGTCAATCGTCACGTAAATATTTTGATTGTATGTTGCTATCAAGAACATTTAACCTCGTTTTTCGATTACTCGAAAAGGTCTGTTATATTTATTCTGAAAAAGCTTCCATACTACATCATGCTTTAAGAAAATACAATTAACTTCACCATTTCTTTAAACACAAATATTTCTATATTTCTGTGTCTTGATGCTGAGACATTTTTTGTGCAAGTTTATGCTTTCTTAATGGCGAATTCAGACTTGTACTGTTGCTTTTTCATTCTCTCATATCCTTAACGATAGATGGCTATACGAATTGCTCAATAAGTAACTTTTTCGTTGCTTAAAAATTCTTACATGCTTTAGGCCATATGTTAAATACCTGTGTTCCTAAAGGATTTGTCTCGGTCTTATCATTTTTATCAAAATATCGTAATAGATCTTGATGTTGGACTTGTACCAATCTTTCTTTTAATTGTAAATAAAAGCAGTTATTCTGATATTTTTTAGGTGTGATTTTTTAGTACCGAGTTCTTTATCGTTCTATTATATAACTGCTAGATTTTCAAATTTTCTGGCCAGTGTAACTTCTTTTATCCGAAAGAATGTGTTGGTGACGGTCTTTTCAATACATTTCACGCACTGAATGTGTATTATAAATTGGTTAATAAAACCTAGATATTTCAATTATCTTGGAGAACTATTTTCCGAATTTTGTTAGAATACATATGTGACGGGCTTGTGATTTGTATAAATTGTCGCAGATCGACCTTCCGTGGCATATCTTATCCGTTTTACAGCAGCATAGGCAGTCTTGTAGTATACACAACTCTCTGTCGTATGCGTTGTGTTGATTTTGATGAGCATTGTTTAAAGTCTTTAAAAAAAGGCGAGTAATTTTCTCTTGTGGTTTTCTAGTTTTAGGAGATTATATATATATAAAATAAATTTTTAAATTAATTTTGTTGTTTTTTTATAGGATAGAATCCTCGCTCATCATTTTAAAATAAATTAAAAAAGATAAAAGTACAAATTTAAATTTAACAGGAACAAAGTTTTTTAACTGAGGATAAACATATATCTTAAAAACTTACTTTACAGAATAAATTAAACTTTTAAATTAAATATTGATATTTTTCTAACGTACAAAATTGTACAACTAAATCATGCTGATGAAAATGTTTTTAAAAAGTTCTTGAAAAATATCAAATAAAAAAATAAAACTCTGATCCTCAAAAAACAATTCATTAAAAAAGAAAAAAACATTTAACATTTAAATTTTTCGCGAGTTCAAATCTTTTTACAAAAAAAAATCAGAGAAAGGGAGTTTATTAAGTTTAACTAAAAACGAAATATTTTTTCAAGCTCCTCTCCTTATTTCGAAGTTAAATTTGTTAATTTAGTTTATTTTTTTAAGGCTAGTGTAGTCCTACAGGTTAATAACTAATTGCAGTATTATTACCTTAGTAATTCTAACTGGTATACATGAAGCGGAATATTATGAATATCTTCATTCGTTACGTTTTTTGATGAGATTGTGGCTTAAAGTTCTAACCTGCACTAAACCAAAAAAATTTAGTTTCAGAAACCCATATTTATTTCGAATTTTTATAGTTATTGAATGTATAATATTGACACATTTTCTTTACGGATTTTCAGGAATTTGTTCATACCCGTATAAAAAATTAATCTAAATTATTTATAAATTTTTTATTTATTTAAAATAAATAAAAATATAATTTTTATAATTATAAATTATTCTTAATTTATTTAATAATAATAATAATAATACAGAATAAATATAACCAGTAATTTATTGATTTATGTATTTTTTACTATTTTTTTACACAAAAAATTAAATTAAAATTTTATAGGAATTATTAATTATGTATTTTGTTCGTTGCAATAGAATATAAAAAAGCAAAAAGTCGTAATCCTAAATCTTATTTTTCGACAAATGCATTTGGAGTAAATCATGATTATTGTTATTTTCTTTGAGTAATTAAATTGAATTAATTAATTTCTGCGATACATGCGTATGCATTTTGCTTTATTATGTGGCTGTAATATTCACGATATTATATTTTTTAATGTCGCAAAAAAGTACTTGACGAAGCCATATGAAAAATTGTGGACTAAAGAGTGTATCTCCTTGAGCGTCCTTTCTCTAGATATATAATTAAATATATTAGAAGACTAGGTATCAAAGACCCAATTTCTTGTTTTTAACTCTCTTCAGAGTATCCGAGTACCCACAGTTCGTATTCATTACCGTCTTAAATCTTGATTTAAAAGTAAGTATGTGTATGCGCAGATGCTTACCCGTTCCATGCGCCCGTTGACAACTTCCGGCGAATTGGCGCAAACCACCCTCTTCAGGCGAAGTTTATTCACGTGAAAGGCCGAGCCGTACAAGTACATTAGGGCCATCGTCGTTGGAAAATAAAAGCAGCAGCATGTCAATATTCTGAAAAATTCAAAGGTCGCTGCACACAAATTCAATGATGATATGTATGCCCAGAATTTTTATTATTTTGGGCACTTTTTATCTTTTTTTATATGTATTTCTATCGTAGAAATTTTAATTGCAGTGTAATTAAGTATTAAAATATATAATATATATAAAAAAATATAAATACTTTATTATTTAAAAGATTTTTAGGATTACGAAAATGATGATAAAAAACTATATATATATATTTCTAGTAGTTTATCAAATGTTTATAATAAGTAAAAATGTTAAAATAATAATGATCAAAATACAAAAATTTATATGCAAGTTATAAGATGATAATAAAGTAAATATATAAGAATTTGTATGTCAAAAAATATAGATATTGTAATATACAAATTTTGAATGCAATGTAAAATAGCAATGTAAATTATTTTTCAATTAATTAGTACAAAAATTTCAATGTATAAATTATAAAATGAGAATAAATAAATAAATGCTTTTATTTGAAAAACATATGTATAATTAAATATTCTAATGCATCATAACAATGATAATATATTATTCAATAAACTATTACTACTATTATTTGTAGTAGTTTATTAATATTAATTGTTTATAAAGATAGTATTTTTAATATTACCAATTTGGTTGATAAATAAATTTAGTAAGATTCTAATTTTTTCTGTTCAACAACTTTTTAATTTTATAATTTTAAATAAGGTGTAAAAATTCAATTAAAGTATCTACTTTGTAAAATAAAATAAATTTATAAATAAAGAGAAAAATATTGCTATTGATTATTCGTATAGAAAAAATAAATATATATTCTTTATATATACATGTTTATATATACATAATTTGAACACTAAATTTGATATCTTGAATGGATTAAATAATTAGATACTAATTTAACATATTTGGAAATTTTAAAAAAGGACAAATTTTAATCAATTAATATTTTATATAATTTGTTTTAGTTATTGAATTATTTATCATTAAATTAGTTATTTATCCGAGAAAAACAATAAAAAAACAAAACAGCCGGTATAGATACTGTATTTACGTGAAAGTCAATCAATACCTGAGGGAGGATTTGGAGAAGAAAGGTTCGCAGGCGAGGAGTCCAGTGTCGTTGAAGTAATATCCGCCTTTGGGAAGCACCAGCGTTCCGAAAACCGCAACATTTGCAATCCATGTTGTCGACATTATCGCCACACAACTCTGACGCATGTAATACTATAATATAGAAGTCATTGGTGTGTGACATTGGCGGTATGAAAGAGAGAAAGATAGAGATGGTTTAGTATATGTAACATTGCTAATAGAGCGTCTATAGTTATGATATCATGAATTTAAAATTGTTTCTTTTTTGTTTTTGTTAATTTCTTTTCTTTTTCTTAAAAAAATATATTTTATTATTGAATTTTATTTATGAATTTATTGTTTAAAGAAGTTGTTTTAATAAATATGTATAATGAACAAGAAATCAAACAGAGTATGTGTTATTCTTGTTTTATGGACATGTTTAAGTTTCATAATGTTCTCATAAATCTGGCATATACAATTAAAATATTGTATGATATATAATTTTTAAACATTTCACATTTTATTATTACATATTTTTATAACGAAATATTAATAACTACATATTAATCGATAGAAAATTAAACCACAATAATTATAAGCTTACAAGTATTTATAATCTGTTGAAAAAAAAAATTAACATATCTGCTTTTAGTTGCAAGTTATATAATCAATACCATTTAATGATAATTAAATTATTTAATATGCTCTATTGAAAACTTTATTAAATGTGTAATAAATCTAGTAAAAATCGAAGAATTACAAATGTACTTTACATTTAATATAATTAGTCGATATTTTTAACTAAACAAAGATTAAATTTATAAACAACTTTGAAAGTAGTAAATTATTTAAATACAGTTAGTTCCAATAAATTATTCGTAGTTTCATTAATCATATATTCGTAAAATATAACTTTTATTAATAAATTAAGATGCTAATACTTTCAGTATTTATTTCTAAATTCAAAATTCATTTCAATTTTTCTTGCAACTACTCTGTTTTTTTGCAAGTTTTCCATTCCAGGATTTCAGTTCCAGAGAACCGAATTTTTTAATGAGTGCATCAAATAATGTGATCTGTGTGCTACAGTCCTTGTTAAAATATCTTTCTGCTATATTTAATATTTTTACTGATATGTCTTGTCTTCCATATTTTTCATTGAATCTGTATCCTAAGAAATCAAATTACTTCTATTTTGGTATTTTTTACTTGAACGCCATTTTACCTTTTTCGCTAGTTCCTAGATTTCATTTTTTCTTTTCTCCAGTATTTAGTTCTAACCCTTCTCTTTTTAAGTAGTTTCTGAAAATTCTTAATAATTAACTTAAATTTTATAGTGCAATCAATCAAGTACTTTTTCATTCATGATTCTTTCACGTTTTTCTATATTTCCCTTTATTTTATATTGATTGTTGCTCGTATCTTTACAGAGTAAACGAATATAGTATATTCCTTTCTTTTCTTTTAGCTGTTGGTCCACTACTGTTTTTAACACATAGATTCCGTCTACTACGCCTGTTATTCTTCTAAACCCAAATTAAATAATATTATAATTATTATTAATAATATATGATTTCTTTCCATGGGTTCTACTATCCTTTTTTTTATAAATTTAGTATGTACTTTATAACCCCCATTAAGAACCATAATTCCTCTTTAATTATTTTTATCTTCTTTATACCATTTTTTAAAAAGCAGCTCTAATATTTTGTTTTACCACTTTTTCCGTATTGTCTATAATTTAATATTAATGCTCGAGAACGAATAAAATTATTTTTTTAATTAATAGTATTTATTGCAACTAAATTCATACATTATTTTTACTAATAAAAGTTTTAGTTGCTTTAGGTAAAATCGTTTTCACAATTTCCTATTTAAATTAAATTATGTTAATGTGTATTTGGGAATATATATACTTCTGTGTGTGCAAATACATAATTATTACTTATATATGTAATTATTTATTGGTTATAGTTGCAGATTATTTGTGATATCATAAGTATAATGAAAAATAATATATAATTTTACTTAAAAAACTTTAAGTGAAGTATATAAACACAATAGAGTTTACAAAGGCATATAATAAATTAAAAACCTTTTGTGGAAATTTTTTGAAAAAGTAATTTATATTTATTGTTACTTATAAACTTTGAAGCTATTTATAATAATTTAAAAGATTATTTTATATTATTTATAAGAATTACATAAGCAAGTTTGAAATATATACGGTGATCAGATTAAAATCCAAAATTATTTTTATTCATTTTCAGAATATCGCTTAGAATTCTAAGTTGAACATTGTCAATGCTATCATTACTTAATAATCTTAATTAATATATTAGTCAGTATCAAATTTGATGTGTATATTTAAAAATTAAAATGTAACTGACACTGTTTCGTTTATAGCAGATTTTTATAGATGTTAATTATATTCATAGAATTATTTAAAATAAAGAATATATAATAATTATATATAAATAAATGTTTATACAATGCCTGTACAAGCTTTTCTTTAATATTTTTATTCGGTTGATTTATTAAATTGTATATATAATTTGGTAGTTATTTACGTAACTACTTTACTCTTTTCGTTCGCTTACTATTCTTCTTAAAAATAGAAAATTCCAATATTCTACATGTAACTCGATAGCGATATATGATGGTGGTTACGTACGGTGTTCATGACGGTCTATTGGAAAATGCCATAAGAAACTATTCTTAGAACAGCAATTCATAATTTGATGTATCCATCGTATAATTAAGAGAATAAAAGCTAGTCCTTCGACAGTCCTGACCCTCATTTCACAAGACTCTTTTAGTTAAAAAAGATGAATGGTGTAATTTTTAAGCCTAAATGGAAAACAAATACTGTAGATGATAGCGTCGCGGGGATGACGGGTTCGGAAAAATTACGCATTTCATAAATGTACTTTATTTCGTGATTTATGAAGTTTGCTTATTTCGCACTCTCAAGCCGTCACTTGGAAGAAAACAGCCACCACGTTCGCCGCTATTTTAAGACCTCCGCGAAAAATTAAATCTCAATCGAAACTAAATCGGAAATCTGCCTGCAATCGCATTTCGTGTACCTTTTATAGCTCTTTACAAATTTTAAAAAGACCCTTCTGCGTGCCAAGTAGGAAGGAAAAAGTCTACACAATCTAACCTTGTGTGGAGGTCTGATTCTTGATGTTTTCTAATTACCCTATAATGTATAAAGAGAATGTATGAGCTTTCATTATCTTTAGCTGTCGCCTACCTGCGCTTCTAAGTGGTTCACATGTGTTCGACACATGCCACGCCGCTACCTATCCTATCGTCAATAAATTTATTTCTTGGACAAGCACTGTATGTTTTTTTATCCAACATGGCTAACGATTATTGTCTGCGCTTTCTGCGCTTTTTCTTATATCACTACCATATATTAGAATTAAAATAAACGAATTCTCTAACCCTTAGCAATAGGCACCTACGTACATTAATTCTATTTCTGAAATTTTCGAAAAAATAAAAATAAGCTTCTTACCTTCACTCTACTTCTAATTTATATACTTTATGGTATTCACTCCTTCTTTATCAATTGGTTCAATTGATTCTATCTCATTTGTACCCTACAACTCGTTATTATAGTAGTATATTCCCAAGTCTTTCAACCTCATTTGTAAAACTCGTTCCTTAAAGTAATAACTGTATTCAGGCTTTGCTATTAATATCACGCGTAAAAAGATCCCTTGCCTCACCTCTATTACTGTATACCGTAACTTCTTTAACTTTTTTTTAGTTACATTTGTATCTAGGTTTATATCTTTATTTTTCTTCTTTTTGATAGAATTAGAATCTTTGTATTTATAAACCCTTATCTCTCACAATTTTCTTTTAATCTCTATAAATCTAAAAATAACTCCTGTACTTATTTTTCGAAAATTTCTTCTGTATGTCATCCTTCTTTTTTGCTTGAAGCATTGTCATCCTGGTTTTCCATGAGTCACAAATTCAAAAAAACAAATTCATTCTTTAGAGAATCTAAAGGAATATTCAGTTATGTGTTTTTATTAAACTTCGTTGTCATTTTATGTTTTCTGGTAAGAATAGAAATCTGAAAAACATATATGCCTTTTTTCAAATATTTCTACTGTATTATTCCGTATTTACAATGCTTGCGATATAGGATTGATCTTCCTTCGATCTTCAAAGGCACTCTATTCACAATGTTTGTTTGATACAATTTTAATAGAAAATCACCTTGTTCCTGCACTTTTTATCCAGATATGTCATCTTCACTAAGAAAATTCTGGAACTTGTCTTCATGTAGATTTTTATTTCTTTTGAGGATTATAGAGATCAATACCCACTTACTCAACCGTTTCTGAGTGCTTTTTACTAAAATCTTGATCTTCATAAGCTCGTCGATAGCATAGAACCTTATTAGTATTTTCTCTACTTTCAAATGAAGTATTTCCCAATTAATTTTTATAAACTATTTTCCGCAAAGATATATTTTATTGAATGTAGAGATAAAATACTTCGATTGTCGAAAACATATTTCTTCAGTTTCCACTTAAAACTGGCTCAGAGGCTATCAGGAATAGGTGATCTGCTTCTTTCCATATCATGATTCAAATTCAGAATAAAAATTATTGAGCAATTCTGAAAAAAATTGTCTCCCTCTTTGAAACCATATAAAATAAATACCCGCTCTAGATTGACTTTAAAACATAAAAAAATAAACTACTTAAATTATATGGAGAAAATTGAAATCCAACAGCAATTTGTCTTATTAAATCATTAAATTTTTAGAAAAAGGCATATCATAATAACTGTTTTTCATTTAATTTTTTTATTTTCTCTTCATATTGATGACTATCGTGAATAAATTCGTCCATATAGATCGGTTTTTTTATTTCATTGATACACAATAATCCGTTCTCTGTCCACACTCATAAAATTTAGCTTTTCACACAAAGATAATGAAACTGGTAATTAAATTCAATTTCTAGACTCTAATTTCATTTATTATTTTTTTATGAAAGTATATATCATCATTATCTAGATGAGTACAAAAAAAATATAATATATCACATCTTTCTTAAAATTCTCCCGAGAAAATTTCTATCAAATTGTCAACATCATTAATTGTGTAACATGTTTGCAGTAATTTCTTATGACATGCTTATGAAGTGTTTATTGTTTGTGGCTTTCCAAAGATTGAAAAGTCTATTTTCTCTATTTCTCTCTCTTTCTCTGTTGTTATAAATCTATTAATATGTTAATATGATTTGCTCGGGATGGTACTAATTTTCTCATTGAGTGTATATTTATATGCTTCTAATTGATGAACAATAGGTTTCTGACCACTTGTGGCATAGAGAAACATATTTTATAATTCTTTACTTCAACTTTCATACTTTGTAATTGAAACTTTCGATATACTTTTTTCAATTGAAATTTCTAGGTAAAACGACATCTTTTTCATCTTTAGTTGCAAAATTGATTCAAGATTTCGTAGTTCCTTTTTTTTCAATATTTTTGGAATATTGATTTTCGTAACATGTATGACATTTGATCCCAGTGTAATATAATAATGGCTCAATAATTTTTCAATTATTTGTCCTCAATTGATACTTTTGAATTAATTCCAAAATTTTATCACTGATTAACTAATTCATATTTCTTCTCATTTAGCTTCTATAATAGAACTCCCTATTCTATCAAAATTGGTATCTTCTCAGTTGTTTTGAAATGTAAGGCAAGGATCTTCAAATTAGGAAACTTCTTTTGTTTTCTTCTTTTCATTTAAATTATAGCATTATTAAACTCTTACTTTTAAAAAACAATCAAACATCCTAAAGAAAAAACATTAATTCATTCAACTATACTTCAACAAGAGATAAAGATTAAGTTCATAGCAGTATTTTAGCTTCCTTAAATATTAAGTTCTAGTTTTGCGTATTTATGCATCTCGTAAAGTAATACCTCAATGTTTCTTATGATACAGTTTGTATATTTCGTATCCCTTTTTTCGTTAATCCTTCTATTTTTTATTAATAATGAGACTTTATTAGATATCATAAGTAACCAGCTATTTCATAAAGATGTTGTGTTTAGTAAATACCTACATAAATGCAATACCTATTTCTCCATTGTAAAAAAGCTAAGTTTATTAAATTTTTTTCATAATTCAGATAAATTAAATTGGTTGATATTAGATAAGCTCTGTATTACGAAAATATTAAGGCAAATTACTCACTGAGGAATACCCTCAAAATGGTAATTATAACAAGCTTTATGACTTTGACATAGTGAAGTAATATACGGGTAAAATTTTATGTCATTAATTTCTTCTTACTTATTGTATTAACTATTTTTTGAATGTATGCTATATTTTTTTTTATTCATACATATATTTATTCATATAACATAGAACTATTTATTTAAAAATTTGTATAATTCTTATTTAATATAATATATAAATTTAAATTAACCAACGTTTATATATAATCATAAAAATTATAACTATTAAAAAATAATCTTGTTGGTGACAGAATGACCCAAATGTGTCGGGCATGTGCGCGCATTCTCGGGCAGGTTAATCCAAAGAAGTTTCGGAGTTATTCCCAGGGATTTTCTTGAGACAAGTGGGCATAATTGCCAATAAAATTGGAACAGATAAGCAAGAGTGTTAATAGACGGAATATCTTAAAATCAAAGAAACAAAATCGTAAACCTGTAATGAGAAAGGAGGAAGCAGGTTACGTGATTAAATAAAAGTAAGCGTTGAATTTTTCAACTTTATTTATAATGAATTTAAAGGTAATTATATAATATTTCAGTGGAATATGCAAAAAAGAAGAAATTTATCTTTAAATTTTTCATAATAATTTACAAAATGATGCGTACCACAAAAAGAAACAAGTACAATACATCATAAAAAATATGCCTGCACTATATATAATTTTGTGTGTGTGTTGTGTGTGTGTGTGTGTGTGTGTGTGTGTGTGTGTGTGTGTGTGATCATGTGAGGAAAGGTGAGGAATAGTTAGACACTTGTCCAAATAAATATATATAATCTAATTACTAGGTTAATAAGTAGAATGTTGCTGGAATGCGTGGTATATATCTATATGGATTGCAGTTATTAAAGTTTATTTAAAGTTTATTTACTTTAAAGTTTTAGAAAGGCATTATTACTTTCAACTCATCCTACAATTGAGAATTCTAGAGAACTACCAGCAATAAATATTTGGTTTAATCTTAGAGACATCAAGTGTATATCAAATCGAGTAAAGTTTAAGAAGATATAAAAGAATTAATAAATTATAAAACAATAAAAATAAAGTTTCAGTGAGTTAAACAAATTACAGATCGCACACTTGGACATTTTCTAACTTAAGAAACCTTTTCCAGTTAGTGTCAGCAATCCCGAACTTTGCATCCACATTAACAACAAAATATTTTACATGTTGCTGCCGATATCGTGAGTGCGGCGAAGGATATTAAATGAATGATAGTCTTGCTTGTATTATATTTTAATAATAAATGTTTTATTTCTATAGATTAGCGATAGCCCTTTACTTTAATTTATAAATCTCTCAAAAAGTTATTTGACTCAATTAAGGTTCGATTAAGTTTTTTAATTTGTCGAAATTATACTGAAAAACCTTCCTCTTTTCACCCACTTTCGGGCTTTTATAGCTTTTGCCGTTGCCTTCGTCTTCTTTCTTGATAATTCTACTTAAAAGAAAATCGTTATTATTGGCCTTTTTATTACCTTGTGGGATCGCACCGTCGCGTTTATGAGCCTTGGACCCAATGAATTTCTTCCCAGATTCGATGTTTCGGGCTCCCTCGCAAGGATCGCCCGCAGAAATGATGTATATGGAATCAAAGAGTGAGGTAGATCGAGAGCATGTGAAACAGAAAGAGAGAGAAGGAGAAATAGTGGTATAAGGGAAAGATGCCGGTGAGTGCGTCAAATGCTGTGCGTAGTACGAATTGTGTAGGAAGGAGAAAGAGAGGTAGAGTAGAGGCATGGAAGGGAGCTTTACTTACTGCCCAATCAATGACATAGTTTGTAGGAGTAGGAGGGAAGATAGCCTAATCTTGGAGTTGCCATTACTTTGTGTCAAGCATGAAAATCTTTCTCGCGCAGTTTTCCTTTTTCCTTAGAAGCCTCCGTAAATTACGCTCCGCCTTCCCGAAAACCCTTTGTTTAAGAATTTGACTCTAAATAAAGCTATATTATATTTTTACTTACGTTTTTAGTGACCATGTTTATGATTTTTTTAAATGTTTATATTTTTATTTTGCTTCAGCAAGTGAGAGCCAATTGCATCGTTAATAATAAAAATATAACAACAATGGCAATGAAAAGATAGATTTAATTATAATTAATGATAGATATAACGATAAAAATCAAGTTGAATAGGAGGCTTGCTATCTCGATATTCTACAATATCAGCCTCCCCCTTATAAAGATAGCTAGTACTGAAGAAAGAAAGGAAATGGGAGATGTAAAAATTAGGAAAAAGTAACAAAATAGGTGAGTTTTGGATCAGAATCTCCTCGTGGCGTCTGTCACACCTTTTTTCTTCGAGGTAAATGGCTCTATGTTACACACGTTAAGATAGTTCCTTCACTACTATTCCTCCGGCAAATTGGCGCTAGGTTTTTGTGTGTGACAGTGGTATAGCTTCATGATAAGATCTTACTTTACTATTTCACTTGAGAGAAAAGGGTCTAAGTGTGTGACACGTGAATAATGAATCGATAAGGGAAGAATTTAAAAAACTTTCCTGTATTAACGTTTAGAGTATAAATTCAATTTAAACAGAAATATAACATAGTTTTTTTTAACCATTTTTCAAAAATAAACTTTAATAATTTTTTTTAAATATTCAAACTAAATAATATTAAAATTATGAAAATAAAATCAACTGTTAATGAATATAAGGTTCTGAAATTTTCAGTTGTATTTGATCATATGTATTTACCAACAATTGTTGAATACACAATTGATAAAGAGGCTTTTGGTATTATTTCTAATATTCTATTTTACTAGTGTATATACGTCGAACTGGAATAATAAAATATATAATGAAAAAATAAATAATGTATATTTGATATTCGATAAAAGAGTATTATAGACCAAGTTAATAAATAACATAAAATCTATATATTATTTATTACTTTTTGCTGTTAAGATTGTCGACATAATAAGTATCATCTATTAATGTGTTGTTAAACATCTTATAGATTATTATAAATTAAAAAACATGTAATAGTAATGCATTTACCTTTTTTGAGGACTGTCTATAATATCGACGGGGATACAGCATACATATATAACGGTCTATAGCCATACACACAAGGATGACAGCAGTTTGTTGACTCAATGCTCCTCTTAAAAGAGCCTAAAACATATATGAATTTTATTTTTTATATAATCATAATTTATACGAGCATAATTTTATAATGCATATTAGCGAATAAAATATTTATGTTTAGATACAATAAAATACTTTATTGAAATTTTTTATAATGATATTAATAATCATGTTTCTTCATTGTTTATAAATATGATATATATTTTATCAGATTTGAGTTCTACATTTTTTGTTAAATTATTATTGAAAGACAAATACAAATTTAGATAAATTTAGACACGCGTAAATTATTTCCATTAATTTTGAAAATTGATAGTATTCTATCCTTGAAATATATTTATAAATAATTAACTTTTTTAATTATAATTTTATAAAAATGCCTTTCTAAATATAATAATAAAATAATAATAATAATATAATAAAAATATAATAATAAATATAATATAAATCTAATATATAACAAATAAGTAAAGATGTACAAAATATCAAAATTTATTATATATATGTGTATAAATATATTTTCAATTTCAAAAAATTTTCGTTCACAATGTAACGTACCGAGGTACTCTTACGCCACTCACATATACAAAGCGTACGCATCTAATCTATTGCATGAATCCGTCTACTAGGCGTTAGTCTGTTTCCCCCTCTACCGAGTAAATTCCTCATACCCGTAATGTTTACACAAAATGAGACTACGCATCTGACAAATGCGTAAATGCAACTATCATACTGTAAACATATATTGTTATCTAGCATATGCCCAAATTTCTTCACCATCTTAATTCAGCGAAAACTCAAGTACCTCTGTTTCTATGCACCGACTAATTACTACACGGGAAATCGTATCGGAAGTACCATTTTCTAGCATTTCCCGTCTATTTCTCTCATCTGCATAAAGATGACTATTTATTAACCTGTGAACCAAATATTTAATCTCACTTAAAGTTCATTGATATCACAGTATTGTAAATTCGATCCTACAAAAACGATGACTTCTATGCAGAACTAGCATTCAGTAACGAGTATTTCGACGTTAATCATTTTCCACATTACCTATTCGGCACTTAACCTGTAGCATTTAGCGACAAGAATTATTTTCGATATTTGTAATTTTCGCTCTAAAAAAAATTTTGAATTAAATCATAAAATTAAATTATAAAAAATTTTTAAAATAAATAATATTTTAAACTGTTTGCATAAACAAAGTGATTTTGAACACCTCAAGTCCTAATTCTCTTTAAAACAATAAAAATCCATAAATCATAAAAAATATATACACGTTTTAAATACATCATTTTAAAAATAGCAATAGTAGTGACTTTCTTTAACTGTGAGTGGGTGTCAAGACATAGCGTTAAAAAGCAGATATCTCCACCGTTTATAAGCTGGCTAATCATCCGCAATTACGTAATATGCAGGAAAACTGTTACGTTTTATTTTTTTATTTATTTATTTTCTTTTATTTTTATTGTTGTTGATATTTATTGTTTTTCAGTTGTCACTCTTGGTTAGAGCTCATAATAATAGCAGTGCAAGTATTACAACAACAATACGAAAATATTGAATTGATATTACAATAATTTATATAATTTTATTTAACAGCATTAAATGACGAAGCTTATTCAATACTCTTGTTTTTTTAATTATTTGACGTGAAAAAAATACCAGTGAATGATTATGTCACCATATATATATTTATTTATTCATACGAATATAATTATGTTCATAAATAATTATAATCATCATTTTTAAACTTTATAAGGAAAATATTAAAATATGTATCAAAGATAAATTTAAAAAATAAAATATAGATAATTAAATATATTTTTATACAAGGTAAGCAAATTTCAAATAGTTAAAATAATTATTAACTAAAATAGTATAATAAGTAATATATAATTAAAAAAATAATATAGAAAATAATTTAAGGAACTAGGTTTACTAAAAACTTAAAAAAATCTATGCTTTTCGTCATTTTTCTAAAACTATTTCTCTATTTATTAAATAGTATTGGCGCTAAAATAAGTTTATTAGGCTACAAAGTTAGGGGTCGAATGACTACGGACACAAGATAAAACTAGATAACATGTAATATTATACAACAGTAGAATGGATATAATTATATATAGATTAATACGGATATAAAATGGAAATAATTAATAACGTTTTTCGACAATAATTTCATATAAATAACCCCAGAAATACTTGACTTAATATAGATGAGAATTGCTGTTTAAAAAAATAATATAGTTGAAAGTATCTATTTTATTGCACTTATAATTGAATTTTAAAGATACTACGTTGTGAAAATTCATAATAAATATTCTCATCAAATTTATAACCAAATAAAGTTTGAATCTATAAAATAAATTTTATAGCAGAGTTTATATGTAGCCATACTAGCTGTAAAACATCATTACCTTCAATCAAATGATGTGACATATGTAGCAATTTAAAAAATGCTACATACCTATTCGTGATAGGATATTCATGGGGTTTTAACGCGTGTCTGAAACCGAAACGAGCAATTCTCGGTAAGGGCCAAAGCTGTACCCGCATTAATTATAACGAGCGGAATAATTGTTCTGGGTAAGAGTGAATTAGTGTCAAAATAAGCCGTTCCGAGAAGAAGGGTATAGGAGTGGGGTAAATAAAACATGCTCGAAAGGAAGGTGGTTGTCGGTGCGTCGCGATTGACTGTAAGGGAAACAGAGGAAGAAGAGAACCGAAAGGCAACGAGCATAAAAACCTAGCCCAGACCGTCTTCGAGGCTCTTTTCCCTTTACTTCGTGGTTGTCACAATTACTTTTTCCATTTTCTCGAGTATAAATGGTAAGTTGTTTATTGTCAAATGAATCGATACCGTTAAATAAATAAATAAAACTATATTTCTTTATGTAACTGGTAATTTTGTTACTTCTTTCCTGATTTATCCCTTCCCTGGCAACCGTTACAATACTATATATTACACACGACGGCTCTTCCATTTGTTCATAAAAGAATAAAAACAGTATCCTAAAGATATTTTAATTGAATAGTTCACAACAATACCTTAAAATTTTATATCAATTTATAACTATATTGAAACATGCGTGCATCACTTTCTAATTTGGACGAAAAAAAATAATAATATTGGAACGAAGAGTTGTTTTTTAATAATTTAACTTTTTACGATTTTCATAGGATAATTTCCATTGATTATATTCTAAAAGAAAAAACAATCGACAGCTCATAATATTTAGGAGGGTTTAAAAATTAATTAAAAGAAAACGGTTTTGAAACAGAAAGTATTGTTTTTGAAAAAGAAATATTATAACTTACACATCAGATATCGAGATAGGCAAAATCAATGAGTTTAAGTTTCAATAATTTAGAATTACTAAGTTTAACGCAACTGATAGTCCATTTTCTTTAAACAGTTCTTAGGAAATCCAAGGCATTACATGCACATCAATTTCTTTTGTTCCATTAAATATGAAGCTTATGATTTGAGTTTTCTATTAATGAAATATTATTAAATATATGTAAGAGTTCTAGTCTTAAATCATGGGATTTATTTCCTAATTCATATTCAATAAGCTAGAATTATCGTTCAAGAATACTCAAAATTTCAATGTGATCTTTTCAAAGAATGATTCATGGATGGGCTTGATGTAAAATGTATCAATACTTTACTTTAAGATCTCAGTGTAAGTAAAACGTCTTTTATTCAACGAAAAAGTACCATAGACCAATTAAACAATCCAATTACTTTATAATTTTTCTATATTTCTAATATAAGCACTCTTTAGAACATTCAAAATTTCTTAAAAATATCAGTAATTTTGTTCAATGAATATATTCAATTTTATTAAAAATTTAGAAAAAACAATTAAGATACTTTCTTTAATTATAGGTTTAGTTCAACGAATAATAGGATTTATTTATTTCTCGGTTTAAAAAATAAGCGTTTTTTTATAAAAAATAATATGGATAGATTTCTAAAATATACTTTAATATTACAGTTTAAGAACAGATTTTTAAATAAAAAATTTAGTTCAGTATTATTCTAATTAAGAATTTGATAGATTAAAATCGCTAGAATAGTAAACATATTTTTGAGTGAATCCATTTACTATTGCTGTATAATATTACTTGTGCACCCTATATTAGCAAATATATTATAAAAAAAGAATGTTTATAAATATATATTTCATGATAGTACGAGAAATCATGTGCTTTATATTGATATGCGAGCATCAGTACTGGTTCACAGGTGATAAATTTTTAGCAACTTTGAAAGCATGTATACGTTAGCGCATATCTTATATTGATATGTAAAGTAGTATTATTATATACAATCATACAAAAAAAGTTTCTACTAAATTATTACGAGTAGAATTATGTAAAATTACATATAAGAGCTAATCATGTACAAATATGAATACGAGAATGATATATAGAAATAGATGTATAAATGTATGTGAACGCATGCATGCTAAGCTACACGAAACCATTAAAATGCAATAATACGAATAATAAAATAAAATTAATAATAAAATTTATGTGCAAATATCGACAAGTGTGCACATAAGTTTACCAGTTCGTATGCCTAAACACAGTGCGTGAGAAAGTATCCATCTTTACCTCAGTTTAAGTAATATGGTTTACTAAATCGAGAAATAATTTTATTTTTACAATTTTTCAGAATTATTTTTTATTTTACTAATAATTACTATTATTTTTATAACGTAATATAATTAATTTTATTATTATTGTTTATTTACGAACAATTTATAAAGTTTTACATTCTGTATATTTTTACTGTATAACTTCCATTTTACACATAATTTATTTCTCTCTTTATTTATTTCTTATTCTTCTTTTTCCTTCACTCCTGTTATTATCTAACTACCCGTTGTTATATTGCTTACTCATTCATTTATTCTTCTATATCTGCTTTAGTGAATCTTATTTATAAAATAATGCTTATCTCTTTTTTATTATTATTCATAATAATCTTCCACATAATTGCTTTAGACCTCGTGACATTGTATTTTTCGATAATGCGCTTTTTTATTACTATCTAATTGTTGTATAATCTATATGTTCTTTTTGTTCATAGTAATCAGTGTTTGTTGTTCTATTACAACATAGAAATTTTGTCAGCAATCTTATTGCATATTGTTTTCCTTCTTTCTTTTCTGTTGTTAGTTTTACCAGTTTATTTTATTAATTGACGGAAAAGGTTTTAAAAAGATGCAGTATAGTGATGTATGAGTATTTATCACTGAGTTGATGAAGCAGGTCGTAAATCTGATTAATCTTTGTAGAGAGTAAGTGTATAACTATGATTTTCTACCTTTTGAGTTTGATACCTGCACTTGAGAAAGATTCTATATTACCGTATGGTGATGATTGATGTAAATTAAAATGTTTTGAGAAATCAAAAATTACAGAATTGATTTGTAACTATTTTTTAATTTAAACAGAATCAACTTCTTTTGTGAGAAAAAAACGTGTTTCTAAAATATTGAACAATAGAGAATGAAGTTACGCATAGATTATCAATATATATGCATAATTATGCGCGCAAACAATTAATCATGTTGATTTGAATCGATTGAGAGTCGAACGATATTAGACAAAAAAATTAATAAATCGATAAGAGATTACGTGATTAATCGTCTGTGAAATAGATGTCGCCACATACTAATTTGACGAATATACAATATTTTCATATATACATTTTTTCATACCTTCTACTATAAAAGGTTGAACTTCCTTTATATATTATGATTCTTCTACCTTGTTTATCCAAACTTGATGGTCTACTTTGATTTAATTACGCCATTATTTCTACCAGTTTATTTTCCAAGTTTCCATTTCTTTTTTCAGAAGTAACTTTACTAACTAATATTAAGCCAAAAATAGTTCCTTCTTCTATCATAGTTGTTATGCATTTTGTAAAGACCGCGTTTTAACTACTTATTACTTAATTGTCAAATCTAATTGTTTCCTTAAATGATTTTATTTATAAATCTAATTTCTTTTGTTTCTAACATTAAATCTGACTCCGTGATATTTTTTTCTAAATTCAAAATTCAATTTGGCTTTTATCGCAAGTTTTTCACCCCAGAATTTCGGTTTCATAGATCAATACATTTTTAATGAGTGCATCAAATAATGTGATTTGTGTTTTACAGTCTTCCTTAAAACATCTTTCTGCTATACTTAATATTTTTCCTGATATGTCTTGTCTTCAATATTTTCCATTGAATTTTTTATCCTAAAAAATCAAATTACTTCTATTTTAATACTTTTTACTTGAACGCCATTTTATCTTTTTCGCTAGTTCCTAAATTTCATTTTTTGTTTTCTTCAGTATTTAGTTCTAACTCTTCTCTTTTTAAGTAGTTTCTGAAAATTCTTAATAGCTAACTTAAATTTCATAGTGCAATCAATCAAGTACTTTTTTATTACAGACAAAACGAATATTACTCCCTTTTTTTAGCTGTTAGTCCAATAATATTTTTAGCACGTACATTGTGTCTACTATGTCTCTTTTTCTTTTAAAACCAAACTAAATAACATTATATTTTCGATCACTTTCCAATTGTTCTTCTATTCTTTTTTTTTCTATTTTTTATAACTTCTTTGTAATTTTTGTATCTTCCATTCAAAGGTTTTTTCCTCTATAATAATTTGTATTTTTTTCTTCTTTTGAAAAAAAAACATTTATTTACCTCTCCAATACTTCTTCCTTATTTATTACTGTATCTTTTTACCGTCAATTTATTCTTTTTCTTACTCCTTCTTTAGTTTTCTTACTTGTTCGTTCCATGCTTTTATTTTATTCCGTGTTTTCAGTATGCTATTATTAGTACACACTAATTATATTTTATGAATTTTAAGTTACTTTAAGACCTTTGATGATCCTAATTATCCGAATAAAAATAATATCAGTTTAAGATGAATTGTGATAATTAAATAGTGGAATAATATCGAAATTGCAATGCATCTCATTTTTTAGTGACTATCGTATATTTATTTTTTTGTTCATTATTTATAACCGCGAATATCTTACTTATTTACTTAAAAGATAAAGTTAGTTTTTTGATAAACTAAACATTCCAATTTTAGTTGATTTTAAAATCGTTTATGGATGTTCTTGGATATATTTAATATAAACGTTTCAAATATATATTTTTTGATTTTTCTTAAGTCTATAAGTTTTATAAAAAAATTTCACAGTCATGTAGTTTATCATTTTTTTCTAAGTAAGTAACCATAAAAATTATTTAATAATATTTCTTCTTCAGTAAACTGTTTAGAATAACTACTCTTATTTTTAATTTGTCTTATAAGTTATAAAAAAGTGTAGTTAATTCCAAGCAAAAAATATTTGCGTACATCTTTTAGTAACTCTTGATTCACCATTTGCTCAAATTTGCTCAAGCCATCTTTGTTAGAGGTAAAACTAGTAATGCCAATACAAATTTCTCCCCTAATTTTCGACTATTTATCTATATTTATGTCTAAAACTTAATTGTAATGTAAGCATTAAATAATTAAGGTCACATGTTTAGTCAACACAATATACAAGTTTACATGATATGATAATATATCATGTAACTAAGTAAACCATGTATGGTGTTGCTCGTGTAACTCTAATTGTTATTAGAGATCTATTGAGTTATTAATTTTAGATCTTTGGTTTAGTCGGGTAAATAATCACTCACTATTTTACTTCACTAACGATTGTTTATTGTGGTGATTGGTACAATTCATATATTATGCTATAAGTATAATATATGAGAGCCGAACGCGTGTGCAATCGAGTCGCTTGCGAATTCGAACTGACTCGGCCGTCGGCAAAAGGGCCGCAGGCTCCTTTGTGTTCTTTTCTACAAAACGCAAAACATTACGTATACTTATATTTAATTCTTATTTCTAAACTTTAAATAATAATGTCGATATTCGACACGACGCGGGACACCCGATCTTTGTATATCTTATGCGCGCCGAATTGTCGGCTCGTGGCAGACATTGATCCGGCCCGCCGCTTAAGAATAAAAGTAAATATGCTAGAGTATACGCTACAGATCTTTAATTTATAACTTTTGATGCATGCTCAATATAACTTACGTTAATTACTTATTCCGTGACTCATACTATTTAAATTTAATTTTTTCAAGAAATCAATAAGCACTCTTATTATAATAAGAATACAAGTTTTATAAAAAAACTTTTTTATGTTTTTCCACATAATATCTGGCAGAATAATATATATTTGACTTAGATTTCTTTAAAAATTCTATTGTTTTAATTATAATTTGGTCACTTGCAATAGTAAAAATCAAAGTTTCATTAGTGGCGATAAGTTGTTGCAAAAACGAATTCAAATTTTACTTAAACTGATCAAAACACTGCTTTGTTGTTCATTATCATAATACTTATAAAAGAGAAAAAAAGAAAATACCTAAACTAGCTTCACGGTTACCTAATTCTATTTAAATTTAAAGATAAATACTTAAATCGGATATTTTGATATACAAACTTTCGTACACTCTTCTGCTACTCTATCTGCTAACACGCAACTACACCAAAAAAATTTTAAGGTATTATAAAAAAATGTTGCACTCAACCACATATAGTTCAAAACACCCATATGTGACATTATTTGTATTATTTTTCATTCAATATTGTTATAATTTCTTAACAAATTATTTACGAAGTTATCAATTTATAATTATAATACATTAAGTACGGATTTGTCGAACTTTCCCATTTAAAAATTTATCATTCATTTATCAAGATAAAATTTATCATATTATATAGAATTATTATATTTATATTAAAAAATTAATTTTTAATTATACATTTGTATTTATCTCATTTATATGTGCGATTTCATTAAATTCAATAAATTTTTTCAAATTCAAAAATTTTTTTCATTTTTAATTCACAATAATAAATAATGGTGATAAATTAATTAATTTTAAAAAAATTTATATATATTAAAATTAAAAGATTAATTGTTTCATTTTTATTATATTAAATATTATAATATATTTACTCAGTTTTAATGAACTCGAGATATTATGAAATGATGGAATTTTTTATTATACTGTATTGTCCTAGAAATAACATTTATTGAGTAAATATTATTTAAAGTGATTAAAATAAAAGTATATATATATCCTCAAATATTTTCATTAAAATTTATACAATTTTATTTTATTTAACTACGTTTATTTAGTAGTATTATCTAAGTAAAAATGTGAAGGATCATTATTTTGTTTAAAAATTTGTAAATGAAATAGTATAGTTTTTATTAAATTTTGACTAATAATATATAATATATAAGTTATAATTGGAATCTTTTTGTATCAAACAAGCATATAAACGAATTGATTATCAATTATAAGTATTCGTAATGTTAGATTGGAATATTTTAAATATATTAATATATTATCTCGATATTTAAAATTTTATTTTTATTAAGAGTTTACTTTTATTAAAAATAAGTTAATGAACGTATAATTTTACATTTTTATATTACTAGAAATAAGAGATGTTGTTGGGAAAATCTTCTAGAGAGTAGCTTCCACAATGGAACGATTGAAAGTTGTATAATGAGGGATTAATCTAACCTTATCTAACGCCTACCGATTAAAGCCTCCCCGAGAGCATATGATCACCGCATATATTTTATCGCGTGTATTTTGACTCAATATAGAAGAAATTAAAATATTTGAAGATTTTAATAAGTATAGAATCTTAATGAAGCATTATATCATATATTCCATAATAATAATGTTTCCCTATGTGAAGAAGAGAAGAAAATCCATGAATATTTTTTAATAGACTCGGTTAATATATATATTATGATGTTTTAAAATTTGTACAAAGAGCTTGAAAGTCAAGTTCGCCGCATTTCTATAAAGAGAAATAAATTTATATCCTTTCAGTATTTGACAATTGTTCATGAACCATGCACAGTGCAGACTGGATATAAGAATTTGTAAATAGGTTGACTGAAGTCTTACAAAGATCGGAAGAGTAGTTGTGCTCCGTAAGGAGATATAGAATATCATGCTATGAATAATAAGTTTAAATGTTCCAAGTTAGGAAAAAAACTTTTATTAGAGAAAAAATGGAGAAGAAAATATGTGGTCATTTATGATTTTTATAATGGCTTTACCAATTTTTACTTAGATGAATCGGGAAGAAAAAGTCTTAACTATGCAATTAGATGGTGTGAAAAATTATTGCATATATGCTTGAAAATGAGCCTTTTACTTGGGATTAAATACTTTTTGCATCGAGAAAATGCACGGAAATGTGTCTTCTGCAATTAAAATTATTATCAGTAATATATTTTGTAACTTAGAGAAATTGATGCATAATTTTTTAAAGTTATCAAAAACCAAGTTAAACTAGAGAGACATAAGATTTTTCTCAACATGATTAGGAATACGGCAGAAGATAACTATTTCAATTACCTTTTTGAAATTATAACTGATAGTGATGAGCTGCAGTAATAAGGAAAGTAGACAAGTTATGTAGATGAAAGTAGATGAAGGTGGAAATCATCTACGTTACAAGAAAATACTCGAGGTATGGATAAATACAGCCCGGACGAGAGTTATAACACAATCCTTTCTAATTCCATTAAAAAGAATTTATTCGATCGGTTGGAAGAAATATTGAACACGTATAGATTCGGGTATTCTTTATCGCTATTACAGAATTAATTCCTCAGGATAGAGACGGATAAATATTTTATTCATTTTTCTAAGAGATCTAATCACCATCCATGGAGATTATAGGTGATGTTCGGGTTCAAAATAACATTTTTATTTAGAAATCAAGATTCCCTATGTATCTTCAGAGATGACTGAAGAAAGAATTTTAACGATTATAATTCGCCTTAAAGTGGTGTTAGTGAGATTTTTGCCAACACTTCACGAATAGTTATTGTTATAAATTAGGTTTAGAATTTTTAAAAAAAGTTTATGTCTAGCTACGACAAAGTGAAATTTAGTGAAAGCTAAAACTTCTTCTGTGAAAGATGTGACAATGTGGATAGTTTTATTAATTTCTTTGATAGAATTAGGACGAAGATATTTATAGATAAGAAATTTTAGGTTATATGAGAAAAAGATAATCCAAATTTTCTCTCATTGAAATATTAGAGCTGATACGTAGAAAAAGTTAAATGTTACAAGAACATCTATAATCCCTGGTTTTAACATTTTTAACTTTGTCTGTCACTCCCCCTCTCTCGCAGTCTTCAATTTGATTGAAATTTTTATAGAAAATTTAAGAGAGCTTCAAAATTCAAATTACATTGAAAGCAGGTTCTGAGCAGCAATCAACATTAAATATTGCAAGGCTGATCTATAAGAAATATACTTGGTATTTATTCAAGTAATTAACTATAATTATTGAAGTATCCTAGAAAAAAAGGCTTTGATATCATATAGATTCATATACTTTTTTCGAGGTAAGTAAAAAAATGATTATATACATAGAATCTTAATATATCCATAATACAGTATATACTCTTAAATACAAGAATATGATCAGATGTAGTCGAAGCAAAATATCAATTTCATCGGTATCAGTAATCGAGAGGCAATATTTGCAGTATATGTAAATAGAATAAGGGCATGTAGAAATTTCTGACTGAAAAATGATGATATTCAAATAAAGACATCATGAACCTTCTTGCTCATCAAAGTTTAAGTCGAGTGCGATGAACTAATTTGAAATGCTGCATCCATTAAAAATAATAATACATCGATTGCTTTGATTAGTATAATGTATTATTGGTGAAAAGCCGGTTCTAGAAGTAATTATGAGTCCAACAGCGAATTATTGCATTAAAATTTTGAATTAGAAGATACTCCTACGTGTGGTAAGAATGGTATAATCAAAACTGAAGAAAGATTGAATTATTTAATGAAATCGGCGTGGAGTCAAGATAATTGCGTTAAACATCTGTATCTTAGAACATTAAAGAACACTACAGTAAGAACTGCTGGCGCCAGTTGAATTGATTAAAACCTGGAGTTGGTTTACCCAGTATCAAAGGATATGAATTAGGGCCTTTGATGTTATTTACCTTTATTACGAATTTTGTAATCTTTTTAACAGGAAAATTTTTAACTTTCAGTTTATTCAGAACGATAATCCAAAAAAGATTTGCTTAAAAATAATATAACTGTTCCAGATTGCATGATTTTTGGTACCTTTAACGGCACCTGGTATAATCGATAATGGCCGCTCACCACGTGGCGAAAAAGAGGGCACTACTCAAATTGAGCGCGTCGATCGCGTATCAATAATCAATAAGTGCGATCAACTCCTCGTGAAGTATATGCAGACGTATTCACGTTGTACATTTAAAGTACAATTTATTCACGCTATTTGACAATGAGTAAGGCGCCTCGCGTGATAGGCTAATCAATCGCCTATCAGCGATTAGATATTATCATAGATAATATTGCGTGTCTTCTCATGTCGTATATTACTAGGGGGTATGATGTGAGAGAGAGAGAGATTAAGAGTATGAGTATGAGTATGTGAGAATATAAGTATGCGTACGCAATAGACGGTATGACATGCGGCGGCAATAGAAAGGCCGCCTCCCCGCAGACTGACCCCTGGCGGACCCATCAGTCTTAGGGAGGCCTCCCTGACTACAGCAAATAATTTAGAGTGTTTGTTTGTATTTAATTGCAACAGTAATCATTCTGCTTTATCTGATCTCATAAATTTGGGGCTCGTCCGAGATATAGTGAAGTTTTTGGAAATTACTTTTATTACATTTAGATACAAGTGTTTGTTAAAATTAAAAACGGTTTTGAACATTTATATTTATGAAGTTTAATCTACGTGTGTGGTGAAATAGTTACAACATTATAGACAGTGCTAAGTGTATTTATCGTGTTAAATTTAATTGCGTATTTATTATAGTGAATTTTATATCGGCGTTGAGTTTAATGTGCGTAAACTTTTATGTTTTATTCTGACTATGTTATTTATAGTGTTAATATTTTATAATCGGCGTATAATTAATCTGTGTATTATTTTATTAAATTTTAGTTGCGTATTATAAAATTTACATTAATTTATCGGCTACGATAAATAGTGTTGCATTGAATTATATTCTGAATGAGAAGCCGTGTAATAATAATAATAAACTGCGTGAGAAACTACGTAATATTTTTGTGAAAAGCTGTGTGATATTTTGCGTGAAAAATTGTTTGATATTCTTTGTGAAAGACTGTGTGATATTGTTGTGCGAGGAGCTGTGCAACATAACTGCGTGGAAGCCGTGTGATATTTTTTGCATGAAAAACTGTGTAATATTTAAGTGTGAAAAGCTGTGCAATATTTGTATGTAAAAAAAAAAAAAAAAATGTTGCAAAGACTGTGTGAAAGTGATAAAGAAGTGAAGTCATTTATAAATTAAAATTTTGTGTAATTTTTATAAGCGATCAAAAGTTGTATGATAAGTGAGTGGCAAGAAAGAGGTGCGCGAGCATTATTGTTACGCCTTAGTGGTGTCGATTTTCATAGCAAAAGTACGAACTTGATAATATATGCCCTTCGTAAAGTAACGGTTATCTATTCATAGAATTACCGAGAGTTAAAACATTGGATATTTTTCAAGTGAAATAGTATATTATTTCATATTTCGAAATTTATAACGGGATTTTTTTGTTTTTATTTTTTTTCTCTTTGTGTGACCAATGCGCAAGCAGCCAGACAGAGCGAGCAAAAGCGCAATTCTACAGCTGTAGCAACAGAGAGCGAAGAAGAGAAAGAAAAAGAAGGAGAAAGAGAAGCAAAACGCACAACGATGGCAAAAGATCGTGGAAATCTTCAGATCGGCCCAGAGTTCAATGCAATGGAATTACAGGCAATATTGCAGCAAATGCGGTTTCAAATGTAGCAATTGCAGCAACAAAATGACATTTTGCGCTAACGAGCAGAGGAGGCGGAAAGCACTTGGGAGAGATCGGATCCATCTAGGTGAATGATCCAACCGAGACAGGTGTACCAAGTAGATTGCTAACTGAGTTGGAAGCAGCCAGAGCCCGCCTTCGAGAATGGGAAATCACAGCAAGTGGCGAAGACACCATCGATAGAGAACAGGTGGCCGTGGTACAACCCCGACGTGAGAAGCTACATTTCATGGTACCGTTGACCAATTGCCAAAATTCTCGGCCGACGACACTACTCAAACAGTGGCGGGGTGGTGTGAAACAATTAATGAAGATTCAGCCCTTTACGGCTGGAGTGAACAAGAAACGTTGGTGGCAGCCAAGAGAGCTTTGACGGGAACAGCGCGCAGAAAGCTGGATTGTCAAAAGGGCCTTACATCATGGGCGACCATGGAGCAAAAACTGGGTGAGGCTTTCGATAAGCGAGTCCTTACTTCGGATATTCACGAGCGAATGCGCACAAGGGCGAAAAAGAAGGACGAGACTGCATTGGCCTACGTGCAGGAGATGGAGTACTGCGGGCCCTAGGCGAATATTGCAGCGGAAGAGATGCACCGATACATCGCTCGCGGCTACACCAAAGATGTGCAGTTCAGAATGCTGCTTATGGGAGCAACGTCGCGGGCACAGCTAATAGACATGCTGACTACCCAGAAATGGGTACTTAATGAAAAATACGACAAAAAGCATGCTTCAGAGAAGAAAGAAGACCGAATTTGCTATAAGTGTAAAAAAGTGGACACTTTGCGAAAAATTGCACTATTTCTGAAAATCGTGCTTGTTTTATTTGCAGAGAAACTGGGCATGTGGCAAAAGACTGCCTGAAAAACGACATGGTCAACAAAACTCCAATAAAATCAGGAAAGAAACCTGCAGTCAATCATGTCACGAGTGGATACAATAGAACCAAATTTTTTGCGGTCATTGGAGGCATCGAATTCGTTTGTCAAATGGACAGTGGCGCAGATAACAACATTTTGAGAGAAGCTGCGTTCCAGAAAGTAAACCACCAAGGCGAATTCAAACTGGTAAGCTACTACACCATACTGCAAGGCTCAGGTGGACAAATAAAAATTATAGGAGCGGTCGAGATCCCAACAACAATTAAAGGGTTGACATACAATACACGGTACTTGTTGGTACCAGTAGGCAACTTGCCATCGCAGGTCCTTATTGGGGATCCACTGCTGAACCTGGTCGTTGCGAAGCTGTGCAAAAAAGGGCCAAAATTTGAACCGGTAGTGGATAGCAAGTACATTTTGCAGGTGAAATTAGAGATGGAAGACGAGTTTTTGGAGCTCGTAGATCATTTAAGCCAGCAGTCTTATAGCAAAGTGCTGAAGATGCTACGCGAATACACCCCTCATCGTGAAGTTATATCTCCGATCAAATTAAGTATCGAGCTGAACGACACGACCCCGGTCGCCTGTCGACCCAGAAGGCTCTTTCTGGAGACGTGACTACGGTGCGAGAGACTTTGGATAAATGGCTGGTCGAGGGCATGGTGGTCAAAAGCAGATCGGAATGGGCAAGCAGAATGCTTACATCGCCCAAAAAGGATGGCACGTCGAGAGTCTGTATCGACTATGTGCAGGTAAACCACAAGGTCAAGAAGTGGCATTTCCCAACAGCGTGTTGGAAGACGTGTTGGAAGCAACGGAAGGTTCTTGCGATCAGTACAGTACTGAATTTGAAAGATGGTTCTTTCACGTACCAGTCGAAGAGCAAAGCCGCAAATATTTGGTATTAGTGGGGCTATGGAGGCAATACGAGCCTACAGTTGCGCCTTTCGGTTTTTGTAATTCTCTCCTTGTTTTTCAGGAATATGTCGTACGAGTGTTCGAGGACCTGGTAAAGAAGAAAATTATAGTAAGTCACATCGATGATATCTTCATAAAAGGAAAGGACGAACAAGACGCAGCAAAAAACCTGCAGTTAGTGCTGAAGTCAGTGGAAAGATTCGGCTTAAAATTCAACTGGAGGAAATTAACTTAATTTAACCTGGACCAAATTATGAAGAAGCGAATAGAATGTGTCGGCTACATTACAGAAGACAGCACTGTTGTACCTTCATCTAAAAGATTTAAAGCAGTTGAAACCTGGCAAGAGCCTACAACGATTAAGAGATTGCAGTAATTTCTAGGATTAGCGGGCACCTTAGGAGGTTCATTCACGACTACGCTCTGATAGCAAGGCTTCTCACAAACCTCTTAAGAAAAGATGCAAAATTCAACTTTAGGGAGGAACAGAGACGGGCGTTCAGAGTATTGAAGGAAGCGTTACTATCAGCATCCGTTCTTCACCTTTACAATAATACCAGTAGACAGAGTTACACACAGATGCTTCCAAGGATAGCTATGGCGCGATGATGCTCCAACCGTGTCCGGAGGACAAACAGATACATCCAATATATTATATGAGTCGTAAAAATAGCGACTGAAAAAAATACCATAGCTATGAGTTGGAAGCTTTAGCTGAGATGAAGGCTCTGCAAAAAATTCAATGTCTATTTGAAAGGAATCAAGTTCAAAATTGTCACCGACTGCACGGCTTTTCAAAAAACCATGAACAATAGTCAATTAAGACCAAGAATGGCACGTTGAGCCATGTTAATAGAGATGTTCGATTACTTAATTGAACATTGGCCAGGTGAAAGGATGAAGCATGTCGACGCACTTAGTCGCAAATTTAGCATCATGACGATTCGAGATCATTCATTCAACATGTGCAGCGGACCCAAAAATCGGACACCAGACTCAAAGCCGTGAGAGCGCTCTTAGAGAGAGGTTCGTACAAAAGGTTTATCATAGAAAACGGGATAATATATGAAAAATCTGATGAGGGAAGGCGCCTAGTCATTCCGAAGGGATTACAGTCAGAAATAATACGTAGAGTACACGAAAAGGGCATTTTGGAGTCAGGAAGACCCTTGCAACTATTAATAATGAATATATCATCAGAGATACTAAGAAGAGAATAGAAGCGATTATAGCGAATTGCCTACCTTGCATCCTGGCTGCGTAAGCAGGGCAAAGCAGAGGGAAAGCTGAATCCAATTCCGAAGGAAGATGTTCCGTTACATACTTGGTACGTCGACTACGTGGGTCTCCTGTAGTCCACTAGCAAGAATTATAAACACATGCTGGTCATTGTAGACGGTTTCACCAAGTATACTTGGATCTTCGCTACAAAGTCAACAGAAGCTGCGGAGACAGTGGGTAAGCTGAAAATTTGATAGCAACACTTCGACAACTCTGTACGTATCATCAGCGATAGGGGCACGGCTTTTTCGGCTAAGGATTTTCAGGAACATTGCAAAAAGTGCGACATTCAACACCTGCAAATTACCACTGGCATGCCCAGGGGCAACAGGCAAGTGGAACGTGTGAATAGTTGTGGCAATGGTTACTTCCAAATTGGCTTTCGAGAAGCCACAAAAATGGTTCAAATACATAGCCAGGGTGCAGCATACAATTAACAGCGCACAGCAAAGAGCTATAGGTACTTCACCTTTCCAGTTGCTTTTCGGCACGAAGATGCGAAGTTCTGAGGGTATGGAAGTTTCAAAATTACTGGCAGAGGCCCAGAGGGACGAGTTTATGCAAAAGAGACAGGAGCTGAGAAGTATGGCACTCCAGCAAATTCACCACCTTCAAGAAGAAAATCGCAGAACATATAACCGGAAAAGAAAGATAGCCACAAAGTACAAAGTTGAATATATAGTCACCATCAAAAGAATGCAACTAGGAGGAGGACTCAAGTTCGCCAATAAGTTCCTGGGCCCATACAGTGTCACCGAGAATTTTGTTTTAATTTTTCAAATTAAAATCAGTTTGAATGTGCAGCAATAGGGCTTATTACGATAATAAAAAGGTTTTTACATATAATCTTTTATTTTACTGATTACTTTGAATATTATATGAGTTATATTTTATAACATAATTTTAAAAGAAATTATTTTTTAAGATAGACGAATATGCAATTTTTTTTAATCATTACTTAATAAAATAAATTATTTATTTCTATATTACATACTTTTGTCATGAATAATTCAAACTGATGAAAACATTTTCCGGAAAGCTTTTATAAAAATATTATATGCTTTAAAAAAATAATTATGATTGATTAATTATTCTGTTAAATGTAAGTATGGAACTTTATTTTTTTTCAATGTATTATATATCTATTTGTATTTGAAATACAAGACCTATTTTTAATTTAGATAACTAATATTATTGAAATCGCGTAAAAAAATTTAATTAATTAATTGATTTATTTAATGAAATCACTTAGTAGATTAAATGACTTAAACGACTACTAACACACTAATTTATATTTACTAAAATTATTGATTTTCACCTAGAAAGTTTAAAAAGTTGTAATATCATTTTTTTCAAAATTTTTTGACTATTTAAATAAATGAAAAAAATAATAATCACGTACCTGAATTTGGCAAACGAGCTCACCATATGGCCAACAACTATAAATGGCTGGTATGAAGCCGAAAGGTGTCACAAGAAGGCCGATCGCAAGGTCATTACTCGCCAGACTCGTCAGTAGATATCTCGGCTAATGACGTACCAAACACATGAAAATTATAAAATGAATCACTGTTTTTTTTACAATTTTCTATTTCATCATATTTTATACATCAAGAAATAAGAATTTTATTTTATAAAAGTTATATGTTGATAGGTACTCTTATTTTTTATGTATTATTAGCTTACTTTACTCGCTTTAATTTTTTAATACTTGAATTGAAATTTTATGTACTTCAATTTTTCGTTATATTTTTTACCTATCAGTTTGTTACGTAATTAAATTATTTCTGTGCATTGTTTGTAATTTTAAATAATAAAACCATTATTTTAAGTTAAACTCAAAGGAGCATATATTATTTTAAGTTAAAAATATTTTATTTCATATTAAGATAAAATCTGTATACTTAATATAAGAAATTAAATATTAAAATTAAAATTTGGAATTTTTCTTAAAATAATAACTTTTTTATTAAAATTATATTTTATTAATATGAAGTTCATTTATTAACATTATTCTAGTATCATAATTGTTGTTTAAAACTTTAAACTTACATTAAATATTAACAAAAAAATGGTAAAATTTATTATTTCGCAAATCGAAGAAACTTATATTTGATTGTTTTGTATTTCAGGTAGAGTCAAATAAATTTGGTTAATATTTTTTATTTAATAAACACATATTATTTTTTGAAAATGCTAATGATTATAATATAAAATAATTCATAACTTTTGTTTCAAATTATAGAATACATTAAATTTACTAACTTTAAAAATATGTAAATTTTTGTCTTTATAAAATAGATGATTGTAGAATTTTATTATTTATATTATAATTTAATAATTGACTTTAAATATTGTATACAATTATAAGAAATGCATATGGCTAAGAATTTTTTATTTATAAATATTATTAAATTATTTTGTCTATTAAAATAATTAATGTAATTAGTATAATATTGTTTAAAAATATGGTTAATTAATTAAATATTATTCGTTTAAAAAGATATTAAAATTCAAAATTGTAACAAGAATGTTATTAGATATATTACTTAACAATAAAAAAATACTATTTGTACATTGAATTTTAAATGAAACTTGATGAAATGAAATATTATTTTGAAACCAGCTTTCAACTTAAATTTTATTAGGTACTTTGTTGATTTGTAATAATATATTTAAGAATGTTTAAACCGCTGCTATTTTGATGCTTCGGTAATGAATTTAGATATATATAGATTATTTTTTAGAATTTATATATAATTTGACAGTTTAACTAAAATGTAAAAAAACACATTTGTTGTTGGCAAGTTAATGAATAAAAAAGGAAAATTAAGAAATAGCATATTAATGAAAAATTTGTGTTAGAGATAAAATTTTAAACAAATATTAATAATTATTTTATTCTAACATGATTGGTTACAAAATAATTTTTTTTGTTTTAATAATATATTTGTATACACTTGTATTTTAATATTTTAAATAAATTTAGAAAAATTATTTAAAAACGAATTGTATTACATATTCTTTATTACATTTCTAATTTTTTATTTTCAGATGTAGTAAATATATAAATATCTAAATTATTCCAACATCCATTTAAGATAAAATAGTAAAGATGATGTAATGTACATTACAATATATATTGCGTCTCTTGTGCGCATCCGTCTAATAGGCGTGTGCCCTTTCCCAGGAGAAACTTTCCGTACCTGCGTTTTCTACGCGCATCAAATTCCTTATCAAGAAAAAGCGTACATACATCTATTACGTCGTACCCTGTGTACTACGCGCCCAAAATTACTCTTCATAATTTGTTGCACTGAAAAATTCTTATGTATCTATATTCTATGCACTGCTCAAAAGACTATTTTCTAGAATTTTTCGTATACTTTTCTTACCTATTTACAAATAGACCACATATTTATCTTGAATCGAATGATATCTATTTTTCTCTGGAAATTCATCGTTAAGACAATATTACAAATGAGTTTCCTATCTTATAAATCTACTCCTTTTTACGTTCAGAGTCAGGCATGATTTCCAATTCAAGTTTGACTTAATTAGAATACTTTTTCTAAATCTCAGTCTTAGTTTCAGTCTAAGTCATTCTCATAATTTCTTATTCTTCTATATTAAAAATTAATTAAATCAACGATCTATTATAAGTCAAAGTCACGTTTTTTCACATAGTATAAAATTTATAAAAGTATTATAATTTAAAAAATAATTAATTTTAATTATTAAAAGTGATAAAAATTTAATAATCAAGAAACATCACATCCAGACTCTAAATTGAAATAGATTAATAAACCTATAAAATATTCAAATGATATTGCGATGATTTAAAAATATTTTAAATATTTTAACATTTGTTCATTAAATTTAATAAATATAATTAACATGATAACTAATTAGTATAAAAGCGAATTTTGACAATTATTTTTAAAAATATTATAAAATTATAAATTATTATTAAGTAAATAAAAAATATTTTTTTCAATATAATTAATCTATAATTGTTAATATTTTAAAAACTAATAAATTAAATATAATGTAATTATTATAATGTAATTATTATAATGTAATTATTTTATCAAAATTACAAATAAAATATAAAAGTTGTTCAGTTACTTTCCGAGTAAACGTTTTTAATTTTTATAAGTTTGATAATTTAGGAACGATAAATTAATTTGTTAAAAATATATAATATTATATTTTATAAAAGAAAAAATATTTTGTTTTAAGAGTATATTTTCATTATTTACTTATAAATATATTTAAATTGGTCTTCTTGATTTATAATATTACTCCAAATATTGAAAATAATGCCACAAGTATAGTTTCATTATTTGCTAAAATAGATATGCTTAATGGATTTATTAGTTATAATTTATTTATTAGTTATAAGTCTTATGTTTCTTTCTTGTACTATAATATGTATAATATGTACCATTTAAGCAGTTAGATTAAGTTTTTAGCTTCGTAAAACGCATTCGTAAATCATTTTTCCGGTATATTTACTAATTTTTGATTATAATTACTTGAATTGCGAAGCTTATTATTACTTTCAAAATTTAAAAACTAAAAGAAAATATTTTAATCAAGCCCTTACTATAAATAAATGAATTTTACACATAAAATTTTATAAATAAAGAAAATATACTTTTTAAAATACTTCGTATTTCATCAAAATTTTAAATAAAATTTGTAAAAATTTTAAATTCTGTAAAAAATTGTTGCTTTTATACTTTTAATCTACATTCTGGATTTTTTGTCAAGTATTTTCCCTAATCATGAGATAATAATGAAACAATCTCATGTAGAAGATTAGAAATTTCAATTATGAATTCAGCATTCATAACATTTAACACTTTTACATGATTAATTATTTAATTTGTTTGCTCACATAGCAAATCCAATGTTAAATCATTTTTCAATAAAAAGCTTATTTCTATTTAATTAATGACAGTTTCATCAGTAGAAAATATGATTATTTGTATTTTATGATTTATATAAAATTGATAATGCTATTTAATAATGAATTTAAAACTAGTTTTTACAAGTGTTTAAATTATAATATTAAAACAGAAATTATTCTTTATAAAAATTTAATTTGTTTAAGAAAATTTATAAAAATTCGTTTTTGTGAAATAATAAGTTACGATAAATACTGTACTAGAAAAAAATTAATCAATAACATGAATACCTTAAATCATTAAATTTTAAATAAATAATTTTAAAAGAAGAATGACGTTTTAATTGCATTGCTGCTGTTATAAAGTAATCAAAAAGTAGAAGAACACTTACCTGTGCATGAATGTACTTATGATACCTTCTGCTATTAATAACACAAATAACTAGAAGATTAGCGCCTAGAATACCAAGACTCAATAAAAGAACAAGGGTAGAACGAACAAGTTCGCCAACCCCGGGGGTCTGCCAACGCGTTTCAAGGCTATTACCGATTGACATGCTGCGCCAGCAACTACTGTTATTTAATGCTGGCGCCAGCAAAATTTGTGGCTTTTGATCTATCATCCTCCTAAGGTGTGTTGATTGTAAACTTTTCCAGCTAATAATCCGGGAGTGATACCACCATCTGTGTCCATTTTTACTATTGCTGCTCAATATACGAAGAACATATTATTAGCTGCAAATTATTATTAAAGATTAAATTCTGCCAGCAGTTTGAAAAATGCTTATTATTTTTTAGTTTTAAGTTTTTGTACATACAGACTTTTTGTGCAATATATTTGCAATACTAAATTATATACAAAGGAAAAACCATAAAATTCTCATTTTTTATTAATTTATCATAAAACAGATATCTTAATTTTTATTCAATTATTATATTTTTCTTTTTATGTACAGTCTTTCTCTGTTATCTTAAAAATTTTAAACATGCTACATTTGCCGTCTTAATCTGCTGCACCGTTTGATTAGACTCTCTTTGCCTTTTGACCAAAGTCCCTATTTATATTTGTGATAAAACTGTCTTTTTTCTTTCTATTTTCCGGGTCTTATACTTAAGCTCACTTTTGACATTTTAGTATACCTATTTTTTTCCCTCTTATTTCAAACTAATTTTCCCACCTTTTTTATACTGGCTAAAACTAATATTTTTTATGCTCTCTTTTTATTTTTTCTATCATTTAGTCGTTCGTTTACTTCAATTTCTTTTTCCTATTTTCATTGCTTCTTTGTTATTGTGATCCATCCTCCTCAAGTTTTAAATCGCAACTACTCGTTAAAAATGATTATTGCTTTAAAAATTTAATATTATAATAATGTACTAATTGATCTATGAATTATTCCAAAACTATATTTTGGAATTAATTATAGAAGGATACGTTTAAATTTTATTATATATATATATATATATATCAAAGTATTATACAATAAAATATTTACATGTATTATTAATAAACGCAATTAACATGAAAATAGAAATTTTCAAAGATATTTAATTAAATATTTAATTTTATTAAAATTTTAATGTAGATAAATTTTCATGCATTTTGTTTATACTATTTTTTTACCTGAGCATTATATGTTGAATTTTTAATCAATCCAATTTATGGAAATCATAATATTTTTAACTTTTATCTATTATTTAGAGAGGATTTCTGTAATTATTACAAAAAAACTATGAATATAGTCATAAACTAATGTATCTGTAAAGCATTGCATGCGTTCATTAATAAATAAAAATATATATTTGGATTTTTATTAATCTTAATCATAAAAATAATATATAACCAAAAAATTCTATTCCAAGATAAAAATATTTGTATGAAAAAATGTTTTATAAAATACATCTAGAATTTTTGAAAAATGTGTGTTACTTTTTAGTTTATCACGTTAAAATTTATTGTATAAATGAAATTACTAAATATTAAATTTAATATTATATTTATAAAATAAATAATAAAATTTAATAATATTATAATACTAACTGATTTTTAATATAGTCAATTATTTAAAATTATTACTTTAAATATTTTAAAGTATATTCTTAAACATATTTTCGAGAAACTACGATAGATTTATTTTTAATTTGTCAACTCTCTAAAACCAATAATAATAATAATATAATAAAAAATAAGCAGTAATTTTATACTATATATATATTACAATATTTAGATCAAAATCTAAGCTAAAAAATATTGTTTGTATTTTTGCCAATAGTATATTTTATCATACTTACTTTTAAAATATTTCATATTATTCTTATTATTTTTATAATATTTGTGAAATAAAACTCATGATGAATTAAGCAAACACCAATTTATTAATAATATGAGTGGAATAATTTAGTATTAAGGGTTTAATTTTGAACCTAATAAAAAAAGGTAGTATTTCGTTAGTGTAATAAGATCTATTTGTTATACAAAATTTTATATTTTTAGTATCAAGTGCAAATATTTATATTATGACACATGCAGTAACACTTGAATGGGAATTGTCTATATTTATATGAAAGTCGGTGTAGACAGTTTTTTTCATACAATTTTTATACATTTGATTTACTTACAACTGTTTAAATTTAAGCGTAATTAATGAAATACATTGTCACCTCAAATCTATATCACAAACTACGTTATTATACTAGTATATGAATTTGTATATAAACTTGTATATTATGAACTATTGATAATGATTTAAGTTTCTTTGGCTATTTTATTTAAAATTTGATCTCATATTATTAGTCATTATTTATAAATTTGTATTCGCTGAATTCAGAATTTTTTAATACAATATATTATGTTTTTATTAATTTAATATTAACTTATTAAATTTTATTTTTTTAAATTGTAATTTCTTATTTATCGTCGTTACATTTTTATTATTTGAATCTGGGTTATAGAATCTTGAAATAATTAGTAACATAAAAAATTTATAGAAAATTTTTAAAATGATTAATAATTCTTAATTAATGATTAAAGTGACTTGTATAATATTATATTTTTAAATATTCTAATGTCAGTAATCAATTATGCAATAATTCAGATTTGAATTCTTTATTGGAAAACGAATCGAAGAGACGGAAACTTTTAGAAGAAAAGATAGCTGGTTTTTATTTTTCTGCAACTAGTTTAATAAACGAGTATGCGAACTTCATCGCATTAAAATTAATCAATCTTTGACTGCTTTTAATAATTTTGAAATATTTATGATCGTTTATATTTTTTATTTTTTTTATATCTTGAACATATTTAATCGTTGTGTCGATCATTTTCAATTTTTTTTTTATTATTTCATCCTTTATAGGGTGTAATTAGTACATTATTTACAAAAACAAATAGTATTAAACTTTGATTTAAAGTAACTACAAATTTCTGAGTGGGTATGGCTTTATTTTTTATTTTTTAAGTATTAATAAAATGAAAACTCTCACTGCATGCGTGATGTTTTAATTTTTTAATAACTTTATTATTATTTAGCAATCTATTGAAGTAGGTCTAAATAATTTATTTTATACATATTAAATGTATAAGGTAATGTATTTAATAAATTTATATTATTTTTATAATTATTTATAATGGATTTACATCTACTTATGAAGAGTTTAATTGTGTTGATTAAATCTCACACAAATTTTCACCAAGTTTGTATAACAAATAAATAAAATGTAATTCACATAAAATAAGCTAATACTGATTTCTTTGATGATTGAAGAATTAAAAATTTTTTAAATATATTTATTTCATATAGTTTAATTATTAAATTAAGAAAAAAATTAAACAATGTACATTAATTATAACAGTAATTATTTTCTTACAGTCTTAGAAGCAATGTTATTTAAAAACTTTGAAATATTTCTATTTCCTTTGAATTATATAATTGACTATAGCCTTTATTAATAATTAATATTTTATTTATGTATTCATGTGTGTGTATATATATATATGAATATTGGAATCTCTATTTAAACGCTTAGAAATTAACATGATTATAAATATATAAAATCTACAAATTAAATTATTAAAAAATGTTTAATTAGATATTCTCAAACTTTTTTCATAATAAAAACTTTGATAATTAAAAATATTCATTTACGGAGTTAAAAAGTGAATTAGATATCGACTTAATGAAATTATTTTAAAAAATGTGTTCTTTAAATAATATACGTAATTATAATATAATTGATATAATATCATCTAATTTTTTAAGTAATATTTCATTATAATATAATTTATTTAATATAATCTAACTTTTTTAATAATATTCCGATGTATTAATTAGAAATATGCCTCTAAAAGAATGATGAGCAACACGTGTACATAAGTTATGAGAAAAAAACCATTTTTTATCAACAAAAATAATATTTTTCTAAAATTATTTGATACAAAAATTATTTTATGAATTTGAAATATAAGATTTTGGTGGTTAAAAAATTTATTTAAATTAAAATATTATTTCTAGTATTTAATCTTTAAAAATCCTAAAGAAGAATCGAAGGAAAATATCTTTAAACATATTTATGGGATAATCTGCAGTATTCAGATAGAAAGAATAATGAACATAAATAGTAATTGTTAACTAATAAATACGTGTCTATATATAAGTGGTCTTAGCTCTAAAGCACTAAGCACCGATTGTGCCGTTAATTTATATACATTGTTGGTATTGCTTTAAAAAATTTTTTTTGTGTTCAGATACATTCAAACTTTATATAGAAATATACTATATATAAAAAAATTTATAAATTAAAGAGTTTTTATTCAATGCTGTCATAATTAATTTTATACTAGAATTATTACGATGATTATGTTAAATTTTTCTTCGTAGTATTTTAAATTTATATTTTATAACATAAGAATATGAAAGTAAGAAAATAAGAGTAATCTTTGAATTCAATTGGAGAACAAGATTCAGCTACTATTACTAATTTTTAACTTTTAAAGTTTGTTAAAGATTTACTTAAGGCTGTTGACTTTTTATTTCGATGTACAATTTATAACAATGAATATTGACATCTATTGAACAATATCACTGAAAAAATGGATATTTCTTTTTGGCAACAATGAACTCAATTTATTTGACATACTATATTATTTAATATTGTCATTATTAATCTATTTTCAATTGTGAATGATAATTGGATGGAGAAAAGTCTTCCTTTTTTTATAGTAGCATCATACAAGAAATTTAATAGCTAATTAAGAGCTACATATGCTATATATTATTTATATAGATATTATATTTTTTTCGTCAGCTAATGTAGTACTCAATTTTCTAATTTTAGTAACAATTCTTTCTTATATAAAAATTTTTAATTCTTTAATGTTTAGAATTAATCTTCTTTTAATAAATCTTTAAAATTCACGGCTTCAAAAATTTGTTTGAACTCTCACTAGTCTTTATAACTTACGTGAAAATCATCGATTTTAATCTTTGAAATAATTCTTAGATGATTGTATTGAATAGACAATTGTTATTACCCAAATTTTTTCAAAAAGAAGTAATGCAATAGATTTTAATAATGTAGTTTTTCTATTAATGTACTGTGCTTTTTGGAATACATTTTTACGTCTTTAGAATCATAAGTTAAATTTTTTTTTTATTCTGAATAAATATTAATTCTATTTTAGCGTCGATACAAATACTTTTACAACGCGTACTATTATTTTATTAAACATACTAATACAATCTTAGTAATACTTATTATTAAGGGCAAAAACTTAGTCTGTGAGGGTAGGTGAATTATTTAGTAGAATAATATTTTTATTTTCTCTTCGAACAAATATTCTTAGAATAATAAAATATAATTATAAATTTGTCGTTAGAATTATTTTAGAATTCAAATAGCTTTCTTGATATCTTTTGGATACGTATTTTTTTAGAAAATCTAAAAACTAATTTGATTAGAAAATCATATAATCTTTATTAACTATATTTTTAATTTACAGACAACAATTTGTCTCTATTTATCAATATATCTATATTAATATAATAATATTATAATAATATTTATTTATTTAATTTTTGTATGTATCTGTTTTCTTTATTTTTTTTTCTGTGCATAGCATACATTCTTCATTTTAACTTTTACTTTAAACTTGCAAAATTCGGCTTTTGTGTAATCTGGTAAAATTGTTAAAAAAAAAAAAACAAGAAACCAAAAAGTTATTGATTAAATGCGTTAACGTTAGCTGTTTAGATTATGTTGTAGCTTTTTTATAATATTAATATTCTTTATAATAATTCTGATAAAAGAATTTAGATTGTAAAAAAATTCTGAAACAACTAATTTATTTCATAATATTCTTTTTTTTCAGAAAAAACAAAGAAGAATTAGATAAAAGTCTTTAAAATGGAATATTGTTAAATATTCAATATATATTATGAATGTTATAAATATATTAATGATAAATTCACTTTAGTCTAAGATATTAGAAAAAAATAGCATTTTAATGTATATTACATTTTTAAAAGAAGTAAATATTCAAACTCTAACAAATATTAATAAATTTTTTGAACTATATAAATTCTATATTAATTTTATACTTTCGTCATTGAAAATTGCATAAGTTACATTTATATTTCAATCGGACTATATTTCACTTATGACTGTTTTTTTATGTATTTTTCATAAATTTTATACAAAGATGTACTGGGTTATAATTGAAAAAAATTTGTTAAGAAATCAATATATATTTTACATTAACTATTTAGTTGAAAAATTATATTTATAAATTGCTTAACTTATTATTTATACATATTATGGAATATAAAGTAAATGTATAACATAAAATATAGGTATGTACATTAAAGTATCTTAAATATTTAAAAATTTTAATTTATATTGTATTATTTATATATATATATATAATATTTATTAATGAAATAAGTTTAATATCTTATTTTAACGAGTACAATTTTACTTACAATTTCAATAGATATCTCAACTATCACTTTTATTAAAAGTGAAGTTTATAATACAATACTTAAAAGTTAAATATCGAATTTTCTGAAAATTAATCATGTTCCTTTTATAATATTAGTGAGATGATTATGTTGAATTCTTTTATTCAAACTATATATATTACTATAATATTCATTGCTAAAATGTAATTCAAAGGAATAATATATTTTTCATATTGAAAAAAGATGCGTGTTAGGGAAAGTTTTCAAAAGACCAGTGGCCAGATAATGTTCAATTCGTCGAGGTTACTATTAAGTAAAATGTTTTCATATTAAAGAGGTGTGAAGCATTACAATGAGACATAGCCTCAATATGAAGATAAAATATTGAAGTTGCCATACATAACGCACGTATGCGAAAATGGATGTTTAAATTACGCAATCGTACAAGTCGTTCTGTGGATTTTATTAAGAGGTTATACACAAGTGGTGTTGAAAAAATTAATGTTTGGATTGGAATAATTATACATACGTACGAGGGTATCAAGCTGCATTTTTAACGCCTAATAAAAGCTTTATTTCTTTCAGGATCTAGAAATTCCTGATCTTTCAGAATGTAAGTAAGGAGTAATACATTTTCAAGCAGTGGATTGTATCAAATATTATGCAGTAACATAATAGACTATACTATGAAAAACTGCCTTGAAGGTCGTTAATTTAGTCAATAAGAATAAGCACAGGATTTTTCTTTTTAATTGTTGTTTAATGTGGTTTGATTAGATTTAATTTCAATTTAATAGAAAAGAAGCTACGGTTATTTTAAGAAAGATAACTTTAAATTTCTTCTATTTTAGGTTCAAATTCAATTTAGAAGTCTATGTAAGATTATGAATAAAAAAATTTGTTAATTAAACAGCAATCGTGTTATATTAAGTTAAGAAAGTTAAGATCAGATTATCGATATATTGCGAAATCCTAGCTTCTTAAGAGCAACGATGTCATTTATTCAAGTAGATTTTTAAAAATATCGACGATGATTGAGTGAAGCTTATTTTGTAAACTTTGAGCCAAATAAATTTGTATAAAATGAAAGCATCAAATGATAAAATAGTATAAAATATTGAAAGGAATATGCTTAAAAATTATCCCCTCGTATTAAACTCTTAATATTTATATCCAAGCAAACAATCTACAGTTAAATTAGTTAAGGTATACTTTTATGTGCAAAAATCAGTACATACTTTTATATTGTTTTCAATATACATTTTAAAACTGGAGATTAAAAATTAACTTGGTGTGCTTAAAGAGTTTTGAAGTTATTATACAGGTTTTTGTAGAGGACTGATTAGTCTTGAAACATCTGTAATATATATATTATTGATAAGAATAGAAAAGTAAAGTGTTATATAAAATGTAAAATTAAATATTGTTACATACAATAACAATGTAATATATTGATCAATAAAATACTATACTATATACTACACTCTACTACATATACAATGGTATTATTGTTAAAATCAATGAGTATAAATATTGAACCTCTATTAGAGAAATATTAAGAAAACTATAACTGATAATTAGTTCCTAAGCAAGACTATGCTACTGCTTTGTGCTTGTGTGCATTTTTTAGTAATCTGATGGTAGTGCGAAAATAAGAGTAGAAGTTTGAAAAGTTTATGTTAAATAAGGACGAAAGGGAAGGAATACATAAAATAGCATGCAAGCATAGAGAAAATAAACTAAAGAGAACAAAGCTTTTCAAAAGAATTATATAACAACAGCTGTTTAGGTGCTACATTTTGTTTTTCGTTGACGTAAGGAAACATAATGTCAAGTTCGTACGTCATTTCATTAGAAAATAGTTGAAATGTTTGTTCTGTATTGCATAGGCCTAACACATAATGAGTATTGTAATCATCAGCACTAAAATTTAGTAGATGACAATTACTGCAAATGAAACAAATTATTACAGATAGAAAGGCTGGTCACCCCTACTATGAAAACCGTAGACGAGGACAGTTCTGGCGAGAAAATCGCTTAAAGTTAGGCCTAGTAAGCAGACATGTAGGTATGCGACCAGCAATGCTATGGTTGCGGATGCGGATTTGTTGGCTGTGTGGCGGCGAGGGTAGGGATAATTTCCAATTATAAATATAATACCCATGGGAAATGAAGCCAATAGGGACATATCGAACTTCTACCACACAATTAAATCGTAAAGGATTTCCCTCCTTTTTAGCACGCAAGAGCTTTTTTATGCCTAGAGCTTGTCGAAACTAACGGCCATTTGGAATTACACCGCTGACGGAAATTAGAAGGACTTGAACTACAGCCTTTTGCCGACACGGAATAACTATAAATAATGACTAAAACTACAGTAAGATAGATACAATAAATGTCCATAATAATATTACAATGTTTTTTGCTAGAGAAAGGATAGTGAAAATAAGACAGTCTAATAGTTTAAAAACGCGACGCGAAAGAAATGCGGGAATATTCTGATTTCGTATCGTCGCGAAAGAGAAGATAAATCGCTTTATTCCTCTCAGCTCCCAATCATAAGTATGTATCTTAGTGCCATAAATAAATAATTATAAAATTATCAAGTTAAATTTTTATTCACCCGTACCCAATCCTATGCCGTGGAAATATTACAAATATTTAAATTATAATGCGGAAGGTTAAAAATTCATTTAAATAAGCAGCATTTGCAGGATTTTTTATTGGTTTCTTCCTTGTCAATAATAATTATACTGAAACAAATTAGTTGCTCATGAACTTCTACAATGCATTATTAAGTACACCTACATTATTAAATATACCGTAAAAAACGACTTCTGAGTTCCAAAAACTTTAATTTTAATTTAACAAAGAAGGAGCTGTCAATTCAACAAATAAGAAATCTGTAAAATCTACTTAAATTTTTAAATCTTTGCAAAGTTGTTATATAAAAAATTAAAAAAGAAATGGACAAAAACAGTTAATTATGCTGAACAATATATTTATAACTTAATAAAAAAAACTATTCAACCATTAATTAAAAGTGAAATTAGAAAATTACTTAATTGGATTGTCTATTATATGCTAATCACTTCAGGACTATCATATTTCAGTATATGTAGTCAAATATAATGTTTTTTATTGAATCTTTTAAATAATAGTCACATAATAAATATTTGCAACTATTTACTAAAAAATATTAAATCTAAAAAAAATAATAATATGAATAATAATAGTTATATAATATTATGTATATGAATAAAAATAATGTAGAAATTTAATGAATTCTGAGACTTTGTAATTTGAAATTAAGAATAAAAAAACAAAATGGATTATTATTTGTTTTCTTATTAATTTCTTTAATAGTTTGATTTTAATGTTTAACTTTAATGTTTCCTTACTAGTTTGTGAAAGACAAATGGATTATGTTTGTTAATTTTGAATAATTCAATATTTGATAAACGAAACTACTATCTCATTAAAGAATTAATGATGAAAAATTAAATCATACGATTTTTTTAAATAAAAATCTAATAAAATAAATTCATTCATAAATAATTCAATACAATTTAAAAATTTTAATCAAATAATTTCTCTATGAAAATTATATATAATTTTATGTGTTTGTAATACTCTCGTTTTGTTTGTCTTCTTTCCTGTATAAACAAATATAATCGAATAACAACTTTAAAATAATTTAAAAAAAAATTATTAAAAAATTTTAATTTAATAATTTTTTACATGCAAAAAGAAACCACATTGTTCCGTTAAATTTAATCTGTATTTGACTGATTCATATACAGGTTATTAAGATCTGTATCAATTCAAAAACTTACATTTCTTTATATTCTATTTTTGACACAAGAAAATTTTTTGAAATGTTTAATATATTTAGTTACAAACAAATTTGAAATTATAAATTATTAAAAAGTTTCATTCACATTTGACACTTTGAACATATTTAATTAAACGATAGCTAATTGTCAATTCAGGATTCTGATATGGATGACTTGGTGCAGCAAATTTACCTTATAATACTATATTTTATAATGATCTCAGTTTATTAATTGTTACCAAATTTATAATATAACTGATAAAAGATGGGATTCGTAGTCTCATATAACCATAGTATATATCTCTGAGTCAACACATTTGGCACTCATATACGAATTTAGATTGAACCCAAATTTAATTTATATATAAATTGAATGTGAATTCCTGATATTAATTCTCATAGTAAGGATAACATGTCCCGTTTCAAATATTGCAATGTTATGACTTATATTACTTAAATTAATTATATTCCTAGGAATCAGATAATGTATTGCGTAATTATCACTTCCGTTATGTCTCTTTCATTCACTTATGCTTCCCTTACGCTAAAATATTATTTAAAAAATGAACATTAAAAAAATATGATATAAGAAATACAAGATCTTGAGGTTATATGAGGTGAGACGACTGGATACGAAATGAGGGCTAAAGAAATTACTGAAATGACGATTAGATTGATTTTATACGAGCGTGTTAGATAAATTTGTCATATAGTTAAATTTAAGTAAAAAATAATATCAAGAAATGCAAACAAGATGAAGTTGCATCATACCGAAACAAGATCAGAGAAGCGGAAGTTCCAAACGGTACACATTATATAATGTGAATAAGAGAATAATGCCAACATGATTTATAACAGACTGTTTGTGCGGATAATATAAAAAATCCAATATTATTAGAATACGTATTTCTTTATTTTATTTTATAGATTTTATTGAAACTATTTTATTTGATCTAATATTGTACTTAATTAAACTGAATCGAGATAATAAAGCTTAACTCCTCCAAATATGCTTAAATCGTTTAAATTTTATAATAATTTGAAAATGATAACATGCGCAAAAGTATATATATTGCAAAAATTCCTGATTTCTAAGCAAAGTTCATTTTTGTCTAATAGATTTACTTCATTTATTATTTCATTTAAAAGGAAATATATTCTTTTCCAAAAAACATACGCGATATTTTTTTTTGTAGCGCCAACATTTAATAATAATAATAATATATAAGTGAAACGGAATATCATACGCAAATTCATGATGTTGAGTCACTTAAAATATACAGCCCAACGTTAAGTATTAAATTTTGTTGCATAAAATAATAGTTTGCAAGTGTTATACAGAAGAAATATAATTTAAACATAATAAAATTAATTGAAACACGTCTAAATGCTATAACAAATAAACAGAAGACAAGTGAAATAATAAAAAATAACGACGTGCCTCCTGTATATTCAAGTGTAACACAAGAACAAGAATATTGTACAAAGCGATGTCCGAAATTTAATTTTTCAAAATAATTAAAATATGGATATTAGTTTATTACAATAATAATGAAGTATTCCAATAAATTAATGTATTAATTGATAATTATAAGTACGATATATATATAAGACTAATTTATTTTTAATTAGTATAGTAAAATATTTATAGATTCATTGATTATAAATTATTCAAATAATATATATCACTTCAATATGATATCATAAATGTGACTATTTCTACTATTATATTATACTCAACTCCAAATACGGCTGAAATAAGGTCAGCAGTAATAACACGTGCAGTGCAAAGGACAACAACCTTCAATTGAAATTGTTAATTCATGACATTGTGGTGTGCGCAACCAATGAATTTATTTAAAAAATTCCGTGAATTTGACGGACAAATTTGAGGGTTGATAATGGTTACTCATTAAAATCTCCAGTTACACCAGTATGACCCTATACAACCACAGTATATCGTGGACAGTCGTAATGATGGTTCATAAACATATCGCATGTTTAATTTATAATAAATAAAATGTAAATTAATATTAATATTTTATATGATTGTATAATTGTAAATTAATACAGAATAGAAATGGAATTTTATCAAATTATCCAGAAATATAGAATTTAACTGATTTTTTTTTTCAAGTAATTGTCTTTATATTATAATATAAAATATCCAACATATTTAAATATTTAACAAAATATTATATAATAAGAGTACCGTAATTCTTGAATAGAATAGGCATAAATTACTCTGTGACAAAGTATTGCAAAGAAATTAAATAGAAATTTGTATATGAATATAATATAATATAGTAAATATAAAAAACACTATTCTACAAAGAATAAATTTAATTTATAAATTAGGTTTTCGTCATTATTACAAGTTAAGTTTCATTTAAAAAAAAAATTGTATTATAAAGTAAAGATAGTCTTATCACTCTAAATCGTACCCTAATATAAGACGTAATACAAAATTTATAATTTAGTTTGAATTAACATTACACGTAATAACATATTCAAATATAATTGGTAAAAACTTAAAATTAAGTCATTTATTATGTAATGAAAATAATATGTAGTATAATAAAATATAAAGAAAAAATACTTTAAGAAAACGTTCTAAAAAAAGTTTTAATATTTATTTAAATAATATAATTTTATTGAAAGTTAAATTTAAAGTTTGAAAAAAATTCATATCTTACAACAGTTTTATTTCAATTCACAATATATTAATGAAGACAAATATCAAAAATTTAAAACAATAAAACTATTTATTAAAAATATTTTTTTAAAATAAAACTATTAAAAATTATTGTTTTATTGAAGAATATCTTTGAACTAGAAATCAGAAAAATATTTTTCCCGCACCTAAAAAGTATATTACTTTAAATCATTAAAATATGTAAAGTAAATAACAATACGAACAGACATTAAAAACTACGAAAAAGTATTAACGTCTTATTTAAAATAATTTAAATTTCTAATAACTTAATTTTGAATTTAAATTTAATTATTTAGTGATCAAATAAGATAGAAAAAAAGGAGAGTGACGTACATAATAAATAGCATTTGACACTTAATCTCAATTTCATTCTCAAGAATATCATTTTCCAATGAAAATCGTCTTTCGACACTTGTACATAGATGATATCTGATTAGAATTCAAATAAGAATGAAGTGTAAATTTCGCGAGTTACGAGCAGTATAAAAGGAATTACTGAAGCAATAAAATGAAACAGTCACGACACGTTACTTCGCCATGACAAGGCGTCGCGGTACCGGCAGAGGCTGGCAGCGCACTGGCTTTTAACGCTTCGGTTTTGGGTGATGAGGGCGTCGTGGCATGCGCTCCACGATGCTGCGCGATTTTATTCCCCATTCTGCATTCTCTCAAAAAATCAAATATGGTTTCCGATTATGCACAACAAGCAAGAGAAGAATAGTTCACTATGCGTTCCCTCATCATCACGATAGTTATGTTAACGTTATAAATTATATACGAGATTCACGAGTTGTTATGTTATATGTACTTGATTGCCCTAATTTATTATATTTTGTGCTTAATTTTCGGCATCAATAAATAGAAAGTTTTAAAGCTAGGAACTGATAACTTCCAAGAATGACTAATCGTAGTAATACTTTGACTGATTTTGAAAAATCATAAAAAATTTCAATAAATACTTAATCTTAAGAGTAGAAAAAGTATATTTTTTATCGGATAAATTTTATAGTTAAATTTGTATATTTTGTAAAGTCATCAAACAGGAAGTAATCGTTAAAAATCATCTCGCAATTGTACTAGCAGATACAATTCGCGTAACCAATCGAATCATTCTAATGCGATTAACAAAATTAATAGAAATTTTCAACGTCTACAATAATATTGATTAATATATATTAATATATCGAAATTAAAAACTCTTTATAATTTTCAATATTCTAATATATAACGAATATTAAAAAGTGAGTAATTGGAATATAAATTACAGTTTGATAATAATTAAATTTTGTCTTGCTGAACAAAATTGCTTATCGATTTGAATCAAAAGTTATTTAATTTAATAATTTATAAATTACGTTTTAGTAACAAAATAGTTTTTGGTAATAAAATATATGCATGTATATATGTCTAATTTGATCTGAAACTCTTCTTATATATTATTGCTACTTTACAATTTTTAAATGTATTGACGTTATATAAATTTATTTAATTTAGATTTCTATTATAATTTATTTTAATGGCTATTTTATTTCTTAGTTAAACATTACTTAAGTTAATACATTAAAAAAAACAAATAATAAAATAATAGTATTATTTCAGGCGTAGATGAAAAGGGAACTTAACAAATGATCTGAATTCATGGCACTAACGTGGAAAGTAAGGGTTATTTATCGAATAAATGAATACATGAATGTCTTTAAAAACGTTATTAAATATTATTATCAATTAATATCATTGTATAACTTTATCTATTATATTTACGTTATGCAAGTAACAATCATTTGTATAATATTAGTTATACTACTGATTACTCAATTCTACTTTTGGCACTTAAATTTGTTTTATGCTCGTTATTATTAAGCTTTGTTCAGTATATTAGGCATCACAAATAGTTAAGATTGCACACACACATACATAATGCAACATAAGTTTTTTAAAGAATAAAAGTTGGCTGTGTTAAAAAAGTTATTTAAGGTCGTTATTTAGATACAGATGCATTTCAGAATATAAAAAGATAATCTACTGCTAATATGAATCATTAGAATTGTTAAAAAATATTCAGTAACTGAGATTTAAATCTTTTAAAGACGACTTTATATTACAGTTTTTTATTATATTACTTATGATAGACATTATATTACTTATGATTTTTAAATACAAATAGTCAAATTCAACATGTTTTACGTTAGTAAGATCTGTCTATGGTTTAAAGCTACAAATATTTTATATATATATATAAAATTTAATATTATTTTATAGGAAATATATTAATAAAAATTTAATTATATTTAATAATATGTGTTTCAATGTTTAATTAAAATACATTTATGATTTCTCAATGAATTAATTTAGAATGATGAATTATTTTTTAATATATGAGAATATTATGTGTTATCAAAACTTAATATTATACTAAATTAGATGAACATAATGGCTTGTCGGAATTGATGATTTAATACACAATATTTTATTTCACATGTTGATAGTAATAGAACATATTAAATATATACATTATTTGTTCAACATTCAGAAAATATATTTAAAAAACAAATACATTAATAGATATAAAGGTGAATAATGATTTTATAATAAAAATGTTAAAATTAATTAATAATTTTTCTGAATATTATTCTACGATAAATGCTCGTTTTACAGATCTCAATAAATATTCATGTACAAATTGTTAATAATTTAATAATATATTCTATATTTCATTTTTTTTATAAAAACATATTATATTGCAAGTTTTGTACTATAACAAATATGACAAAATAAAAATTATTTGTTATTCTAAAAAATAAAACTAATATAATTCTCAAATTTTTAATAATTTGCAAATTTAAAAAAAGTTTAATTGAACATAATTTAATAAAATCTTGCATATGGGTACAAATAATTAATAAAGAATTCATTTTTTAATTTTTGCTATTTAAATACTTTCTAAATCTTTAAAAAAATATTATTTTCTCTGTTGTAAAATTATTCACGATAAGTTTTAAATTAAAAAATTCTAATGTTAAAAAATAATATATGATAAAAACATTATTCTTAGATACTAGAAAAATTTATAACTCAATTTAAATATAATTTTAAATTATCTCGAATTAATACGATGAGTCTTTCAGAATTTTTTTATTTAAAAAATATAGTACAAGGTGCCCTTGTAGATAAATATTATGTTTATATATATCTGTATTATTATTATTTATTATTATATTAAGTTTATTAAACAATATTACAAATTATCATGAACTATACATTATATACACTTTTTCCTTAAAGCTAATTTTTACAAACCATCTTCAAATTTTACCATTTTGTCATCAACATGTTTACACAATTTATATCCTTTGCTTATAAAAATTTTAACACGAATCTTATGACTTAATTGCTTCGATATCTAGTTTTACATTTTTATTATTTGGAAGCACATTACTTAACAATTCTTATTCCTAGTTTAGCCTTTTACTCTATGGTTCTTCGTTAATAGATATAGTTATTACCTGAAAGTAGTAGTTTATGTCAAACAATATTACATTGTTTTTTAAATAATACAACATCACACTTACAGATAACGCTTATTTTATCTATTCACATCTTAATTTAGACATACATACATATATATATATATTATATATAGATATTATATATACACACACTTTTATTGTATCCTATTTAAAGTACAGTACATAACAAATTTAAATATTTCCATTTTTAAACATTTAGAATGACTTTATTATCTTACAATTATTCATTACATTATTTGATTATACCTTAGTGTTATTTAAACATTAACACATACATTCATTACTTATCTATTTTTATTCTGATAACTATATCTTTACGTTTTCATATTATCTCATTGGTCAAATGTACATTAATACGCGTTAAAGTAACTTTTATGTGCTTATTCTCTTATTATGTTAATTATAAAATGCTTTGTTTTTGCTTTTGTTCTTCATCAATATTTATCTTATAAACATGTTCATTTCCTACACGTATGTTTCTTTTCGAATCTTTTCGATTGAATAAATCCCCTTCTAATTCTTAATTACTATATATTGCCAACAAATGATTTACTCGTTTCTTTTTACATCTAATAAATTCTATATCTATCTCTACACTATCCTACTTTCCTCTTACTTAATTTATTTTGTGTATAACTGTATTCTTCTATCACCCCAAAACTCTTTGTTCTTCGTTTTCTCTCTTTTTTTTATCTCTGTTCCAATGTATTTTGTACAGCATGCTAATGCTTTTTAAGCCCCCTAACATATATTCCTTTCAGTTTTTTTCGTTTATTCCTAGTACTGTACAATCTCATAGTATATGCTTTAGTGATTCTTCGTTTTTTTTACACAATTTACATTTTCTATCTTCTATTAACATTTTCTATTCTATTCCTAACCAGTGTTTATTGGCTCTACTTTCATTCCCCATTCGAAATCTAGCTAGAATTTTCATCCCTTTCTATCTTCCAAAATTATTTATTTAATTATTTCTTCTGTATATATTGATTTTTCTACATGCTTCAACCATATTTGCCTTTGATGTACTATTTTAATCTCTTGCACTTCTTCTCACAATGTTATTATATTCTCGGCTTTTGTATTCCAAATACACCAAGACCATCCTAAATCATGCCAAAAATATATTCTTTCCACAACATAATTCCTTATCATTCTTTCTTTGTCTTTGGTCCTCTCTTTTACACATTCTTTAGTTATATCTAACCCCTCCTTAGAATTTTGTCTTCAAATGATATTGCTTTCTTTGCTGCCCTTATCTCTATTTTTTGCCTTTTTAGCTCCAGCATTAGTACGCTGTTAGGATTATTCCTCTCCACTCCTAAAATCCATTTCATAAACTTTTTTTGCACTCTTTCTGCATCCTCACTCCCCCTTCATCCCTACACTTCAGCTTCGTATAATATTACTGTTTCTAGCAGCGTTTTGAAAAGTTTTATTTCTTCATCATATCTTCTTTAAAAAGGCTTCCCGATATGCTCTATACCTTTCCTAGCAGTAAATTAGCTCTTTTTGTTACTGCTTTTTTTTACGCAATCTTTGTTATTCTCTGTGAACGCGAAGTATGTGAACAATTTTACCATTTCAATACTTTCATCTCGCCACATAAATTCTATGCACTTCGTTTTGCCCCCCGTATTCCTAAATCTCATTATCTTTGATTTCTGTACATTCAGCTTTAAACCTTTTTTAGAAAGTCTCTGAAAATTCTTAACATTTCTCTTAACTCTGTTTCATTTTTTGCTAGTATAGCAATACCATTATTGCGTTCAAAAAGTCCTTCATTTTTCTTATAATATTTTCCGCACTATACATCCAACTCTTATTCGAGATACCGTCTTTTCCTTGAGATTTCTTCCTTTTCATCTTGCTTATTTCGTTTAATATTTGTGCCATATTTATCTCTTCTACCTCTTCCATATCTCTTACTGCCCCTTCTGAAGCTTCCTCTTCATGCATTATTTCTTCCTCTATCTTGTCACCATATATTCCACTAAAATGCCTCCATCAGACTTTATTTGTAATACTATCATTTATTGTGAACCTAGTTCCTCTCTTTTTATTTATCAGCTTCTAAAAAGCTTTCTCTGACTTGCCCCTTCCTCCTGCTTCCTTAATTTCTCTCTCTCTCTCTCTCTCTCTCTCTCTCTCTATTTCCCTTCTCTTCTTACTCTTTATAAGTTTTCTGTAGCATTTTTTCTTAATTATATACAAATCTCTATCTTGCTCCTTATCCTCCCTCTTTCTTATGTAACATGCTTCCCAAAGCTATTTCTTTGTTTCCCAACACTATTTGTCCCACCATGATTCCCCCTATTGTCAAATATGTTCACCTCTTTCACTATTATTACCTCTTTCACCACTCTTGAAATTCCCTCCCCCTAAATCTTCACCAACCTCCGCCCTTGCTAACTTTTTTTGTATTTCTCTATCGTTTTGTCTGACTTTAGTATGTATGACCTCTCTTTTCTTTTTCTCCTTCATTATCCGTTATTCTATCCAGTATTTATATTCTTATCGGTTGGTGATCTGACTCAGTTTTATCCAATATTTTCATCTCGGCTATATTTAAATAAGCTTCTTGATTAATTATAAAGTGATCTATCACTGATGATCCTCTTTGCTATTAAACGTAAACTCCGCATTTTCTCTTCCCTTCTCTCATTAAGAATATGCAACCCTCTTTCTTCTATCCAATCTAATATCTCTCTTCCCTCTTTATTTATTACTTTGTCTTTCGATGTTCTCATTCTATTCCATGACATATCTATCCATCTTCCTTCCTCTCCCATTTTCGCATTAAAATCCCCAGCTATTATTATTGCCTCCAGTTGGTATTTCTCATAGATTTTATCTACCTACTCTAAATTCTCCTTAACCATCCTTGCCATACACACAAATGCTATATTCACTATTTTATTTCAAATTTTAATTCTAGCTGTTATTATTTCCTCTGATTTATTGTCTATTTCCGTAATAGACATATATCTATCTCTTTGCTTTTCTTATCGCCAATGTCATTCCCTCTCTCGCCCTCCCTTTTTTCTTTTCTTTCTTTGCGTGTATGATCTCTATATCAAATTCTTTTAATTTGTTTTTTCTAAATTCCGATTTTTTTTCTACTACCCAAGTTTCCCTAAATCTATTACGTCCCACTTCTTGAGCATTTCCGACCCTTAATTCTCTATTTTATACGCACCCGCCACGTTCCAAAAACCTATCTTTATACTTCTAGTTTTCTCTTCACATATACTTTCAATAATTGACACTTTCTTCTCTCTGTATATATTCAATTTGTACTCTCGTTTCTTTCGAAAACCATTCGTTTCTCTTCTTACTGTACGCCCATGATAATTCTTTTCCTACTACTTTACTTTCCTTAATCTGCCATAATCCTCTTTTTTCTTTCAATTTTCTTCCCTTTCTTAAAACCTCCCTCCTCTTTTTTCTTTCTCTGTAAGTTAAGTCTCTGTTTATATAAATATTTGTTCCTTTCGACAGATTTTTCCTTCTTATTAAGGTGTTATAGTCGTCCTCTCCCTCCATCTCCATCCGTATCCAGCTTGTTTTCCCAATTTTCCTTTCCAAAATGTTTTAAACTTATTTCAGTTATCTTATTCAGTTCTTTTTTTAGCCAATTTCTTAAATCATCTTTGTTTAAAATTACATCCTTCTCTATACATGTTATTATTATATTATTCTTCTTTCTCTCTCTCTCTCTCTCTCTCTCTCTCTTCTCTCCACTTTCCATTCTATTTGATTTTTTCTTCTGTCCTGCCATTTATCTACATTATTATTATTATTATCATTATCATTATTATTATTATTATTATTATTATTATTATTGTTATTATTATTATTATCATTGTTATTATTATTATTATTTATATCTACCCCCTGTCGTCATACTTTTTCTTAAAATTATTCTATTCTGCCAATTTTTCGTTAACTTCCCTCAATTTTTTCTCGTATTCTAATAACTAACTTTCTGTATTTTCAATTATTTTCTATAGAAGTTTTTTTCAACTATAGAAGAAATCTCTTTTCTTTTCATACTCGACATTCATTTTTTTCTTTCTTTCTTTTTTTAATCTTTTCCTCTTTTACTATATTTACTTTTGATATTTTCCGCTGTTTTTGTTTGTGCCTGTGTCGTCTTCACTAACTTTTCTTGTACTCGGATATTCTATACTCTTCTGCCCTTGTGATTGGCCGTTTCGTGTTTTCTTGCGTTTGCTATTGGTCCCTTCAAATTTTATTGCACTTTCTATTGGCCATTCACACTCGTAGCTTTGCCGTTACTACCGGTATTTACCTATTAGCTGGCTTCACCTTCGCCTCTACCCCACTCTGTATTTACCGTTATTTTACCGCTTTTCGTAATCCTTTCTTAACCTCACTTTTCCTTTTTTTTTGCACTTCTTTTGAACCTATGCACTTTTTTATTTTCTTATTTTTTACTATTTAATTATTTCCGTATTCTATCCACTTTACTTATCTCACGTTTTACTTCTCTAAACAACACTTCACCTTTACATTAACAATTTAAAATTTTACAATTATACCCTGATGCTACTGCCTCTAACCCTCAACGTCCATCCTTATATCTGTATTCTATATATTATAAAAGACAGATGTACAAACAACAATAGATGTAACAACGAAATTTTTTTCTATAAATAAAATGCTTGTGATGAATAACGAACTTTAGTGTCTCCTATAATTGAAATTAGTACTTTTTTTCTTAATTTTTATCGCGATAAAAAAGTAAAGATACAATTTATAAATATCAAGTATATTCCACAAGATGATTTATAAACGCTGATTCATTTTTAAAATTTATGTATATAACTTTTTAAATAATAATATATAAGAGTTATTATAGAAAACTTATATCGATATGTAATTGTTTAGGTTTTTTGTAGCAAACGCAAAACAATAAAGCTTCGATAATGAATAACATTTTACAGAAGATATTAAGAAGTAGTCAATACGTTTGAATTTACAAA